>LR812525.1:70017966-70365136 GCA_903798195.1 Danio kyathit | reverse complement strand
TTGATAGTTATTCTATTATATACGTAACATCAGATACCTGTCCTGATCCCAGGTGTTTCGTGTATGATCACTTTATTGTATTAACATCAGATACCTGTCCTGATCTCAGGTGTTTCATGTATAATCATTTTAGATTATTTAACATCAGATACCTGTCCTGATCCCAGGTGTTTCATGTCTGATAGTTATTCTATTATATACAGTAACATCAGATACCTGTCCTGATCCCAGGTGTTTCGTGTATGATCACTTTTATTGTATTTAACATCAGATACCTGTCCTGATCTCAGGTGTTTCATGTATAATCATTTTAGATTATTTAACATCAGATACCTGTCCTGATCCCAGGTGTTTCATGTCTGACAGTTATTCTATTATATACAGTAACATCAGATACCTGTCCTAATCCCTGGTGTTTCATGTCTGATAGTTATTCTATTATATACAGTAACATCAGATACCTGTCCTAATCCCTGGTGTTTCATGTCTGATAGTTATTCTATTATATACAGTAACATCAGATACCTGTCCTGATCCCAGGTGTTTCATGTCTGATAGTTATTCTATTATATACAGTAACATCACATACCTGTCCTGATCCCTGGTGTTTCGTGTATGATCACTTTTATTGTATTTAACATCAGATACCTGTCCTGATCCCAGGTGTTTCATGTCTGATAGTTATTCTATTATATACAGTAACATCAGATACCTGTCCTGATCCCAGGTGTTTCGTGTATGATCACTTTTATTGTATTTAACATCAGTTACCTGTCCTGATCTCAGGTGTTTCATGTATAATCATTTTAGATTATTTAACATCAGATACCTGTCCTGATCCCAGGTGTTTCATGTCTGACAGTTATTCTATTATATACAGTAACATCAGATACCTGTCCTAATCCCTGGTGTTTCATGTCTGATAGTTATTCTATTATATACAGTAACATCAGATACCTGTCCTGATCCCAGGTGTTTCATGTCTGATAGTTATTCTATTATATACAGTAACATCAGATACCTGTCCTGATCCCAGGTGTTTCATGTCTGATCACTTTTATTTTATTTAACATCAAATACCTGTCCTGATCTCAGGTGTTTTTTGTCTGATCATTTTTATATTATTTAACATCAAATACCTGTCCTGATCCCAGGTGTTTCATGTCTGATAGTTATTCTATTAAATACAGTAACATCAGATACCTGTCCTGATCCCAGATGTTTTATGTCTGATCATTTTTATATTATTTAACATCAGATACCTGTCCTGATCTCAGGTGTTTCATGTCTGATCATTTTTATATTATTTAACATCGGATACCTGTCCTGATCCCAGGTGTTTCATGTATGATCACATTTATTGTATTTAACATCAGATACCTGTCCTGATCTCAGGTGTTTCATGTCTGATAGTTATTCTATTACAGTAACATCAGATACCTGTACTCATCTCAGGTGTTTCATGTCTGATAGTTATTCTATTACAGTAACATCAGATACCTGTACTGATCTCAGGTGTTTCATGTCTGATAGTTATTCTATTACAGTAACAGCAGATACCTGTCCTGATCTCAGGTGTTTTATGTTTGATCTTTTTTATATTGTATTTAACATCAGATACCTGTTCTGATCCCAGGTGATTTATGTATGATCTCTTTTATTAAATTTAACATCAGATATCTGTCCTGATCCCAGGAGTTTTGTGTATGATGACTTTAATTAAAAATAGAAAATAAATATATACGTTCTGTTAATTAACTAAGATCGAGTCAGAGAAATTAACCATGCTTTATTACAGAAAAATGTGGTATTAATTTGTTTAAACAGGACTGATTACCACATTTTAAACTACAAAAACACGGTTAATCTAATGTACAACAAGCATTATTATTATTTTGTGGTTTACCATGGAAGTACAAAAGCCCCGAGCCTTTATTGTTGTACAACCATGTTGAGTTTTCAGTAAAACAGAGTAAAACGGAGTAAAACAAATGGCTACAAATGAAGGTTTACAGTTCTCGTGGTCTACTGTTTTTGCTAATGAAGTCATTTAAATATAACATTATAAAAACAAAAAAAATAATCTGTATGATTGTTTTTTCCTTCTTTATCCACCGCGGTAGGTTCTTTATCCATCGGAGCTAATGATCCTGTATTTGAAATGACCGCGAAAAAAACCAACCTGTACTGCGCATGATCGGTGACCTCTTAGTATTGTTTTTTTTTAGGGGGGCGTTTCCCAAACAGACCGGGCCACGCCCATTTTACGTCGCGGTAATGAAACCCCTGGAATTTAGTGCATGCCTATCAGAGATGGGGGACTCGAGTCACATGACTTGACTCGAGTCAGACTTAAGTCACAAAATTGAGGACTTGAGACTTGCCTGACAAATATCCAAAAAAGACTCAACTTGACTTGGACTTGACTGTCATGACTTGAGACTTGACTTGGACTTGAGATAAATGACTCGAAATAACATGTTTTTTTGTTAAATACATAACCGTTTGTTATATATTATGATTTATGCATTTATAAACAAAACAAAACCGAAAGTTACGCATGCACAGTACTAACAGCTCTCAGATGGGTTTGAAAGATTCAGGTTCTCTGTACTGTTCCCAATAAAGCACTGCAAACGTTTCCTGACTCAAGTTGATGATTTTTTTAAGTGGATAACTTGGGATATAGTTTTTTTTCCATGTCAGAGGGAGTGCCAGGCAAGTTAAAAAGTAAGTAACTTTAAGTAATTTGTGGATTAGTGTTTATTGGAAATGCAAACCATTTTAAAAGAATCAGTTGGATTTGCTGAACTGGATCAATTGGTTCATTAAGAAGAACCACTTTAAACGATTCATTAGATTCATTAGAACGATTCAGTTGCTATTCGGCCATCAGATAATGCGGTGACAGAAGGCTCTTCGTCTTGGCTAATCAAAGTTTATACTATTTGTATAGTCTGACTCAGTGCTTCCCACACATAGACTTTACTTGGGCTTACTATTTTGTGTCCGCTTAATATAACCAAACCTCCACAATCGATGTAGTGGAAAATCCTCTCTCGTTACACGTTTCGTTCTCTGCACACATGAACTGTCAGCACCCCCGCACTGCAGACCCACAGAGACGTGCCTTTTAGGCACTTAAACAATTCATCCGGCTAGGTTTCTAAATGTCCTAAAATGTCCGGGATTCGGCTTTTGCTTTCTAAAGCTGTCGTTCGTTAATCATATGCCTTTTGCATTATCTTTTTATTTAAGGCTACTTTCGCTTGGCTTTGCAGCTGACTGTCGCGAGAGAAACATTCAATAATTCATTCTTGAATCTAAATGACTCAGAAAAACTACTTTATACTCAGAATGACTGGTCTAAACTGGCTGCAAAATATACCTACAATATTAGTAATGATTACTCAAAGCAATTGCCTTGTTTAAATAATCTACACGTTTTAATCTTGTGGTTATTGTAATTTTTAGAGATATTGTCTGTTTTTTTCCCTTTTTCTGTTATTTATTTTTCATTCGCTGCATATTTTATTAATTTGATGATGTCATTAGGCTATAATACATAGGCTATTTTGTATACATATCTAAAATGCTTTGGTATTCAAGTTTGATTTGAACTTGAAAGAGAGAGAGAAGCAGATTTGACCCGTCAGTTGGTGCACATGGCCCCTGAATAGCTTTTTTTTTAACAGTTTTTGTTTTTTTTACTTTAACCTATTGAAAACAAACAGTGTATAACATTGTCATAATAAATGAAATTATTGTTAAAAATAGAATTATGTTTTGTTTGTCGCATGTAGTTAACTATTTATGTGATGTTGGTAAATGTTGTGTTTCAATTCGGCTACCACCACAAGTATATCAAAACTATGCAATAGTATCTGGATACAGCCTTTATGATGCAAGCTGAGATTGCATCACTCAGCGATGCAATGTCAGACACAATGCGCTCAATGTCGTGAGTGACGCCACTGTGACAGGTAGGGTTAGGGGTGGGGTTAGGTGAGCGCATTAAAAAGCATTGGATGCAGCTCAGATTGCACTGCACCAGGTCTGCATCCAGACCCCTCTTAAACTATGGGAAGCACTGATATTATTGTATTTGTATGCTAATGTTTAAGATTTAAGTTTTTGACATGTTAGGGGTTAACTTTAATCATAAAATAGGATTGCATTAAAACGATTTGTTAAATGCTATATTCCTATATTGCCATATTGTTTTCTCTCGCATACATCATTTTTTCCCCCAATACATTTTTAAAAGAGAAGAATCAAGTTAGGCAAAACAAGAAACCATTTCAGACCATGGATCTCAAAATCTGTCTGTAACTAATGTGGTAAATGGGATATATATATAAAATATGGAATCTAAAGGTTCAAAATTGCCTTTAGAGTTTATTCTTAGCAATGCATATTACTAATCAAAACATTTTTTTATTGGAGTTATTGAAATGTACAAAATGTCTTTGAGGAAGATGATCTTTACTTTTAATACAATAATGTTTTTTTTTAATAAAAGAAAAACATTTCTTCTGAAGAAAGTCTTATTTGTTTTTATTTCAGCTAGAATAAAAGCAGTTTTTAAATTTTTTAAAAATCATTTTAAGGTCTATATATTGAAGCTATGACTTGACGTGACTTGAAACAAGAGGTGACTTGACTTGACTTGAGTCAGACAAAAATTGTCTTGACTTGCTTGAGACTTGAAGGTTATGACTTGAGACTTGCACATGTGTGACTTACTCCCATCTCTGATACATATACACCTACATAATACACCATACATATACACACATTATACACTCCTGTCAGGGTCAGGGATAGAACCTGGGTTTCTGGCGTGAGAGATGAGTCACATAACCACTGAGCTACTGGAGAAAGTTAGGCAAGGCACCAAAAATACACAACACACTCCCTATACATATACACACAATACAAATACACACTCTATACATATACACACACAAGATACACTCACACTATATGCAAATACACACACGACACACTCTATACATATTCATACATGATACATTTGATACATATACACACAATATAAATACACACATGACACACTCTATACATATACACACTTATTACTCTCTATACATGTACACTCATGATACCATACGTATGCACACATGATACACTCCATACTTATACACACGATTCACTCCTGACAGGGTCTGGTATAGAACCTGGGTCTCTGGAGTGAAAGGTGAGTCACGTAACCACTGAGCTACTGGACAAAGTTATAGGCAAGGCACCAAAAATACACGATACACTCTATACATATACAACTCCCTATACATATACACACATGATACACTCTATACATATACACACAATATAAATACACACATGACACATTCTAAACATATACACACTTAATAGTCTCTAAACATATACACTCATGATAACATACGTATGTAGACATGATAGCCTCCATACATATACACACACGATACACTCTATACATACACTCTATACACACACATGATACACACTATACATATACACACCATAAGTTTACACACATGATACACTCCTGTCAGGGTCTGGCATTGAATCCAAGTCTCTGGCGTGAGAGGTGAGTCACGTAACCACTGAGCTACTGGACAAAGTTAGACATAGCAACAAAATACATAATTCACTCCATAAAGTACATATACACACGATACATATACACTCTATACATAAACACATTTAATACTCTCTATTCAAATACACTCATGATACCATACATATGCACACATGGTACACATACACACCTGTCAGGATCTGGGATTGAACCCGGGTCTTTGCCGTGAGAGGTGAGTCACGTAACCACTGAGCTACTGGACAAAGTTAGGCAAGGCTCTAAAAACATACAAACCACTCTATACACACATGATACATTCTATACATAAACACTCCACACAAATACACACACATTATATACATACACACTCATATACACACACATGATACACTCTATACATTTACTCCTGTCAGGGTCTGGGATAGAACCCCGGTCTCTGGCATGAGAGGTGAGTCACACAAGCATTGAGCTATGGGACAAAGTTAGGCAAAAATGAGTTTTAAAAAGCTAGCCATCAAAATACACGATACACTCTATACATATGCACACATACAGTACATTCTATACATATACACGCATTCTTCACATATACACACATAAGACTCACTATATATATACACACACACATGATTCACTCCATACTTATAGACACATAATACACTCTATACATAATCACATGATACATATTCTATACATATACACCTACATATACATACAATACAATCTAAACATATCTATACATAATCACACAATACACTCTATACATATACACACCTGACACACTCTATACATATACACACATGATACACTCTATACATATACACACCTGACACACTCTATACATATACACACATGATACACTCTATACATATACACCTACCCGATACACCATACATGTACATACATAAGACTCCCTATACATATACACACGATACACTCCATACCTTTACACACATGATACACTCTATACATGCGCACACATGATACATTCCTTACATAAGACTACCTATACATATGCATCTACATATACAACTACATGATACATTCTATACATACACACACACACACACTTATATATATATATATATATATATATATATATATATATATATATATATATATATATATATATATATATATATATACACACACACACACACACACACACACACACACACACACACACACACACACACACACACACACACACACACACACACAATACACTCCTGTCTGGGTCTGGGATAGAACCGTGACATGAGAGGTGAGTCACATAACCACTGAGCTACTGGGCAAAGTTAGACAAGGCACTAATAAAACACGATACACTCTATACATATACACACACGACACACTATATACAAATACACTCTATACAAATACACACACAACATACTCTATACATATCCACACATGAAACACACACACACACACACACACACACACACACACACACACACACACACACACACACACACACAATAGACTTTATACATTTACACACGATACACTCCATACCTATACTCACATGATACACTCTATACATATACACTCATGATGCACTCCATACATATACAAACCATACATATGCACACACGATACATTCTATACATACACACCTACATATACACACATAAGACTCCCTATACATATACACACGATACACTCCATACATATAAACACCATACATACGCACACACAATACATTCTATACATATACACCTACATATACAAACATAAGACTCCCTATACATATACACACATATACATGATACACTCCATACATACACACACTCACGATACACTCTAAACAAATACTCTATACATATGCACACGATACATTCTATACATACACACACGTTACACACTATACATACACTCAAATGAGACACATTATACACACACATGATACACTCTAAACATATACACTCTATACATATGCACACATGATACATTCTATATATACACACACAATACACACTATACATACACTCACATGAGACACATGCTACACTGGACAAAGTTGGGCAAGGCATCAAAAATACACTATACACACATGATACATTCTATACATAACCACACACGATACATTTACACACACTAGACACATTATACACTACACATATACACATGATAACACGATACATTCTATACATATACAATTACATAATGCGCTCCATACATTTACACACGATACTCTCTTGTCAGGGACAGAACCCAGGTCTCTGGCATGAAAGGTGAGTCACGTAACCACTGACCTACTGGACAAAGATAGGCAAGGCAACAAAAATACACGATACACTCTATACATATACCCACACGATACACTCTACATATACACACATGATACACTCCATACCTATACACACATGATACACTCTATACATATACACACATGATACACTCTATACATATGCACACACGATACATTCATACTTATACACCTACATAAGACTCCCTATACATATACACACCATACATTTACACTCTATACATATACACACACTACACACACACAATACACTCTATACATATACACACGATACACTCCATACATATCCACACATGATACACTCCATACATATACACACATGATACACTCCATACATATGCACACACGATACATTCTATACATATACACCTACATAAATACATGATGCACTCTATACATATACACACATAAGACTCCCTATACATATACACACTTTACATATACACTCTAAGGTTGAGCAATGTTGACCAATTTAATTATCTCTAAATGGCCTGGCACCTTCTTATCTGTCAGACATGTTAATTGAGCATCAGCCTGGACGGTCTCTTCGGTCATCTGACCAGAGACTATTAATACATCCCTAAGTCGAGGCTGAAATGCAGAGGTGACCATGCCTTTGCAGTAGCTGGTCCTAAGTTGTATATATATATTTTTATATATATATATATATATATATATATATATATATATATATATATATATATATATATATATATATATATATATATATATATATATAAAATGTTTATGCTGTGTGGAGTTTGCATGTTCTCCCTGCGTTTGCGTGGGTTTTCTCCGGGTGCTCCAAAGACATGCAATACAGGTGAATTGGGTAAGCTAAATTGTCCATAGTGTATGAGTGTGAATGTGTGTGTGGAAGTTCCCAGAGATGGGTTGCGGCTGGAAGGGCATCCGCTGCGTAAAATCGTGCTGGATAAGTTGGCGGTTCATTCCGCTGTGGCGACCCCGCAAGGGACAAAGCCGACAAGAAAATGAATGAATGAATGAAAATGTTTATGTATATATACATACATATATATATATATATATACTGTGCAGCACATTGGTCAACCTCTGGTTGTGTTAAATAGTGCTATATAAATAAAATTGACATTGACATATACATATACACACATAAGACTCCCTATACAATAACACTCCATACATGATACAATCCATACATATGCACACACGATACATT
Organism: Danio kyathit; assembly: GCA_903798195.1. Taxonomy (NCBI): domain Eukaryota; kingdom Metazoa; phylum Chordata; class Actinopteri; order Cypriniformes; family Danionidae; genus Danio; species Danio kyathit. The sequence goes on along the minus strand of LR812525.1, from coordinate 70,356,082 downwards.
CTATACATATACACCTACATATACACATAAGACTCCCTATACACACATGATACACTCCATACATATGCACACTCACGATTTACTCTATACATATACACACACGATACACTCTATACATACTGTATACACACGATACACTCTATACAAATACACTCTATACATATGCACACATTATACATTCTATACATACACACTATACATACACTCACATGAGATACATTATACACACATGATACACTCTATACATATTCATACCCGATACGCTCCTGTCAGGGTCTGGGTTTATTATATAAAATTTTTGAGTTTCTATCTCTGAGAAACTGAAGGAAATGCAAAAAGGGTTGCAACCGTCCCTACCAAAAGTGCCACACGCCTGCTTTTGAGTGAATGTCCCGGCCGTTAGATCACCCCCTGGGGGCTGGCTGCAGTACAAGTCATAAAGCCCACCTCCTCCATGTTAATGAACATGACTTGAGCCCAAATACAAAATTAATTACACTTGCAATAAAATGTCCCGAAAGATGGTTTTGGTCAATTAATGCACTGGTTATCAAGCTGATATAGGTGCAGATCTTCATTTCTGTAAACAGTATGTTTTTAGCCAGTAATATAATGCTATAAAAACGGGGCGTGTCATCGTGATTGACAGTTGTGATTGACAGTTTCTCTAAACAGACCGTCGAAGCTTCGGAAGAAGATTGTTATTAAAAAGTTCACTTCAATTCATCTTTATTTGTATAGCGCTTATACAATGTAGATTGTGTTCAAGCAGCTTCACATAGAAGATTATAGTGAATTGAAACAGTGTCAGTCCAGTTTTCAGAGATTAAGTTCAGTTCAGTTTAGCTCAGTTCAGTGTTGGTTAATAATCACTACTGAGAGTCCAAACACTGAAGAGCAAATCCATCAATGCGCAGCTCTACAGATCTCCATGATGACCACCACAACAGCTGCTCAGGATACGGCCTGGTCCAGAAAACCTTGAGATCATCTCGTCGCTGGTCTTGGATCGCATCAGTGGCACTGCATAGTCTGAGGGTCTGAGATGAGTACCACCAGGTGGAAATACAGAATAAGGAGAATAATTAGCGTAGCTGCTGTTCATAGTGTATATAAACAAGAAGCAAAATCCTGTGTGGGGCACATCATGCGTCATACCGCTATGTACTGTATTGCACTATGTGTATGCTTTGCTAAAAAGATAGGTCTTTAATCTAGTTTTGAAGAGTGAGAGTGTGTCTGAGCCTCGGACATTATCAGGAAGGCTATTCCAGAGTTTAGGGGCCATAAATGAGAAGGCTCGTCCTGCTTTACTTGACTTTGATATTCTAGGTACTACCAGAAGCCCTGAGTTTTGAGATCGTAAAGAGCGGGTTGGGTTGTAGCGAGACAGGAGGTTGGTTAGATAAACAGGAGCTAGATTATTTAAAGCTTTATAGGTAAGGAGTAATATTTGAAATTCAATACGAAACTTAACAGGCAGCCAGTGTGAGGATAAAATTGGGGTGATATGATCATATTTTCTAGACCTGGTAAGAACTCTGGCAGCTGCATTTTGCACTAGCTGAAGTTTGTTAATAGAGGAAGCTGGGCAACCAGCAAACAGAGCATTACAGTAGTCTAGCCATGAAAGCATGGACTAGCTTTTCTGCATCTGATATGGATAGCATACTTCGCAATGTAGCTATATTTCTTAGATGAATGAAGGCAGGTTTTGTGACATGGGATATATGATTTTCGAAAGTTAAATTGCTGTCTAATATGAAAAAGTGTTATTATTCGATTTCTCTTACCATGATAAAATGAGTTCAGCAGTAAACCATACTTTCTGACATACAGGATCTGGCTGAACACTGTTTATTCGGTAAGGTCAGGGCTTTATCTGGCTTTATTAGTTTGCTGATACACGCCTAACCTAGCCATGACGGGAAAAATACAGGTGATCGCTTTACAGCAGTAATTCTCTTTATGGGTCTAAAATACTAATTAGGAAGACAAAACTAATGTTAGCCTATGTCCAGGTTGATCTCCTGTAACATTATTTGAACTTGATTTAAAGGACGTCTCTGACATTTTGAGTTTCGGGATGTTCAAGTTAATCTACTGAATTTGCTGTTATCAAATATTAATGTTCTAGAAACCGAATCTTATATAACAAAAATAACTGTAAATGTTCTGTAGTATTTATATACATCATTTATGGTTGACTTTTTATTTGAAAACTCCTAATAAACATTAAAATGAATGTAAATTCCTCTTTGCCAGATATAATTAAGCCATCGAATAAACCAAATAAAAATGGAGGCAAAAAATGTTAAACAATACAAGCGATGTTGCAGCAGCTGATAGACATCAGTTGATGTATACTGCGAAGTTTATTGTACAAATTGACAAGGATTATTTTATATAGTGCAGGGATGGGATGAGGAAATATCCTGTTGATATTTAAAAATCTTGCTGTATTTATCTTTTAAATGCACAATTGTTCCCCCATGGTAAATCGTTATTTATGGTGTGTATATTTTTGGTCCTGTTGATTGCGAATTAAAAATAAAAACCTTTCAACAAATGTATGTGTTGTTCATATGTTATTGTTCATATTTTACAAGTGTTAGTTCTACCCCTATGTAGGTAATAAATACCAATAAACCGTTATAAGAGAAATATTTTTTGTGCTCATGGCTTAGTCTAACTCAGGCTAGAGTGTATGAAAAATTGTTTATTTCTACAGTTAAACATGTATTGCTTTTATTAAATTATAACAGCTTACATTACACAGTTTTTAAATCGTGTATTATTACGTGTTTTTAAAGAAAGTGCTTATATGTATATAGTGCAGATACGGGTGAGATGTTCGGGGGGCGTGGTTGATTTGACAAAAAGCGTTTGGTTGGAAGCTTGATTCCGCGGCTCCTCCTCTGGCTCCATCAGGCAGTCCTTCTGCGCATGTCCAGGCTCTACTTTCAGCAGTCTTTTGCTACAGTTTGTGCCCGTCATGAGGCGTTTTGCCTTCAAAGTGTTCAATAGGAAAAGGCGTTGTTGCGTCGTCCATATTTTTTACAGTCATTGGTCCCCACTTTCCTCTAAGTCTAAATGGAAACCCTATTAAAATGAAAATGTAATCATATATGCTGAGCAATGTATATTTAAAAAAAAAAAAAAAAAATGGCAATCCAAAAGCTTTTAAATACAAAGCTATACATGCAACTCCACAACATGGATAGATGCCGATAGATGGCACTATTGTCATTTCCAGAAAGAGAAAGGATTTTTACTCCATTAATGTGAAAGGCATTGTGAAAAAGAACTTAAAAGTATTCTAATTTAAATTCCTCATTAAATAAATATTGCATATAGGATCATAAAATTTCCTTAAAATTCAAAATAACAATTAAAAACAAATTTTGAACAACAATATATTACTCTGATTTTTTGGGGGGAAAACCCCAAGGCATCTGACACTTTTGATTTAGATTTAGATTACTTTTGATGATTAAAAGCATTAAAAAGCAATAGCTCATCCAAGCTTTAAAAATACTGATAAAATCAGGGTAGAAATTGTTTGCTAAAACTAATCATTTGTTCATCTCTGTAAGAAATGAGTCTACCTCGACCCAACTCCCAGTCTAAATGGTGATGCTCATTTTCCGGACATGACTGAATTATGATAGAAAAGATGTCAACAGATTGTTGTCTCTGCATTGTGAGGTGACAACATCTTGAGCAAATGGTAACAATTGTAGAAAAGGGATGGGTATGTGGCCCAGAGAACCATCTCATCAGTGGTGTGGAAACTGCACTAACATAGGAAGATAGAGAGAACAGCTTTGTCAACAGCCAAGGAGCAACTTCGTTAACATCTAAAGGCAACATCTAAACACTAAAAGGTTTGAGTTTAAGATTGTTCAGGGTTCATTCTGACTCCGATGAAACCTGGGTTCTGCCGTGTACTTTGAGACTGCTATGCTGAATAAACATTTTCATTGAGATTTTCTACTCTACATCATTCTACACCTCTCATCCATTGTGTACTCCAAATGTAATTCGCTCTCATAACAAATTCCTTGCAAATGAAGAGTTCAGATTTCAAAACCATCTGACATTTTGTTCTAAAATTAATATTTTTCTCACTCTCCTATATTTATATGATGTTATATTACTTTAAAGGCAATGAAAATAACCTATTCATAACCTTAAACATGAAACGTCTGAACCTACACACAGGAAAAATGAGAAAATTGCTCATTTTAGAAAAACATTTCTGATAGCATTTAGAGGCTTTCGCATCTGAACTCTTTAAATATTCTATAAAGTAGGGCTGTACAATATATCATTTCAGCATCGATATCGCTACGATTTGTGTGTCCGCAATAGTCACATCACAGGATCTGCAATGTTGAGAGAGATGATAGTTGATCAGTATAACAGTTGAGAATATATGAGATTTGTGAAGTCATTGCAAAGTACAGTATAACCAATAACATAGTGAATCTTTATCATTTGTGTGTGTGTGTTTTAAAGGCATTTTAAGAGAATTTGAAGCATTCGGTCACAAAAATGTACAACATTTGCAACTTTAATTTAAATTATTAATACAGTGAAGACTATAGTGTTATTTTACATTTAATTATTCAATTTCTGTACCTACTGTCTCCAGACACCATAAAGCACTGTTTCTTTTGAATGTTTGATACCGCACGACGAATGGGAGAAAAAAATCCTCCGCATTTCTCAGTATCTTAGATGCACTCGGTAGGTAGCGTCAGATAGCGGCGTGTGTCTAGACTACTCGACAGTAATAGTTAGATTGCGGTGTTTACATGTTTACATTCGGAGAGCAGCATTTACAGCAGATCTTTCAGTCTGTAATATTGTACTATAATATTGCAGTGATATTAACATACTGTAAACTTAGTAACTAAATCATTTTGACTGAGGTATGTCTTTAAAAACTGAAACAGCACTGCTGACGATACGAACTAACTTTGCCATCTGAATAAACAAACAAAGGGCACTGCTCTCACACACAGGACAATCAAACTGGAACTGTGTCTTTTTTTTTAAAAGGAGATGAGCGGCAAATCCAGATTTCACCATTTCCAGATGCGAAAAGCTCTTGGGTAAAAAATGTTCCTTACAAACACATTGTGTCGCGTACACTGTAATCCACATGTGAGTCCAGCTGCGCTCTCATAGTGGGGAAATGAAAACAAAAAATTGTGTTTTGGTGTTTCGTGACCCTTTAAGTTAGAGAAAAATCAATACTCTTCGCCACATTTGGCAGCGTTCCTCCGTTAGGCCTACTGTCAAATGATAATAAATATGATTAATATGACTTGTTTGCAAATATCGCAAGGCACCGCATTGGAGAGGTTGTATCACGAGAGGTTGCTATAGATTGCGCGCGTGCCTATAATGGAATGGAAAGTCGAGGAAGATAAGCGAGTTTACTGCGGTCACGTGGTTCCGAGAAGGAAGGTCACGCTGTCTGTGCAGTGGGTTTATTGGATCAGGTCACCCGCGGCCTCAAGTTCAGTCTGTTTTCACTCCAAGATGTCAACAAGAATAGTTTCATAATGAGATACACTGTCACGGTTGTGATCTATCTGTTCCTCTTGCATCTGTGTGTTCCTTCTGTATGTTATGTGTCATGCCTTATGTGTTGTCGTGTGCGTGGGCGTGTGCTTGTTTACCTTCTGTGTTGACAGCGTGCTATTATCAGCTGATGCATCAGCTGACCTAATCATCCTCCAGCTGATCCTCATTTCACTGGCTATATATTCAGTCTGTGGTTACTGCTGTTTATCAGTCTGTTGCTTGTTCTTGTCCATGTCTGTTCGTATTTTTGGATGCTCTGCTGTTTGTTCGTCGGATGACGATTTTGTTTGGTCTGTTGGAGTTCTTTGTTTCGCATTAAATTTTACTCGCACTTGGATCCTCTGTCTGGTGTCGTGACAGAACGGACTGATCAATTATGGATCCAGCGAGTATCACCGGCCTGGCAGAGTTTTATTCACACGCTACCACACGCATGAACAGACATGATGATCAGATGACCACCACCAGTTGCGCTATCCAGGCGCTGGTCACACAGGTTTCTGAACTCACCACACAGTTTCGGCGTCTTCATGATGCCGGTGTCCAGCAGCCTGTTGCAGTTAACATTAGTCCACCGGTCATGCTGATTCCTGAGCGTACTGCTGTATGTCCTGAGCCGCGCCTTCCACCTCCAGCCTTTTACTCCGGGGAACCTGAGTTATGTCGCGCCTTTGTAACGAAGTGCTCTCTGTACTTTTCCCTGCAGCCTTCCTCTTTTTCTACGGAGGAATCGAAAGTGGCGTTTATCATCACGCTTCTCACTGGGAGAGCAGCGCTGTGGGGAACGGCGGTGTGGGAGAGAAAGCTCCCATGTTGCTCTTCTTTTGGCGCCTTTTCAGCAGAGCTTAAAAAGGTATTTGATCAAGCAGTGGCGGGCAGAGAGGCAGCCCGGATGCTTGCAGAGTTGCGGCAAGGGCATCGGAGTGTTGCTGATTACTCCATTGAGTTCCGCACTCTGGCGGCAGAGAGCGAATGGAACGCGCAGGCACAGTGGGACGTCTTTCTCCACGGGCTGGCAGACCATATAAAGGATAGGATTTTTACTCTGGATCTTCCTAAGACCCTGGACGGGCTCATTGATCTGGCCATCCGTGTGGATTCTCGTCTACAGCTCAGGGAGAGAGACACACGACACACACACACACTGGAGAATTCCCCTCTTCCGGCTGTCACTGTATTTCCGGGGCTGGTGGACACGCCCCTCCCGGAACCTGAACCCATGCAGATGGGCCGCTCTAGGCTGTCGCCGGAGGAGAAGCGCAGACGCCGCAGCGAGAGTTTATGTTTATACTGCGGGGGTGCGAATCACATCGCGGCTCATTGTTTAGTCAAACGCAAGAGTCCGGTCAGGGGTAAGAGTTTGAGAGTTGGGGAGGCCATATTTAACGAACCTTCTTCAGACAACACTACGTTACCCATAAGACTTTGTATTGATTATGATTTTCATGACTGTACTGCACTCGTTGACTCTGGAGCTGAAGGAAATTTTATTGATTCTAGACTGGCTTATAAGTTGAAGATTCCTGTAATACCTCTTTCCTCACCTATTGCTGTTCACTCACTTAGCGGTATTTCACTTCCAACTATTACGCATTCCACGGGTGATATCAAACTCATTACTTCTGGTAATCATTCTGAAAAAATTAAGTTTTTCTTAACAGAAACGCTCGCCACTCCTGTGGTCCTCGGTCATCCTTGGTTGGTCTTGCATAAACCCCACATCAACTGGGGTTTTAATTCAGTTTTCACTTGGAGTGAGAGTTGTCATTAGTCCTGTTTAGCGTCTGCTTGTTCTGCTGTGTCTCGTTCTGTGTTGCAGGAGGAACAGATGGATCTATCAAACGTGCCTCGTGAGTACCTTGACCTGAAGGGAGTGTTCAGTAAGTCCCGGGCTGCATCTCTTCCTCCGCATCGTCCCTATGACTGTGCCATAGATCTATTACCAGGTACGTCTCCGCCTAAAGGCAAATTATACTCGCTTTCTGCTCCTGAGAGGGAGGCCATGGAGAAATATATTTCTGATTCTCTGGCAGCCAAGATCATCCGTCCCTCTTCTTCACCGGCGGGGGCGGGATTTTTTTTTTGTGAAAAAGAAGGACGGTTCCCTTCGTCCCTGCATTGACTATCGGGGGCTGAACAACATTACGGTAAAGAATACTTATCCTTTGCCGTTGATGTCTTCAGCCTTTGAACGTCTGCAGGGGGCGAAATTTTTCACAAAATTGGATCTCCGCAATGCTTATCATTTGGTCCGCATAAGGGGGGGGTGGGGGGGGGGGGTGAGTGGAAAACAGCGTTTAACACCCCTAGAGGGCATTTTAAGTACTGCGTTCTGCCCTTCGGTCTTTCTAACGCTCCGGCTGTTTTCCAGGCACTCGTCAATGACGTGCTGAGAGATATGATAGATCAGTTTATCTATGTCTACCTGGATGACATACTGATTTTTTCTCATTCTCTCCAGGAACATGTTCAGCATGTCAAACGAGTGCTTCAGAGGCTGTTAGAGAATGGTCTTTATGTCAAGGCGGAGAAATGCGTTTTTCATGCACAGTCTGTTCCTTTTCTAGGGCATATCGTGTCAGTCGAGGGGATGCGCATGGATCGAGAGAAAGTTCAGGCTGTGGTAGATTGGCCAACTCCAGATTCCCGTAAGGCCCTGCAGAGGTTTCTGGGTTTTGCCAATTTTTACCGGCGTTTTATTCGCAATTTCGGCCAGCTCGCCGCACCTCTGACTGCCTTGACCTCTTCCAAGACGCCGTTCAGATGGTCGAGCGCGGCCGAAGCAGCGTTCTCAAAACTGAAAGGCTGTTTTGTTTCAGCCCCCATCCTTATAGCCCCTGATCCTTCCTGGCAGTTTGTGGTGGAGGTCGACGCGTCAGAGGTGGGGGTCGGAGCCATCCTGTCCCAGCGCTCCTCCTCGGATGGCAAGGTCCACCCGTGCGCGTTTTACTCTCATCGATTATCACCTGCAGAGAGAAATTATGATATTGGTAATCGTGAGTTGTTGGCAGTCAAGCTCGCGTTGGAGGAGTGGCGTCACTGGTTAGAAGGGTCGGGGGTCCCTTTTATTGTTTGGACCGATCACAAAAATTTGGAATACATCAGAACCGCTAAAAGATTGAACTCTAGGCAGGCTCGGTGGGCATTATTTTTCGGTCGGTTTAATTTTACCATCTCTTATCGACCAGGTTCTAAGAACATCAAACCTGACGCGCTATCCCGTCTTTTGATTTTTCGGAGCGTGCATCGTCACTCGACCCCATTGTCCCACAGAAGATTTTTGTTTCCAGCATGACATGGGAGATCGAGTCAAAGGTTCGCGCAGCCTCGGAAGGGGTAACGCCCCCGATCGGATGCCCACCGGGTCGGTTATTCGTGCCAGAGGAACTTCGGTCTGACGTTATCCGGTGGGGACATTCCTCCAAGGTAGCTTGTCATCCAGGGGTGAGTCGCACACTTTTTTCTGTTAAACAACGATTCTGGTGGCCAGTTATGGCTCGTGATGTGCGTGATTTTGTCTTGGCTTGTTCTGTTTGTGCAGTTTCTAAGACTTCCAATCGCCCTCCCGATGGACTTCTTCAACCGTTGTCAGTGCCTTCGAGACCCTGGTCCCATATCTCGCTAGATTTCGTTACGGGCCTTCCATCCTCTAACGGCAACACGGTGGTTTTATCCGTGGTGGACCGGTTCTCGAAGGCGGCTCATTTCATCCCTCTGCCCAAATTACCTTCAGCCAGAGAGACAGCGGTTGCGGTCGTTAATCACGTCTTTCGCATTCATGGCCTCCCGTCAGACGTGGTTTCTGACCGGGGTCCTCAGTTTGTGTCCAAATTTTGGAAGGAGTTTTGTAGGCTATTGGGGGCCACTGTTAGTCTTTCTTCTGGGTTCCATCCCCAGAGTAACGGCCAGACCGAGAGAGCCAACCAGGATCTTGAACGCACATTGCGATGTTTGGTTTCTCAGAATCCTGCTTCCTGGAGTCAGCAGCTCACATGGGTAGAGTACGCACATAACTCATTACCAGTGTCAGCCACGGGCCTCACTCCGTTTCAGTGTAGTTTAGGTTACCAGCCACCAATTTTTCCCAGTCTGGAATCTGAAGCCGCGGTCCCCTCCGCCCACGCCTTTGTTCAGAGGTGCCGTCGCACCTGGAGCAGGGCCAGACAGACCCTCCTCCAGGTGGGCGAGCGCACCAAGGCTAAAGCCGATCGCCACCGGTCTAAGCCTCCCGTTTACGTTGTCGGTCAAAAAGTGTGGCTTTCTTCTAAAAACATTCCTCTTCGCACTGTTTGTAATAAACTAGCTCCTAAATTCATTGGCCCATTCATTGTCACTAAAATCATTAGTCCTGTGGCAATCCGCCTTAAATTACCTCCAGCGTACAGGAGGGTTCATTCCGTATTCCATGTGTCCAAAATTAAGCCCGTTTTTCATACGGCCATTAATCCGCACACTCCGGTTCCCCCCCCCCGCCGCGTCTTGTAGATGGGGAGACTACTTATTCGGTTAAGCGCATTCTGGACTCAAGACGGAGGGGACGAGGATTCCAGTACTTGGTGGACTGGGAAGGTTACGGTCCAGAGGAGAGAAGTTGGGTTCCTGCTGGGGACATATTGGATCACTCTCTTATCGATGATTACAATCGCCAGGTAGGCTCTTCTGGGAGCGCCGTGAGGCGCTCCTAGGAGAGGGGGTACTGTCACGGTTGTGATCTATCTGTTCTTCTTGCATCTGTGTGTTCCTTCTGTATGTTATGTGTCATGCCTTATGTGTTGTCGTGTGCGTGGGCGTGTGCTTGTTTACCTTCTGTGTTGACAGCGTGCTATTATCAGCTGATGGATCAGCTGACCTAATCATCCTCCAGCTGATCCTCATTTCACTGGCTATATATTCAGTCTGTGGTTACTGCTGTTTATCAGTCCGTTGCTTGTTCTTGTCCATGTCTGTTCGTATTTTTGGATGCTCTGCTGTTTGTTCGTCGGATGACGATTTCGTTTGGTCTGTTGGAGTTCTTTGTTTCGTATTAAATTTTACTCGCACTTGGATCCTCTGTCTGGTGTCGTGACATACACACTTTACATCGAACTGACATTGCAACATATGTACATGAATTCCAGCTCCAACCTGAAAAAAGTTGTGTCAAAATTATCCCAATTTAACCTCATTAATGGTAACTTTGGGATAACCAAGTACTGCTGTTTAATGGAATAACTGATTAGCCTAGGACATATTAGTAATTCACAATGTTAACCATTTAAAAAATAACATTTAAACATTATTATTTAAACATAAACAATGCCATGCCAAATTCCTTGCTCTTTTACATATTATTTGGGGAATATTTGAAAAAGAAAACAAATTCACAGGAGGGCTAATAATAAGACTTCAACTGTATATATGTTTGTGTGTCTGTGTCTGTGTGTGTGTGTAGCCCCCCTGAATTATTATATTTTTCAACACCTTTCTAAACATAATAGTTTTAGTAACTCATTTCTAATAACTGATTTATTTTGTCTTTGCCATGATGACAGTAAATAATATTTGACTAGATATTTTTCAAGACACTTCTATGCAGCTTAAAGTGACATTTAAAGGTTTAATTAGGGTAATTAGGGTAACAAGACAGGTTAGGGTAATTAGGCAAGTTATTGTATAATGATGGTTTGTTCTGTAGACTATCTAAAAATATAGCTTAAAGGGGCTAATAATATTGACCTTAAAATGGGTTTTAAAAATTTTAAAACTGTTTTTATTCTAGCCGAAATAAAACAAATAAGAATTTCTCCAGAAGAAAAAACATTATCAGACATAGTGAAAATTTCCTTGCTCTGTCAAACATCATTTGGGAAATATTTAAAAAAGAAAAAAAATTAAAAGGGGGGCTAATAATTCTGACTTCAACTGTATATTTATATTAGACTTGGCCAGTATCCAAATTTTGATACCGTCAAACCTCCTCGCTATTTTACCTCAGTATACGGTATTACCGCGCATAATTAAAAAAAATTATGATGTAAGGCTCAGATAACACCAAACTGTTGGCTTGTGCCTAAACCATTCAGAAACTGAATACCGTATATGCGACCTTAGGTTCGCAGTCACCTGTTTGTTGCACAATTTGCAAATTGTCTTGTTCGTATTAAAGATCTGCGTGCTGTCTGTATAATCACACAGCACCATGCTCTCTCTCATTCACACACACTCATAGACAGCACCAAACAAGCGACACACAGCACCACGCTCTCTCTTATTCACACACACACATAGACAGCAACAAACAAGCGACACACAGCATCACGCTCTCTCTCATTCACACACATACACACACATAAACAGCATCCACGCAGATACGCGCATGCTCGGGAGTGATATTGTTAGACCGCCCGCTCTTGTTCAAATTACACCAGAGTTACCGACCGCTCCAGTGCTTTATTCAGAAATTTATTTGGTGCGCGACTCGTCATCTTACCTCACCTCTCTCTCTCTCTCTCCTCCACACTGTCCAGTGATGACAATTACGCATACGCATTATTTGGCATTAAATAAATAATATTTAATATTTAATACTTGTCTCCTATATAAGTGCATTTTATAAGTGCAGTTTTTTTATGACGGTATAACATATTCTTTTGACACATTTAAAATTTGTGGCTAAGAAATAATAATTATTTATGTTTATTTATTGTTACTTTTACTTGAGTAACAATTTCCGCAAGTACTTGTACTTTTACTTGAATATAGATTTTGGATATTCTTCCCACCTCTGGTTATTATGTATGATTTTTTTTATATATATTTCTATAAATTATGTTAAATGTAGCTAATTGACAGTATGTTTTTTTTAATAAAAAAAATCTTTACTAACCAAATAAAGCAGTTTCCTCCTACAAAAATATGTTTATTTATTACTGTACATTATTGTGAAAAAAAATCAGTCTTCAACTCCAGTCTGGCAACTCCAGTTGATCACATACACTGAGTTATTCACCAGTGGATATGATACTGGGCTAAAGACGTGTGAAGATGTACAGCAGTGTAATTAGAGCATAACAGACTACAGTGACAACCACAGTGGAAGGCAAATACGACAATACAGACATTCAGAAACGCATGTTAATTGTGTGAAGCACATACTTGTCAAACTTATGATAAAAAAGCTTTTATAAAGTGCGGCTATAGTCCATCTCTGGTACACACTTCTATTAATACATGAATTTATAGAACCACTAATATACAGCCTATCATTTACTTGCCCTCATGTTATTTCTAGCCTTCATACTTTTCCATTAAGTGCGATTGAAATTTCTTATACTTTTTTTAATGTACTACTCTGAAATATACTGTACGTAAAGGCACAGTATGTACGTTTCGCTATTGGAAGTTGCTAATTCAAAATATTAGGAAACAAATGCAGCTTGATTGGGCTGTAAAGGAGGATGGAGTCATGGGAGTTGTCTTATTCTTGTCACCTTGCCACCACAGCCAATGAAAATTCATGAATGATCTAATGAACTGAAGTTTTATAAATGTTACAACGGATCAATTGCATTTGCATTATTATACTTCATTTGAATGAAATTGCTGCAAAAAAGTAATGATTAAAAAGGTTCAACTTCCCAAGAGTTTTACATGTAATTTTAAACTGATTGCACAAGTCAAACTCATTTGAGGCCTGTAATTTTCTGTAAAAATAAACAAATCAAATAAAAAAGAATGAATGGCTTGCTAGATGCTATCATCAAGCCACAAAATAACTGCCCTCATGCTACAAAAGCATTGTAAAGATTATACGTATAACTGAGGATAACAGGAAATCCTTACACTGGCTATTTCAGTGGTAAAAATTGGGTTTACCTTTGCCAATAGTAAAGAGCAAAGAGTGAGCAACACCACTAGTAAACACCAGAGAGAGAGAGATCTGGATAGGCTCTATTACAGGTATAGTTCACCCAAAAGTAAAACATACTTTCCAATTTACTCATCCTGAAGTTGTTACAAACTTATCATTCATTCATTTTCTTTTTGGCTTAGTCCCTTTATTAATCAGGGGTCACCACAGCGGAATGAACCGCCAACTTATCAAGCATATATTTTACGCTGCGGATGCCCTTCCAGCTTCAACCCATCACTGGAAATTATCCATACACACTCATTCACACATACACTACGCACAATTTAGCTCACCCAATTTACCTATACCACATGTGGGGGAAACCGGAGAACCCGGAAGAAACCCACGCCAACACCGGGAGAACATGCAAACTCCACACAGAAATGCCGAATGACCTGGCTGGGGCTTGAACCAGCGACCTTCTTGCTGTGAGGCGATTCTGCTACCCACTGCGCCACCGTTCTGCCCCATTACAAAACCCATAAGTTTCCCTTTTCTGTTTTTCTTGTTCTATCTTTGAAGATGTTTAATAACCAAAAAGTTGTTGGCCCTTTTGTCTTCCATAGACAAATATTATGGAAATCAATGAGGACTAACAATGGTTTAGCTAACTATGTTCTTCATTATTATCATTCATTCATTTTCCTTCGGCTTAGTCCCTTTATTTATCAGGGGCTGCCACAGCGGAATGATCTGCCAACTTATCCAGCATATGTTTTATGCAGCGGATGCCCTTCCAGCTGCAACCCAGTACTGGGAAACATCCATACACACTCATTCACACACATACACTATGGACAATTTAGTTTTTCCAAATCACCTATAGCGCATGTCTTTGGACTGTGGAGGAAAGCGGAGCACCTAAAGGAAACCCACGCAAACACGGGGAGAACAAGAAAACTCCACTCAGAAATGCCTACTGACCCAGCCCGGGGCTTGAACCAATGACCTTCTTGCTGTGAGGCGACATTGCTAACCACTGAGCCACCATGCCGCCTCTTCATATTATCTTCTTTTTTAATCATCAAACAAAATTAGAAGTAAACACATACCGTTTTTTGGAGTAAATGAGGATAATATATTTATTTTTGGGTAAACTATGGGCAAATGAAGGCTCTGTTTATCATCTCACCTGAAGACACTTAAGGCTCATTTCCACTGAGTGGTGTAGTTCGGTACAGTACAATATGTTCCACATTTTCCATGTCAGTTTCCATGGTTAAAAGTACCAAAATGGCCAACTGTACCACGTTTTTGGGGTCTTTTTTACCCTTAGAGTACCCTTAGGGCATACTCACACTAGGTTATCTGAAATGTGCCTGAGTGCATTTGAGCCCCAATTCCCAGGTCATTTGACAAGTCTGAGTGCTCCATACCGTGCCTGGGCACGATTCGGTTGGCCAGCCCTGGCCTGGTTGGAAGAGGTGTGTGGTGTTTCATAGTGATTTATTAATCATTCTTACTTTTCAATGAACGCGAACTGTCGTTGTTTATTAAAGACGCAAACCCCTCATTGCAAGTCAGCTCCAGCTTTCAGGTCCAAGTCAACCGTACCTAGTGTGAGTACGCCCTTAGGGTACCAAGCACAATAGTATGGTACCAAATGGTGTAGCTAGACTATTGAAAGCTGTTGGTTTACAGAGAATCATCACTTATACAACAAGTCAGGGGAATGACAAACACAGGAATTGTCATTTTTAAATACACAGCCAAAACATAACACCATAATGGTCGACTCGAGCTCAAACAAAGCTTGTTTTCTTTGTTGTGACAAACAGCCACATGCCAGGAAGCAAGAAGTGGATCTGTTGTAAATCCTTCATTGTTGTTTATGTGACCGTTCACATGTTGCATCTAAAACATGTGGAAAGCACCATCGCACTGATTCCTCTTGGTCTACATTTTGAGTTAACAAACAAAATATGTTGCTGATGGCTTCTTTCTGGCATACACCATACCAAGTAAGGGTACTATTGGCAGTGGAAATGCAAGGCTGACCAGGGTAACCTGTACTGTACTGTACCACACAATACATATCACTTGTATAGTTTTGAATGAGGAAAAGTGTAACGGTCAATATGGCTATTGAAGCCCCGCCTTCTAGTACAGGAGCTAATCAGCAATCGCCATAGACTGAGGATTCTCTGGGGAGCTGAGACCTGACGTGAGTTTCTGCAAATTTTGTGTGACTCAAAATTTCGAAATGAAACTAAAGAGACAGTTGTTGTTTATTTTAATGGTAATTCCTAATATGAAATTTATTCGTAAGCTTGGCAAGCAATTTTGAAGAATTGGCTGTTTCCCCATTCAAACAGAACGCCTGAGCATACTGCCTGAGAAGTGTTTCAAAGATTGCCGCAGAGTGAAAAGACTTGCCTTAAAGGGACTTTGACTGTACTGAACCAAACCACTCAGTGGAATTAGGGCTTTATGTTGTCCCTGTGATTATACTGTGACATTCGAGCCCTCTGCTGGCCTCACTAGCAATAGATCTAGCAGGTTTCTCCCTGGTGGTCTTGCTCTTAAGTACTGACCAGGCTCAATCCTGCATAGCTACGGAGTAATATGACTGTGGCTCTGCTTACCTTCATTGGACAACCAGTTTTGGGCTACAGGGTGATCTGGCTGTGGTCTTATATACATCCTTTCTTCCTTTTGGTATAATGCAAGCATACAAGTCAACAAAATAAATGTTTTTCTGGATATTTCAATGCGAAAGTCATACATACTGTGCCTTTAGGAGACTCTGAGAAGTAAAGATATCTACAATATGAGGGTACGTGAAGGCTTCAGGTAAAGAAATCTTTTGATATGGCCTCTACAAAGTTAGGGGCAGACATTAAGATGCCAATAGTGCAGAGGATGGTGAACAGGGAAAAAGCCATAAGACAGAGACGGTCAATCACAGACGCTGCAAACTTCCACTCATTACACACAGTGTCTTCCTCATCTTGGTCCCGAAAGCGTTTGGAAATGTACCGCACCTCATCCAAGATTTTGGACAATTCAGTTTCTCCAGGGCCGCTACTACTAACTGAAGATGCCTGGGCTCCGGGGAGCAGCACATCCTCCTCACCAGTTGCGACAAGCCGGCTGCAGATCACCCCAGAATCGGGTGAAGTAGCATAGTGAATAGTGTCCATCCCGCGGAAGCCGATGTACAGCAGGTTTCCATTGGTGGACTGTGCGACTCCAGGGCTGATGTTCAGATCCACGCTGGAGAGACTGCTGCGCGGCTGCTTGTTGTGACAAGCTGGGCGAACTTTGTCCTCACCAGGCCTCTTCATCCGCAGGAACCACGCACACCAGTTCAACAGCACCACACGTGTCTAACACACAAAAATGGCTGTTAAATGGCAATGCTTGACATTAAAATATATGAAATACTGATGAATTCAACCAGATATAAAGTAATAAAAATAAATGCAGAAATGAGCATCTCACCCATTTTGGCATTTTTCCTCCTTCAGGATCATGGTAGTGGTATTGTAAAACCCAGACTGTGGCTATCACAGATAGTCCAACAATAACCATAGTGGTGGCAAAATACTGAGCTAATCAAAGGACAGAGACAGTTATATTAACAAAGGCATCCTTAAGAATAGCAAGCATGTTTTATTTATAAATAAAATGACCAGTCCAGACCAGAAAAATTATTCATTGGATTTATTCAATTTTTTAAATGGTTGCAAACTTTTTATATGGGCTAAATGTAAACAAACAAATAAATTTGAACATTACTAATTTAAATTTGTTTAAACTCAGCCCATATAAATTGTTTGCAAACCCTAACCTTTTAAAATATTTAGTAAATCCAATAAATCATTTTTTTTTCAGTCTATGTTTTTCGTAACAGCACTATGACTGCTGAAATACCTACTTTGACCGTATGCAATTTTAGATGTACTAATATTCCCATATTCTCTACATTTAAGATTATGTTCACCTGTGTCTTGTTTAGTTACTCATTTACCTGTGCAAATAATGCAATAATAAGTGCAGATAGGTACTACCATGTATTTTAAAAATGAAAAGGTCATGATAGCTTCTCCCACTCCACATCTTTTAGCTCAGTACACCTCAGAATAAAAAATACAAACAAACAAAGCAGGACAGTGAGCCATATTGACACATACAGGGGATCTGGAAAGTATTCATAGCGCTTCACTTTTTCCACATATTTTAATGTTACAGCCTTATTCCAAAATGGATTAAATTAATTTATTTCCTCAAATTCTACACACAATACCCCATAATGACAATGTGAAAAAATATTTTTTCACAGAAAAAAGAAAGACTTTTCTCAAGTCTTTTTGAATAAGATGCCACAAGCTTGGCACACCTGTCTTTGGGAATTTTTCCCCAATTCTCTTTACAGTACCTCTCAAGCTCTGTCAGGTTGGATGGGAAGTGACGGTGTACAGCCATTTTCAGATCTCTCCAGAGATGTTCAATAGGATTTAGGTCTGGGCTCTGGCTGAACCACTCAAGGACACTTACCGAGTTGTTGTGAAGCCACTCTATTGATATTTTGGCGGTGTGCTTTGGGTCATTGTCCTGCTGGAAGATGAACTGTCACCCCAGTCTGAGGTCAAGAGCACTCTGAAGCATGTTTTCATTCAGGGTGTCTCTGTACATTGGTGCATTCATCTTTCCCTCTATCCTGACTAGTCTTCCAGTTCCTGCTGCTGAAAAACATCCCCACAGCATAATGCTGCCACCACCATGCTTCACTGTAGGGATGGTATTAGCCTGGTGATGAGTGGTGCCTGGTTTTCTCAAAACATAACTTCTGGCAGTCACTCTAAAGAGTTCAATTTTAGTCTCATCAGACCAGAGGATTTTGTTTCTTATGGTCTGAGAGTCCTTCAGATGCTTTTTGGCAAATTGCAGGTGAAGAGTGGCTTGGTTTGTGCTTTGACATGCACTGTCAACTCTGGGACCTTAAATAGACAGGTGTATGCCTTTTCAAATCATGTCCAATCAACTGAATTGTCTACAGATGAACTCCAATTAAGCTGCTAAAACATCTTAAAAATGATCAGTGGAAACAGAATGTACCAGAGCTCAATTTAGAGCTTCACAGCAAAGGCTGTGAATACTTATGTACATTTGACTTTTATTTTTAATAAATTTGCAATAATTGAAAAAAATCTTTTTTCACATTGTCATTATGGGGTATTGTGTGTAGAATTTTGAGGAAATAAATGAATTTATCCATTTTGGAATAAGGCTGTAACATGAAAATATGTGGAAAAAGTGAAGCGCTATGAATACTTTCCGGATGCACTGTACATACCTATTTTGAAGAGACAGAAAAGTCCTCAGTCTCTGGAGTGTTTGAAAGCCATGTCAATCAGAGAAACCTTCTAGAGTATTTGCATATATATATATATATATATATATATATATATATGAGTGAATTGCTGATGGATCAGCTGATAGATGTAGATTTCAAACTCTCCAGTGACTATACATACATATATATACACTGCACGGTTTCACAGCTTGACTGAGAAATTCAGAAGCAGTGTGTCACTGCTAGAGCATAGATTTTAAACCCGTAAAATGAAATTAGTGAGAAAAAAATTTTCAACCCCCCCTACAATTAAAGATAACAGATGCTAACATTGTCCAAATTGATGTTCAACATCTGTCAGAATCTCTCACAAGTTTCACCATCTGGTCCCATGGTCCTGTCATAGTATGATTTTGTAAGGGACAGGTTTATTTATTTTCAGAAATTGCTTTATGCGTTTAAATTAATTCAGGATTAGACAGGTTGTTAAAAGAATAATTTACCAAAAAAATAATGAAAATTCTGTAATAATTTACTCACCCTTGACTTGTTCCGAATATTACTCAATGAGTTTTTACAGACAGATTAACAAACCCCAAAATAAGTGCTCCCAAATCCTGATTAAATTAACAATTCCAAACTCACAGATTTACTCCCAAACAAAATATTGATGAAATATTAGAGTAAGTTAAAGAAATATGAAATTATTACAAGTAGGACTTACCTATTAAAGGCACAGAGTCAGATGTTGCCGGCATTATCTCTGCTACCAGAAGCATGAAAACCGTCAGCGAGAGCAGGACGGTGATCCCTGACAATCAAAAAAATTCTTCTGTCAACTCTCTGAGACATTTAGTATGGTAATAAATATGTTTATAGAGTAGCAATGTTGATCTTGGCAACCTATACTGTATCTGCTACAATGCTGCTGCTTTGATTATTGGTCTAGCGCTAGTAATAACATTTGGTACTGCCAGAACTGTATATTCATAGACATGCTGTCTGAGAATACAACACACTGCTGCTGCAAACATAACATAAATGTAAACACCATAGCAGACCTATACACAGGTGGAGCTGGGCTTGAAGAAAGATTTAAAAGGAATCATTATCATTAAAGGAATCAATAGTGTACTCCTTCAACTGTAGGGCCGGACTAAGAACATATTGGGCCCTGGGGCTATAGCAAACCCAAGGGCCCCATTTATTTTATCGACTCACAAAAATAGCTTTTTTTTGCTATTATTATTAGTAATTAGCTAATTTATATTACTATATAATCAAATTTTCCACTTGATTTATATTATTTGATCATTATAAATGTTTTCTGTTTTACTAAAGTAGGCATACAAGCATACAAAATTAATTTTAACTTTTAAATGTTAAAAAGGCTGCCAAAAAAATTATATACTGTATATATATCACGCTTATTTTACCAAAATAAAATATGATCATGCCTTGATTTTTAATTATTTAATTAGGACAGTAAGGTCTGACTTTGCTTAGACAAAAGTCTTGTCACTTTACAGAAATAATGAACAGTATAGAATATAAAGTCATGGTGCAGTGGAAAAGAATTAATATTGTATATGATAAGCTTGGAGGACTGCATCCATACATCTCTGCAATGACTCAAATAACTTATTAATAAAGTCATCTGCAATGACAACCAAAGTTCATCAATATTCTTTGGATTCATCTTCAATACCTCCTACTTCATATTACCCCAGACATGCTCAATAATGTTCATGTCTGGTGACTGGGCTGGCCAATCCTGGAGCACCTTGACCTTCTTTGCTTTTTAGGAACTTTGATGTGGAGGCTGAAGTATGAGAAGGCGCGCTATCCTGCTGAAGAATTTGCCCTCTCCTGTGGTTTGTATTTTAAATAGGCAGCACAAATGTCTTGACACCAGGCTGTTGATGTTGCCATCCACTCTTCAGATCTCTCGCACACCCCCATACTGAATGTAACCCCAAACCATTTTTCCTTCACCAAACTTGACTGATGTCTGTGAGAATCTTGGGTCCATGCGGGTTCCAATAGGTCTTCTGCAGTATTTGTGATGATTGGGATGCAGTTCAACAGATGATTCATCTGAAAAATCTACCTTCTGCCACTTTTCCAAATGATCAACTAGAAGTCACTATTAGGGAGTCACTATTAGGGGACCCCCTCAATCCAGCAACCCCACCAATAACCCCCCCCCACACACACACACACACAGTCTCATCACTTTCATTTGCGACACTTTGGCAAAAAAAACAATCCAACCCCCTCCGACCCGCTCTTCATTTTCGTCCGCAACATTGTTTATATATATTACTCATTTATGAATAGAAAAGTTGTTTTAAACTTTTTCTGATTTAAAAAAAAAAAAAAAGAGTATCTCTCATCTCGAGTGCACAGATCAACTTAGACAACACTGGAATACATCACATCCAGTCGGCCTGTTGCATAGGGTCTAGTCGCAGAAATTCAAATACTTTGATGGATCCACATCTCAAATCAGATCCAAATTTTCAGCATACGGAGATGATCGGAACTCCACGCAGCTCCTGGACTACTCTCCATTGCAAATGCATTGTCGTTTGTGCAGTGGAAAGGTGGCTTTAGTTATGAGAGGGCATGAATTGTGTGGGCGAGAGAGGTGGCCGAGACAGCACTTCAGTCATGAGTCCATTCTGCATGATTCTGAATATCCGGAGATCTCTTACTTCACTATAATAACAGATACTGTTTGAATTCTATTTTTTGTTTTTGGGTAGCCTGCCTTTGACTGGACCACTATGACTGTAGAGCTGAAATAAGGAACTGTCGTGGAAAATAAGGGACTTTCCTAGGAAAAAACAGAACATCTGTTCACTCTTAATGGTGACTAAATAGGGCTATTTAAAACTATCCCCTATGTTAATCCGGCCCTACCTTCAACCTGTTTGCCCTTAAAATGTAGTTTTAATTTGCTCTAACTTTAGAGTTTACACCAAGCGGCTAATGTCAGGATGATACAAGAGAATGCAAAAAAGCAATCAGACTTATATCTTCAATTGGTTTCTTCTAAATAGCTTCTTTTATGCCCTAATTAGATGAGAATAGAAGCAGACCTATATATAAAATGAAACTTAAATGCACTGTATCTTACACAGTCGGCTAATTGCTGGTATTTAGAGTATTGATTTAGAATAACTCACAGGGCACCAGCCTATAACTCACTCTGTGGAAAGTAATGTTGGCAGCCTCATCGCACTAATACCATTTAGGAATGACAAAATGAAAAAAAAAATCATAATGAATTGTGTTGTGCGGTGATTTCGGGTTCAGTCTCTTCCAGAGCGCTCCCTCAGTCCCTGTTACAGCATCCTCTAAATCCAGAGAGCCGGAGAAATAGAGGCATTTGGCCTTCACAGCTTTCCAACTGCATTAATCACTAAAGCAATCTTTGGCGTGCCATCAATCTCACTACACGCCACTTACAGTAGCTTACAGGGATGGCGGCATAAATTTTGTGCCTGTGCCAAAGTGCATTTCACATGATGTAGGTTTAAATGCTGGATTTTTGCTAAGTCAGCGAAGGAAAAAAAAAAAGGAGTGAGATGTTTATGTGGGAGTTGAGTCGATGCGAGAAATAAAAAATGATGATTTTTTTTTAAATGGCAAATGTGACATTTATGTACTTCTGGTTATTACAGTGCAACCGTAAAGCCAGTTATGCTTAGCTCCCCTAATAAACCCTTTTAAAGGTGAAGTGTATAATTTCTTGTTGATAAGGAGTGAATTCAATGAAAATTCATTTTCCAGCTCAGTAACTGTAGGCAAGCATATTGAGGAAAACATGACATTTCAAATGTCACATGATATAATGTATGAAAACAGAAAAAAATCATATAAAGACAACACTGTTCCACATTTAAAAATAATGGCAAAATGACTAAAAAAGGTTGCATTTTCCCATGCAGACCAGTAGTTGATGTCACTTTATAAAGAAATACTATGCATCTATGCATATACTGTATATACACTTGTGTAGTACATCAGTGTTGCTTTTTGTTTATTAAATTCTAATGCATACCTATTGTCTGAAAACACACACACACATAAATACACTCACTGGCCACTTTATTAGGTACTAGTACCGGGTTGGACCTCTTTTGCCTTTAGAACTGTCTTAATCCTTTGTGGCACAGATTGAAAAAGGGACTGGAAATATTCCTCATAGATTTTGGTCAATATTGACATGATAGCATCACGCAGTTGCTGCAGATTTGTCGGCTGCACATCCATATTGCGAATCTCCCGTTCCACCACATCCCAAAGGTGCTCTATTGGATTGAGCTCTGGTGACTGTGGAGGCCATTTGACGTCAAATTCTGACCCTACCATCCGAATGTTGCAGCAGAAATCGAGACTCATCAGACCAGACCAGATTTACAATCTTCTATTGTCCAATTTTGAGGAGTCTGTGTGAATTGTAGCCTCAGCTTCCTGTTCTTAGCTAACAGGAGTGGCACCCGGTGTGGCCTTCTGCTGTTGTAGCCCATCCGTCTCAAGGTTGGACGTGTTGTGTGTTCAGAGATGCTCCTCTGCATATCTCGGTTGTAACGAGTGGTTATTTGAGCTAATATTGCCTTTCTATTAGCTCGAACCAGTCTGGCCATTTTCCTCTGACCTCTGGCATCAACAAGGCATTTGCAACCCAGAACTGCCACTCACTAAATATGTTCTCTTTTTCAGACCATTCTCTGTAAACCCTAGAGATGGTTGTGCATGAAAATCCCAGTAGACCAGCAGTTTCTAAAATACTCAGACCAGACCGTCTGGCACCAACAACCATGTCACATTCAAAGTCACTTAAATTACCTTTCTTCCCCCATTCTGATGCTCGGTTTGAACTGCAGCAGATCATCTTGACCATTTCTACTCTACATACCTAAATGCGTTGAGTTGCTGCCGTGTGATTGGCTGATTAAAAATTTGCGTCAATGAGCAGTTGGACAGGTGTGTGTGTATATATATATATATATATATATATATATATATATATATATATATATATATATATATATATATATATATATATATATATATATACTGTATATATTAACATCTTAAAATTATGGCAAAGGCCTTCAGTGTGTAGCTCACCGAGCGAGATCTTCTCTCCTGAGTCAGCAGGCAGCAGAAAGACCAGCAGGGCCAGAGTAGAGATGAGCACACAGGGAATAAGTAGATTAAGACCGTAATACAGCGTTCGTCTCCGCATCACCACCGTGAAAGTCACATCTGGGTATGGCTCCTTGCAGCAGTCGTAGAACCTCTCATTCCGTCGACCTGGAACCTCTGCATTATATATTACAGTATTAAAATCATTTAAAGTTTACAATTTGTGGGAGTTTTAGGTGTGTGCTTTTTTTTTCGATGATGACTATTCAAGTCATTACTCTATATCCTCATTGTTGTAAAACCAAAATCTGAAATAAAAAAGATTTTTTATAGAACTACAAGAAAACAGGCAATGCTTCAGTTTTCAAATTCAATAAACACTGAAAAAATGACGATAAAAATGTTTACCTTTAAAGGGATAGTTTAACCAAAAATGAAAATTTACTCACTATTTACTCACCTTCAATTGGTTCCAAACCTTTATGACATTTTTTTCTGATCAACACAAAAGAAGATTTAAAAAAAAAAAGCTGAACACCTGAAGTCTATGGTTACAGATTTCAAGCTTTCTTCAAAATATCTTCTTTTTGTTGAAACTTAAACTTAAGGAAACTTTCTGGACTTTGAATGTTTAATTTGTTGACTTTAATTTGTGTTCCAAAGATAAACGAATGTCTCCGGGGACTGCAATGGATTGAGGCTGGATAATTAATAACAGAAATTTCATTTTTGGTTGAACTAACCCTTTAATTACTAATGATTATATAAGCTATAAGGTACAGTGAAATATACATTTCAACATCATTTCTATTATCAGTTGTATGTTATGCGTTTAAATATATCTAATGGCACAATTGCAGTGATGAAGTGGCAGTTTTACCAGTTTAAAATAAAGTGTAATACCGAAAGACTGGCTAAACTTAAAATTGTCAGTACTTTACATGCGTTTTAGGAAATCTCTCATCAACATTAAGTATACTTTTGAAAATCATGACAAAATATGACTGAAACAAAACAAAGTGTAATATTGAATGATATTCCAACACAATCTCATGGCAATTCATAACGTTTTTATTAAGTGGCTAATTCATATGAAATCGTACAATCTCATTCATATAATTTAGTACGATTTGCTTATCCCCTAATGACGGTTGGCTTCAGGGGTGGGGTTGGGTGCCATGCCTCCTTTTTAAAATCATACATTTACGTACAACTGAACTTGCATGAATTCGTACGAATAGGCCAATAAACTGTCAAAACGTAAAATAGTTTATGATATCTATCAGCAAAATTAAGTGTGCTTTTGAAAATCATAAATAATATGATTGCAACAAAAGAAAGTATACATTGAAAGATTAGCTACACTTAAAATTCTCAGTACTTTACGAGTATTTTAGGATATTTTTCAATAAAATTAAGTGTACTTTTGAAAATGACGACAAAATATGACTGAAACAAAATAAAGTGTAACATATTGAATGATATTTCAACACAATCTCATGGCAATTTGTGAATTTGTACAATCTCATTCATACAGTTTAGCACGATTTGCTCATCCACCAATGACAGTTGGGTTTATGGGTGGGGTTTGGTGCCACACCTCTTTTTTAAATCGTACATTAAGGTACGACTGAACTAGTATGAATTCGTACGAATGTATGTTTTATCGTGAGACCAGGCAGTAATATTCTCAGTACTTTAAATACATTTTATGATATCTATCAACAAAATTAAGTGTGCTTTTGAAAATCATAAAAAAATATGATTGCAACAAAAGAAAGTGTATATTGAAGGATCAGCTACACTTAACCCAGCAGGCACACAGCATCATAAGACGTTAACATTAGGTTAGATTTAGGTTGAGATGTCAAGTGACCAAAATTCAATGTCTAGCCAGCATCTAAGGACAACATTATTTTGATGTCCAATAACGATGATATTTGGTTGATTTTAGGTTGTGTTGGAAAGTGACCAAAATCCAACGTCGAGCCAACATCTTAAACCAACGTCATATTGACGTCAAATACTGACATTTATTCGTCAGGTATGGCAACCAAAATCCAACGTCTGATAGAGGTCATAGTGTTAATGTCCACACAACATCAAGCTGTAACATCATTAAGGATAGAGCACCGGCCTTATTAATATTATTATTATTATTCCGCCTCTAATCGGGTGAATTTTGAGGGTCTAAACATGCTTGAAAACTCACGAAACTTTGCACATGCCCCAGACATGGTGTAGATGATCGTTTGATATGGGTTTCAGAAGTGAGTGTGGGAAGATGGCTCGACAGTGCCACCTATAACCATTTGATGAAGTGGCCCCCGAGCTGCGTTTCACGCACACGTATGAAAATTGGCACACACATTAAACATGTCATAACCTACAAAAAAGTCTCTTGGAGCGAAATCTCAAGTGAGCCCGGGTGTGAGGTCCCTTTCATTGCTGCTTGCAGCTTTAATTAGACATTATATTTGGTTGTTTTTAGGCGTAAACTCGATTCTCATTTCTACCCACAATGCAACGTACCACGACATTGGCTTACAACATCTGACGTTCTATGCCTGCTGGGAAAATTCTTAGTTCTTTAAATGCATTTTATGATATCTGTTATAAACAAAATTAAGTGTGCTTTTGAAAACCATGATAAAATATGATTGAAACAAAACAGTGTAATATCGAAGCTACACCTAAAATTCTCAGTACTTTACTTGCATTTTAGGATATCTGTCAACAACATTGTATACTTTTTAAAACCATTTTTTAAAATATGATTGAAACAAAATCAATTCAAATTGAAAGTGAAACAATCTGACATCCATATTGAAAGTCATAAACGTACACTCTCTTTAAGTGGTCTTTCATTATATTCTGTTCTAGCATTGGTATTTAATGAAGTCGGTCACCCTACCCACGAGGTCCCACTCTCCATTAGCAATGTATCCTGTGATGTCGGCATCAATCATCTGCAGGTCCAGAGACCATCCTCCATACGTCCAGGAGCCAAATTTCAGATCACACCTCTGAAGATCAAAGGGGAACCAGCGAACGTCGATGTAGCAGGTGCTTTTGAAGATCCCTATGAACAGAAATGTGTTATGACTGCAGTGGAACAGTTTCAGTGGAGGGTTATACAACAAATCTTCCAGCTGCACATATACACTTGAAGTCTGAATTATTAGCCTCCCTGGTTATTTATTTGACCAATTTCTGTTTAATGGAAAGAAGATTTTTTTTTACACATTTCTAAACATACAGTATTGGTTTTAATAGCTAAATTCTAATAAATGATTTCTTTTATCCTAATATTTTACTAGATATTTTCAAGATACTAGTATTCAGATTGAAGTGTAATTTAAAGGCTTAACTAGGGTAATTAGGCAAGTTAGGGTAATTAGGCAAGTCATGGTTTGCTCTGTACATGATCAAAAAATATATATATTGCTTAAAGGGGCTAATAATACTGACCATATATATATATTTTTTATTATTCTAGCCTAAATAAAACAAATAAACAAAATCTTTCTCCAGAAGAAAAAATATTATAGCAAATACTGTCAAAAATCCCGTGCTCTGTTAAACATAATTAGTGAAAATTTTGAAAAAGAAAAAAAAAGCACAAGAGGGATAATAATTTCAACCCAGGCTCATTCTGATTATGTAACCCTATATACATTTCTGGAGATTTTCCCAGTAGCTACGTTTTTGCAGATTTTGTTTTTCGCGAATCCGCCAGAGGCCTCTGTGTACGCTTTTTAAGTTTTCAAATTTCTCTCACGAGTGCCATTCACACCTGCTCTTCTCGCGTAAATCCACTAGAGGCCGCTATCGACTGACTGACTGATTTACTGACAGATGACCCACCCTCCTCCTTCCCTAAACCCAACTGATAGTTTTATAAAAAAACAGACTGACAGATTTTTTTTGGCTTTTGTTTTGGTCTTACTTGCTTTCTGTCAATCTAGGGCCACACTGTATATACTGCGTCACCTTGGAATTATAAGGTTCTATCTGCGTTCTGATCGATTTTGAGTCATGTCAATAACTCTATTTTGATAAAAATGTCAGATAGAACCTTATAATTCTAAGGTGACGACTTGCAAAATAAAAAAATGTTTTGTGAACAAAAAAAAGAAAGTATTGAGCAAAAAAAAAAATTGCAAAGGGAAAATTACGTTTCGAAAAAATAAAAAAATATTTGAAAACAAAAAAAGAACTCCAAATAAAATCAAGCAGAGCAAAAAAAAAAAAAATGAAAATATTTGCAATTCAAAAACTAAATAAAACTAAATATACAGTTGAAGTCATATACAGTTATTAGCCCCCCTTTTAATTTTTTTTTTGTTTTTTATATATTTTCCAATTGATGTTCATCAGAGCAAGAAAATTTTCACAGTATGACCGATAATATTTTTTTCTCCTGGAGAAAGTCTTATTTTATTTTGGCTAGAATAAAAGCAGTTTTTAATTTTTTAAACACTATTTTAAGGTCAAAATTATTAGCCCCTTATATAAGCTATATATTTTTTCGATTGTCTACAGAACAAACCATCGTTATACAATAACTTGCCTAATTACCCTAACCTGCATAGTTAACCTAATTAACCTAGTTAAGCCTTTAAATGTCACTTTAAGCTGTATAGAAGTGTCTTGAAAAATATCTAGTAAAATATTATTTACTGTCATCATGGCAAAGATAAAATAAATGAGTTATTAGAAATGAGTTATTAAAACTATTATGTTTAGAAATGTGTTGAAAAAAATCTTCTCTCCGTTAAACAGAAATTGCAATGCTCATTTTGATTTGCTTTTTAGTCGACCATGAGTTTGCGATGCTGTTTCACTGTGCACTTTACGTTTCAGTGGAGTCAAGGGAACTTGGCGTTTTTGGTAGGCCTGGACCTTCCTCCATTCATCACCCGGAGACACAGTATTACTGAGGTGGTCGTACAGCCCAGTACGTCCGGGCCTGCCGTAAATGCCCAAGTTCCCTTGACTCTGCCCTCTTGTCAAATCAGGGCCACAAGGTGAAATGCGCAGAAACGGGAAGCGCAAAGTGAAAACAGCATCGCAAACTTGCAGTTGACTAAAAAGCTAATCAAAATGAGCATTACAATTGACTGGAAAGGCAATGCTATAAAAAATGTTTAGTAAATATATAGTTTTTTTTAATTGCAAATATTTTAGTTTTTTGCACTGCTTGATTTTTATTTGCAGTTCTTTTTTGTTTGCAAATTTTATTTTTATTTCTCAAAACTAAATTTTCTATTTGCAGTTTTTTTATTTTTGTTAACAAAGTACATTTTTATTTCTCAAAAATTAATTTACGCTTTGTGATTTTTGGAGATTTGCATTTATTTTATTTTTGTTGCTCAATACTACTTTATTTTGCAAGTATATATGGCCCTAGATTAACTCCATGCAGACTTGAACACCTTCGTCATGGTCAACTCCACTCTGCATCTCAAATCCGCAATGTACATGGCGAGCTACTGGACAAACTGGTAACAGCGGAAAAGCCGGAGGAGGCAAACGGAGGCAAGCAGTAAGCTGGTAAGGGAGAAAAGGAATGGCGTCATACCACCCCATAGCATTCGTTTTAAAGACTAAATGCACCATATGTACCTCTGGCTACGTAATTCGCAATCTCCAGAAATGTATATGGAGGTATGTTTTCAGAATGAGCCTATGTTGCATAATTTTGCACTTTAAGGCATTATAGTTATGTGATAGGATTATTTATCATTAGAATTATCATTACTATTACTTCAGCTTTAATATAAAACAACCCCTAGTGATGAAAATGAACATCTGTGGAACTATTAAATGAGACGACATAAGCTGTAAAATGCCGAAACATGCCCGTGAAGACATATGTATGTAATTTAGCCGGAACCGGCAGATTGTTCAGTACATCATCTTCCGTCGGTGTTTCATTGCTTTCTTTTGCCATAAAGCATAACTAGGCTTCTGACAAAGCTTTATGGAGGTTCAAGGGAAGGCAATCTCTTCAATGTCACTGCAAAGAGAATTTAGTGCAAACTCACTGCCAGGACTACATCTACTCGTGAATCAAATGTTTATCTCGGGCTAGAGCCCTGGTTCAGCTTTTACAGCAAGAAGCCGGAGGGTGAACGTAAATACAGCACAGGAAAATCTCCATTCACAACAAACAGTTTATCAATGAGACAAATCTTTAGAACCAAACAGGCTGCATAAACTCCTCTTATAAAACTAAAGGTTGCTTATTGGCATCAGTGGTTCCATAAAGAACCATTTAGATTCATGGAACTTGGGATAGTTGATATCTTCTTTTGTGCTTAACAGAAGAAGGAAACTCAAACAGGGTTGAAACAAGTGAAAGGTAAGCGATAACAGAATGTTTAGTTTTGGGTAAACGATCCCTTTAATAGTGGTAGGGGGGGGCGGCATCCTCCTTATGGAAAAATATGACAAAAAGCATCCCCTTTGTAAAACCAGGGGATCCCCTACCATGCCCTTTAAATTAACAACAGTTTGTTTAATGTAAAACTTATCATGCAAATTAAATATTAAAATTCTCTATTTATGGTAATTTATGACTTAAAAACAACGACGATTAACCAATCAGAACTCAGTATTGTAATAATGCGCCGCACACAAGCACAATACAGTTCATTGCGTCATTTTGAGCGATTTTCAAAATGTCTACTAGCAAACGTGTCGAGTATAAGCCAGGCTTAAGAGAGCAGTTCAGATGCAACATTTAGCATTCTTTAAAAAGAAGAGAACAGAAGGTATGATATTTAGTTATTAATAATATACATGTATGCTGTACCTGCCGTGTATAACTGTATTTCAGAACAGTTTAGGCGGTTTGAGGTGAGTGTAACCTAAGCTGTTCTATATTCACTGTAAAACACAATTAACAGAGCTTGCTAACATTTACTTTAGCGACCCAAGTTTCATAGTTAATTTCTAAGTTACAGCAGATTCTAGGTTCCCTGTTTCTAAAATGAATCATTATTATTATCCCTGAAATCATGTTTTGTTTATAAATGTAAAAATTATATATCTCTTATTTACCATATTAGGTAGCCTACTATATCAGGTGTGCAATCTGACACAATGACACAAACCATAAAACTAAAGCTTCTTTATTTGGGTTTCTTGTCAAGACAAGATCTAAAACAGTAGGGATTAAGCCAAAGGAAGGTTGTATTACTCTTATTTTTATGCACGATCTTACTTTCTCTCAGATTTTACGCCCCGGAGCATCTGACATCATGTCACACATAGGACCCGCATTAAGGCTTCCCCTACCGTAATACACCTAAAACACGGACTGCCGTAAAACTCATCAATGGCAGGGAAGCGTTTTCTCTCGTTAACTGCAATATAACTGCACGATATAATTTATCGGTTTGATGCACATCATAATATCAGCTATACACGTAAAGCACAAATAATGTGCTTCAATTCAGTCACGTCCAGCGGCCTTCATCTGTGAACCAATCTCTATCTGTCTCTTCCATTGCTCCGTTTGCTCCAACTTTCTTTTGCAGTCTAACGCCCCATTCACACTGGTTGTAAGCATCAACGCTTCCCATTCACGTTGAATAGGTGACATCAGGCGTTGCCGAACTGCATTGTGGATCTGTCAGCGCAGCTTCAGTGGTGTTGCTCACTGCAAAAATTGTGACTTTCTTAACTTTTCAAGCGTCATCGGAAGCGTCAGCCAATCAGATCGCTGTATGCAAATACCCCAGCTCAGACAGTAGCCAATTGCTGACTAATTTCATTGGCTGACACTGCTATGATGATCGCGTCAGCCCCAACTTCAGACACACCCTCTGTCAAGCATTGACACTGAAGCCCCGTGTGAATCGGGTATAAAGAGCGTCAAATGCACGAAACGCCCAATTCGCGCCACAAGATGTCTATATCTCATTTTTGCATTGCCTTCACATGTAAATCACTCATGTTTCATCTACATCTGCTTACTGCACAGGCTAAATCCCCCCACCCCCCATTCCATTCTATTCCATGTGATAATAATTGTGAGGGCGCAGATGAGACATAATTTTTTTCCCGAGACATGCAAATACATCACGTGCGCTGCCTATGCAATGTCTATAAGTCACGTAAAACAATTAATTGCAAACTGAAATAAATATAAATTGATTATATGGTTTGGAATTGGATGTTTTATGAGATTATTTACATTTTTTGCAATCATTTTTCGTTTGAATTAAGGATTTTGCAAGATCGCAAAAATTTGCGACTTTTTGTTTATTTCGCGTTGGATATGGCGATCGCGGAATCGCGAAACACTAGGGGGTCTGTTTTATACTGTACAAACTGTATTTTCTATCAGCTTGCCCCAACCCGCACAGGAAATTGTGTACAGTTTTTCTTTTTGACTTCAACAGAGTGTAAAAATCTTGATGGTTCTAAGGGTCTCGCCCATCAAATCTGATATTTAATTTGTATTCTCTATTGGATTCAAGTCAGGTAATTGGTTGGGCCATTCTACAGCTTGATTTTCTTTCTCTGAAAGAATCTGAGAGTTTCCTTGGCCGGTTTTGGATCATTGTCTTGCTGAAATGTCCACCCTGGTTTCATTTTCATCATCCTGCTAATGTAGATGTTGGACTGAAGCAGCTAATATTCATTTACAATGATGAAGGGCAGAGGGTTGCTGAAGAACTACTGAGAGATTTCAGCTGCTGTCTGGGCTTTCACTGCCTTTCTATACCTCCCTTTTTTCATGTGTTGTTTCATTTATTACACATAACTTCATTTGTAAACTATTTAGTTTTGTTTTCTTTGCATATATGGATTTGTTTGGTTGTTACCAACATCAAAGTCAACGGTACCTTTAGAAATATGTTGTATGAGAAAAATGGTGACATGTTCAATACTTATTTCCCCCACTGTATATGTTTTTAATAGTAATGCCCCTCCTGCTGTTTCATGGGCCCTACAGCGTATAGGGAGAATTGGTTCTGTGAAAAGTACCTACTGTGTGGTGTTTCATTGTTTTAAGTTTTTTTTTAATTTCCAGCAAAGTAACATACAGTATTTTCAATGTTTTGTTTAGTTTTTCCCTAGACAAAGTGGTAAAAATGACTTGGCACCTTTAATCTTATAAGAAAAGTACCTGGCGGTAAGTATTGGCAGGCACCAGAAGAGTTCACCAGCACATTAGTATGAAATGTGGCATCAAACCTTTCATCAGCACTGTAGGGGAAAAAAAACATGACTCATTTCAACCAAAAAGAACACATGATTTATGAACATCTCAGAGGAACACTTAGATAAGCTTCTGATTAATCCAATACAAAGTAAATGCTTTTCATCAGCGCTGAATTATTTTGCATGACTAATAGCCTTGCAGTGAGTGCAGGGTTTCAGGGAAATGTCAGCTCCAACTTTCATACGCCATATTCCACTAAATGTTTCAATTATGTAAATGTGTGTGCTTCAAAATAATTATACTTCAAATAATGGAGGATTGTTCGAGGATAAGAAATTCAGTCTCTGGAGAAGATCGGGATGTTACAGGCTGCTAGACCAAATTTGTGTTTGTTTTTTTAATTAATGTTTCCAAATACAGTAGTGATTCACTGACCTGATTTATTTGACCTCCAGATAGTGGCATACTTTGCACTAACAGTGTCTAATTCTGCATTTCCAGTAGACAGGGACAAATGAGGCTAATGCTTTGTTTTGCATGGTGTAGTGCAAACTCAGTGTCCATTCTCTCTCACCAGCACTTCTTTCCAGGCAATTGACTACTCTTCAAGAAATCATTTAAATTTTCGAAAGCTATGCTTTGTTTTCTTTATGTAACCCTTTACCTGAAAAGCTCAGAACAAAGCTTCCATGAGTAAAGAACAAACCTGTTATAAAGCAAGATGTCAGGCTTCCAGATCTGACTGTCAGGAAACCTTACATTGGTTACTCCAGGGTATTCCGAGGCATTCCATTGAAGATAGTAGTCATACCAGTACTAAAATCAAGAGAAAAACAGACAGTCAGCAGAAACATAGATATTTATGTTTCCAAAGTATTTGCTTGCAAACTGAATTTGGCATTAAATAAAATTTAGTATGTGTATTGTGTTTATGGTATGGTGGCTGAGAATTATTTTTGCCGCTTGTTCAAACTACTTATTTAAATTGAGGTGAATCAACACAATTCTTGTTTTTTAGGGGGACAACTTGAATGTTTTATGCTCAATCCACTTAAATTTGCAAAAACAATTAAGTTAACTTAATTGATTTTTGTTGGGACTACATGAAGGAATTGTGTGGAACCCAGCATTTTTTTTTTTTACAGTGAGCTTAAGGACCAATCCCAATTCTATTTTTTACCCCTTCCCCTTGGCTCTTGAAACAGAGGGGTACATTTGAAGCCCTTCCCCATCACACTAAGAAATGGGACAGCACTACAACACCTCATCATACAGTATGTCATTGTGTGCTCATATGGGATTGACGAGGATGACTGATATAATTATTCAGTAGAATTATTCTTTGGTATTTATCTTCAGGAAATCACCGAATGCAACAATATCATGTTATCATAATGTTATAATGTGGCAAAAAGCTCATAACTGTACTGTGTAAACACACGGAAACAACATTATGACACTGTAAAAAGGTCATTCCCAGCCACCCAACCACCCAGCCTCTTTTCTGAAATGGTATTGGAGTGTCATCGAGTGTCAGATGTGAAAGCATGTTGTGGTACTACTATACAGCAGTTATTATTATGGATTATAGCAAAATTTAGCTTTTTTTTTTTTAAAGCACGACAGCAAAACCCGAATGCAGTCATGATTGTATTAAAACATATGCTTGTTTGTTGTAAAAATTCATAATAATGACAATGGAAATTTTCATACCCCTTGGTTTTGAGTGTGGTTTTGAAAAATCTCAGTATCAAGGGTTATCTAGCCCTTCCCCTTAGCCATACACCTTCAAGCTAAATAGAATTGGACACCCCTACCCTTTCATGTGAACTCTCAAAATGAGGGGTAAGTGGAAAGGCTAAGGGGTAGAATTGGGATTTGGCCTAAATGCGGTGCAAGCTAAGAATACATATGTAAATAGGAAAAGACTCACAAATCGAGAAAACAATCAATCAAACAGACCATGACCCTAAGGATACTGCCAAATTAGTTAAAATGTGCTTTAAGGACAACAGAGAGAATGTTTTGGAGTGGTAATCATAAAGCCCTGACTCAATCCTATAGAAAATTTGTGGGCAGAGTTGAAAAAGCTGGTGCGAGCAAGACAGCCTACAAATCTGACTCCTTTACACCAATTCTGTCAGGAGGAATGGGCCAAAATTCCTGCAAACTATTGTGAGAAGCTTGTGGAAGGATACCCAAAACATTTGACCAAAGTTATACAGTTTAAAAGCAAAGCTAAAAAAATACCAAGGAAATGTGTGTAAACTTTTGACTGTCTAGAAATTAATAAAAAATTCTCAAAAAAGAAATTCTCTCATTATTCTGGCATTTAGCAAATGTAGATCATTTAGGTAATCCTATCAAACCTAAAATAATAAATGTTTAGTATGATTTACCATCAGACATTTTTTTAAAAATGGTTATGTTCCTTTTTTTAGAGTGAATGTAAACTTCAGGTTTCAACTGTATATAGAAATAAATAGATCAGCACAAAAAAAAGCACTGGAAGCTTTTTATTTTTTTGCATCATTAATAATGTATCGACAGTATACTGTTTTAATTAATGCCACTTTGTTTAACCTTGCCACTGTGTCAGAGCAGAGAACAAGATCCCATAATGCAATTTTAAAGAGCAAATTAAATTTAATAAAAAAAAACACCCATGATTTGAAAGCTACATTACGGGTAATAGTTATATGGTGTAGTATTGTGCTGAAGTGAGTCTTCATTAATTAAAAACCAGCTCAATAAACATTAGCTGCATGAAAAGCAATAACACACTGAAAATAAATGCTTTTCTTACTTAGAGTTAGTTTTTGTCTCGTTTCTAATCCAAATATCTACACATTTTTAAATGAAGAAGCATAAATATATTGTCTTGTTTTCAGAAATAATACGTCTAAAGGGTTTTCCTTTAAAACAAGCAAAATAATCTACCAATGGGGTAAGCAGAAAAATCTTATTTTAAAGCAAAAACTAGATTATTTTGCTAACCCCAATGGCAGATCATTTTTATTGTTTTGAAGAAAAACTCTTGATTTCTTGAACTGAAATCTGTTAGTCACCAGGGATCTAGCTTCAGCAGATCTGGAAAACGCTCTGGTTACTAAAGTAACCCTTGTTCCCCGAGGGGGGGAACGCAAATGCTATGTGGAAAAACTTCCACTATGGGGATTTCGTCAGAATCCAATCATCTGAAAGAGTATAAAAACGGGCCAATGAAATGCCAATGAGTTGGCGGCGTCAGCGTGCACAGCTGTCTTGAATGACAATCAGCCTGGCATAAAAGGCTAGCATGTGCTCAGCAACGACATCCTTTTCTAGCTGAAGAGGCTTTCACACTCAACAGCTAAGGGACAATCGTTGTGGCGAAGGAACATAGCATTTCCGTTCCCCCCCTCGGGGAACGAGGGTTACTTTAGTAACCAGAGCGTTCCCCTTCGGGAGGGGAACTTCAATGCTATGTGGAAAAACTTCCACTATGGGGAAATTTATGGAAAGCGCCACAACGAAAGAACCTTACCATGTCTCCAGTGAGGGGCGCGCCACGCAGCAGTACGAGCGCACCTGCATCGCTGGAGACACAGTCCTCCAACGTGTCCCCTGGCCCTTACTTACCTTACTTACCTTTTCTGGTTTAGATATATTTTTCGGGGAGTCGTAAATACACCTAGTTAGTTTCTAGGAAATTTTAAATACGACAGTACATTGGGAAAGCGTTCAGTCCCGATAGGGAGGACGCTGCGGAGGCCACCTGCTGCCCGGAGGGGGAGACCTGGTGGCAAATAGCGTATGGACTAGCCCTGAGAAGGGGGAGTGCACATACGAAGAGGTGGTTAGCGGGGAGGGAAGACATGAGCCCGCCTAGGAGGGGGGACTACATCGTGGCTGAGTGAGCGTATGGGATCGCCAGCGGGGATCGCACATAGCAGGCACCTATACCCAGAACGCGGGATGACCAGCGGGCATACCTACAACGTAATGGGCCAACATTTGACTCCTCCGCTGAGTCAGATGCTGGGGGCCTCGGAGGAACTCTGCAGGGTTCGCCGAGTGGGGAACTCAACTGACAAAGCGAGAAAAGCGCACGTATCTCTGTGTTAGAGAGAAAGGCGCAGCAAGCGTTTTACAACACCTAACTGAATTTCCTCATTCACCGCTCGTGAGGAAATCAGTTCACTCAAAGATAAAATCTCACAAATGCTCAGGTGTTGCCCAGCCCGCAGCTCTACAATGTCTGTTAGAGAGGCGCCGCGTGCTAACGCCCAAAAGGATGCGCGCTCCGAGTGGAGTGCGCTCTCACTCCTGGGGGACACGGCTCGCCCTGGCTCGAAGCGAGGGAGATGGCATTCACTGTTCAGTGGGCCAACCTCTGTTTAGATACAGCACTTCCCTTCTGCCGATCACCGTAACAGATAAAGAGCTGCTCAGAGGATCTAAGCTACGCAAAGCGCGAACAGGACACAGCAATAAGGGGCTGGGTCTGCCTCCTCCGTGGGCAGCGCTTGCAGGTTCACTACATAGTTTAAACGAGCGCTGTAGGAACCTAGGGCACCTAGGTGGGCCGGGGTCTCAGGTAAACGTGAGAGTGGGCCGGCCCAAAACGCTGGCACATTTCGCTGACCGAAAATGCCTCCAGATACCCGCCCATTTGACCGATGCCAACGCAACCAGCAGAGCTGTCTACCTGGACAGAAATCATATAGATACTGAGTCGAGTGATCGAGCAGACCTCTCCTAAGAGAGAT
Organism: Danio kyathit; assembly: GCA_903798195.1. Lineage (NCBI taxonomy): Eukaryota > Metazoa > Chordata > Actinopteri > Cypriniformes > Danionidae > Danio > Danio kyathit. The sequence goes on along the minus strand of LR812525.1, from coordinate 70,318,202 downwards.
CTTCAAATGGGTAAGAGAGGGGACAGGATATATATCCACGTCTCGCGCCTCTGGGGACTGGATGATGAGGCGAAGCTTTCCCAGTGCGTCGCCATCGCCGCATCCTCAGAGCGGGGATGATCGCCACGCCAACCCCTCAGTGCGGAGGGGACAGCCTTGGCTCCAACCAACTGAAGGAGGATAGCATCACACTGATCTGGCATGTTTAGGGTTTCCTTCTCGGAGAGAAGTACACCACACAGCGAATAGACTCCACATCAGGGCATAGGCATGCCTCATAGAGGGTGCTCTAGGCCTGAGTGATGGTGTTAACCACCTAACGGTAGGTCACCTAAGTCCTCCGCGCTCCATCTATGTGACACACGTGATGTCCATAGAACTGGGCGCGGGTGCCAAACGGTGCCTGTCCCCAAAGAAGAAGTTTCTTCCAGGGGACATGCCAGGGAGGGGCCATCACGAGGAGAGAGCTAGAATACAGGTTTGATTGGGCCTGAGAGGCGCAATGCATAGACCTGTTCCTCGTCCTCCCTGACTTTACACAGCATCTGTGCGAGTAGGCTCACTGGAGAAATGCGTATTACGCACGCCCCGGGGCCAGCTGTGTAGCCAGTGCGCAGAACGCACCCATAACAGCTGGACAGTCGGGGGTGGAGCCTCCATTCTCCCAGGCGAACTGCCGTGAGAGCGCAGCGGCTGCACGGTTGAGCTCGGCGGGGAAAAATGGAATGCAGCGATTGCGCTGCGTATGACTCCGGGGGAGCAGACGGCGAGCGAGCTGAGACATGCGGCGACAGCGAATATCTCCCTTGCGGTTGATATACCCCATCGCCACCGTGCTGTTCGTCCTGACCAGCACGTGTTTCCCTTCTAACACCGGTAAAAAACGGAGCAGCGTGAGATACACTGCCAACAGCTCCAGGCAGTTAAGATGCCAATGCAACCAGCTTCCTACCATGGAACCACAGCTGCATGCCCGCAACACACAGCCCCCCAGCGTGAACTGGAAGCATCCGTCAAACGACGACATGCCTGGACGCTTGTTCTAGAGGCCCGCGGGCCTGTAGAACACAGGGTCCATCCAGAGGCTGAGGGCGCGGCGACAACAGCGGAGTGACAGTCACCCGGTGGCGCGCGCATCGCGTGCCATGCGCGTCTAGGGACCCGATCGTGAAGCAAATGCTGAAGTGGTCTCATATGGAGCATCCGAGCGGCGAGACCGCGGCTGCGGATGTCATATGCTCCAGGAGCCTCTGAAATAATATCAGTGGGACCACATAATCCTGTCGAACTCTCTCAGACAGGCCAGCATCAGCCCGGCGCGCTCTCGGGGAGGCGCGCCTTCATGGTGATCGAGTCCAGCTCCAACCCGAGAAAAGAGTTGCTCTGCACGGGGGCGAGGCTGCTCTTTTCTCGGTTGACCTGAAACCCCAATTGGTCGAAGTGCCAAAACACCCTGTCTCTGTGCGTAATCAATTAATCCCGCGAGCGCGCTGAAATCAGCCAGTCGCTTGAGATAATTGAGTATGCGGATGCCCGCAAGCCGAAGCTGGGGCACCCTCCGCGAGCTTGGTGAAAACCCGCGGAGACAGAGAGACCAAAAGGGGAGGACTTGTACCGCCAGGCTCGACTTCAGATGCAAACCGCAGGAACTGACGGTGGCGTGGAAGTATGGAGACATGAAAGTACGCGTCCTTCAGGTCTACTGCTGCAGACCAATCCCGAGGACGAACGCTCCGGAGGGTGCGCTTCTGCGTAAGCATTCTGAACGGCAGCTTGTGAAGCCAGCGGTTCAAAACGCGCAGATCGAGGATTGGCCGTAGCCCACCGCTCTTTTTGGGTACGATGAAGTGCGGGCTGTAAACCCGCTCTCCATCCCGGCTGGAGGGACCGGTTCGATTGCATCCTTCGCCAGGAGGACAGCAATCTCCTCTCGCAAGACAGGGGCGGACGCAGGGCTGACCCTGGTGAAATACACACCCGTGAACTTGGGAGGCCGTTTCGCGAACTGAATCGCGTAGCCGAGTCTGATCGCGCGGATGAGCCATTGCGATGGGCTGGCCCGCGCTAACCAGGCAGGCAGAGCCCTCGCAAGTGGCTTCGTCCGCACGATCGCTGACGTACCAGCGGTGGGGCAACTCGCGGAGTAGGTGGGCTCAACCGGGGAGCACTGGGGTCCCACAGGAGAGCAGGAGGCAAGAGCTTCACTCTTGTCTCGCACCCGTACTCCGGAGGTGGGGCTGTGAGGGGGAGAGAAAGGAGACCGTTCTCTCTCACTCTGCGAGCCACTGGCGAAGTGCACCGATCCTGCGAGCTGGAAAGCATAGCGTCCCAGACTGGCAGTGTTCGGGCTGTCACATCCGGGGAAGGGAAAAAATGCTCTTTCTCTGAGGTTTTGATAGCGTTTTTTAACGCTGTTTAGAAGAAGAGCCCCGCCCTCCAGCGGGGAAAGAGCAAATTTCCTCCTCTCCAGATGGCCCGTCTCAGGGACGCTTCGCGGTTCGTTTACCGAACTTAGCGGCGCCCTGGGGCGGGGAGCGCTGGTTGCCTGCGAGATGCTCGGCGCAGCCGCTTGGCCAGAGGCGCAGGCGGGGGCGACCGAGCAAAGCCGCAGGCGGGCGCTCTCGGCGTGAAGCAGTGGATGTGGATGGCTCGGCAGGGAGGAGCGGTTTTACGATCCCGCCGAGAGATGGTATTACCCATCGCCTCCGACTGCTCGCTCACCGGCGTGAATTCCTGGGCGAATTCACTGACGGTGTCGCCGAACAGGCCAGCCTGGGATATGGGTGAGCTAAGAAAGCGAACTTTGTCAGCATCACGCAGATCACCAGGTTTAGCCCGTGGTGGCGTTCCTGGGCCACTAATGTGACCATCGTCCTTCCCTGGGGCACACACAGCCGACTTCAGTCGATTGCTGTGCGGAGCTCATGCTCAGTCCTGGGTCGGAACCATCCCCGCGCAGCTGGGCCAGCGCCTGCGCTAGGGAGCGCTGGTAGGTGGCCGTAGCATGCATGGTGAGGGCGGAGGCGCACGCAGCGCACTGCGTGGGCTTCCTGTGCACATCCAGGAAGAAGGGGACGTGGAGGCTTAGAAGGTCTTGCCTTCTTTATCTCCTCCACATCACACCCCTCTAGTCGGATCCGTCCGCGGGCTGGGGGATAAACCATCTCCAGACCCACGGCCGAAACAGCCTGGGAAGCACGGCTGCAAAGTCTGCTTCTGGATTCGACGCCACGCCCATCATCCCGGAGGAAAAGAGCAGGTTCGAATCCTCATCAGACAATGACAACCAACCCTCCAAGGAAGGTGAGGATGAAAGCGCACGCAGATCGGGCAGAAAAAAGTGCCCTCCAAGACTGCGTGAGCTTACTGCGCACTTTCCGGGAAGAAGGGGACGGAAGGCTTCGAAGGTCTTGCCTTCTTATATCCTCCACATAACACCCATCTAGTCGGTCCGGCCGCGGGGCTGGGGGATAAACCATCACCAGACCCACGGCCGAAACAGCCCGGGAAAGCACGGCCATCATGTCTGCTTTTTAGATGCCAACACCGTGCTCTCCACCCCGGAGGGAGGGAGCGAGCGGGTTCGCATCCTCATCAGACAATGACAGCCCATCCTCCGATGCAGCGATGGACATCTGATCCTCGGTGTCATCAAGTGAGAGGGCGACCACCCGAGGATGGAGCGCTTCTCTCACCTGAAGCTTGGATGGAGCGCATGGAGGAGCGAGAGGTCCGCGAGCCCGAGGGCGGTGGATTTACTCCCACTGAAACCCTCAGATCTGCCCGAGTGCCAACCGCAGTGCGGGGGACAACTGGGGTGGGTCGCTCTTTTGCAAGAGCGAGCCGCGATCTTAACTGCGCAGCAGACATGACATCACAATGATGGCATGCACTGCCCGCGAGCACCGCATCAACATGCTGGACCCCCAGACATGAAACGCAGTGCTCTTGCCCATCATCCGGGGACAGGAAACCACCGCAACCAGAAACGCACGGTCGGAGCGACGTCTTGAAAAAGACGCGCTGCACAACCGTGTTGCTCTTTTAGGAAACTTGCTTCCTATATACATACCGCTCTTGGAGGACCGGACCCAAAGGACGCCAGGCAAGGGAGAACAACCCAGCTCGACCATCTGCCACTGCTTATACGCGCTCTGGACCGGGAGAAGCTGCTTCTCGATCTCTCTCTGTAGACACAGGTTGGAGATACCCTCATAGACTCTCTCAGAAGCTCGTGAAAGGCTCTGAAAGCGAAAAGGATGTCGTTGCTGAGCACATGCTAGCCTTTTATGCCAGGCTGATTGTCATTCAAGACAGCTGTGCACGCTGACGCCGCCAACTCATTGGCATTTCATTGGCCCGTTTTTATACTCTTTCAGATGATTGGATTCTGACGAAATCCCCATAGTGGAAGTTTTTCCACATAGCATTGAAGTTCCCCTCCCGAAGGGGAACTACACACACACGTCACATTTACGAATTGCAACTCCCAGCATGCACCTCGCACACAACGTTTCCTGTTTTGCATTGATTACACACACACAGCCGGAGGATCATGATGAACTGATTACATGGACTTTAAAAACAGCACAGACACACACACACACACATCAGTGCTAAGTCTTGTTTTACTGTTAGTGGACATTATGACACGTTCTCCTTGCCTTGCCATGATTGACCCCTTGCTTTGTTGCTTTTGTTTACGTTAGGGTTGGGTCGATTGACGATGCCATCATCCATCGCCAATGACCAATAGACATCACGATGCTAAGCCGGCATCGCAATCCTCCGCCCTGCCCCCAGTCGCAGCAGCAACCCGCTCACGAAAAATACACATGGCTCCATTTACACGTCTTACGTTTTAAGATGGCATTTTAGAAAGAAAACGATTCACGTCCACACTGGCGTTTCATCTAGCATTTCTGAAAAGCCTTCCTTCCACACAATACCACTGAAAATGCACATCACGTGACCACACACACATACACAAACACACACACACTCTGTCATGTGCTGCAGCGTCTGAGCTCCAGCAGCCACCCCAGAGCAGTGCACGTCAGTTTATCAGTGATGTACCGCTGGATCGCGTTGTTAAACATGATATTTAATTAATCTTGTCTCTATCTAAGGACTCTTCTGTCTTTTAAATCTATCAGGTAACGTGTCACAGCATCAGTACACTGCTTCAATCTTTTGTTTTCACGCTTGTACTTAGTAATTTAAAAGAAAACCTCAGATACTGTTGGTTGGTTGCTGTTGGTTGTGCACCTTTTTTACCAACCAAGTTTGTTGACGCCATTATAACAACACAGATCACTCTACCTATTCATATCAGAGTCCCGCAGAAAAAGTGATTGACAGGTGTTAATTTGTGTGTAACTTTTTATTTATTTATGATTTGGTTATGAGTAAAACAAAGACCATGCGGGTCAGGTAGTTGAAAAAGTAGGCTACATATAATGAATTCGTTATTAATTAATTAATTATTCATAAATAATTAATTCACCGCCACCTACGCCATCGTCCATCGCAATGTTTTACACTAGACATCGTATGATGCCAAATTGGTCGACATCGCCCAACCCTAGTTTACAGAGTTTGCCGCCTGGACCTGTGACCCTACCACTCTTTTGCTTCCCCGTATGTACCCTTTTGCTTCTGTTTTTGACCTGCCTTGTCTTACTCTGTTGAATAAAAACTGCCTTTGGATCTTCAATTTTGTTGTCCAGCGTTCCTTCACTGACAAAATCAAGACAATATTTTTGACCTACCTAGAAAATGCTTCTTGATTTAAAAAAGGTATAGATATTGGTAAAACTCTATAGTAGATATTATGAAAACTCTAAGTAAGAACAGCATTTTTGCAGTGCAGTTGTTGATGTTATGCTACATCTAATGTTTATTTCAGCTGAAACTGAATTTTGTAAGAGGCAATTATTATATATTTTTATGAGTCATGGAAGCACAGACGAGTTCATCACATTACCTTCACAGTCATTAACCTTCAGCTATTAATAACAGAACCACAGAGAGGTCTTCGCTAAATGAACATGACTGTTGGACTGGATTACTGATGAGCCCTGTCATACTGTGATCAATGAGTGACTCTTACCAGCTGTAGCCAAATGTTGGTCGTAAGAACTTGATTCTTCTCATCCTGTAGATGGAAAAAGAAGCATTCTTATGAAAGCGAATTAAGGTAGCACTTCTAAAACTAGTGTTAAAATCATATTTCACCTAAAGGACAACATATAAGACACTGGAAGTGAATTAGTGCCCTGATATATACTCACAGAATTTATTTATTTTTTTTCATTATTTGACAATATGTAAAAAGAAATACTTCTGATTATCTAGACTAGAGACGCCCAAACTAGGGCCAGTGGGCTAAAGTTGGCCTTTTGTATCCTTTGATTTGAAATTAAATGTTTTGATTAAATGTTGTAAATAAATCAGATGTACATACTGTCACGTAACGAATATGGGATAAAGCAGAAGCGTGCAAATCAAGGCAAAGGCAGGTTCAGCATGGCTAGTGTGTTCGGCATTGAACTCCATTGTTTTATAAATGGATTTTTTTTATGGTTTTATTGAAATAAGTTTGTTAATATAAATTTTCAAAAAATTTAATACTTTAGTAAATACAGTTGAAGTATTTTCTATTTATTTATAAGTATTATGAAATAAATGAGGAAATTACCCATGGCAACTTTAATGTAATACAGTTTGCTTTTGCTATACTTACTTTCGGCCCACAGCTCTCAATCAAGCTTGGATTTTGGCCCTTCATAAGAAAAAGTTTGGGCACCCCTGATCTAGACGCTATCTAGACTTCTGAGAGTGATGTTTGGATGAATTTGTAAATATGAGCTGTTCGCTATTAAACATGAGAAAAAATGAAATCAGTAAGCATTTCTGAAATGTATGACGTAAATGTGTTTGCACAAGCTCTGCAATTTACTAATCTTATGCGTATTCAAAACCACAATTTTTTAAACAGAAATTAGTTAAACGTACAGTTTGATTATAAAATACATTTAAGGATATATTATATTAATATGACTAAATGAGGCTGTACATTGTAAAAAATTACTTGATTAAAAAGTCACAAGAACGTATGTTTTTGTTGCTTTATTTTAATAAGTTAATTAGGTTGCAACCAGTGCTATCAAACAATTGCATCCAAAATAAATGTATTTTGCATGTGTGTGTACTCACTGTGTATAAATATTGTGGATATATAAATAAAACATATAAAACGCAAAAGAATACAAAACCAAAATATTGAAAAAAAAAAAAAAAAAAAAAAATATATATATATATATATATATATATATATATATATATATATATATATAATTTGTATTAGATAGAAATATTTAATTTATATACATAAGGATTTTCTCAAATATATATATATGCACAGTATACATATACAGTATTATGTAAATACAAGCTTTTATTTTGAATGTGATTAATTGCGATTATTCTCTTGACAGCACTAGTTTCCAAATTTATACACATTTTAACTTGATGTTTTAAGTCAGTTAATTGATTCATTCATTCATTTTCTTGTCGGCTTAATTAATTAACCCCTTTATTAATCCGGGGTCGCCACAGCGGAATGAACCGCCAACTTGTCCAGCACATGTTTTACGCAGCGAATGCCCTTCCAGCTGCAACTAATCTCTGGGAAACATCCATACACACTCATGTACACTTATACACTACGGACAATTTAGCCTACCCAATTCACCTGTGGACTGTGGGGGATAACGGAGCACGCGGGGAGAACATGCAAACTGACCCAGCCGAGGCTCAAACCAGCGACCTTCTTGCTGTGAGGCGACAGCACTACCTACTGCGCCACTGCGTCGCCTAGTTTTATTGATGTTATTGTGCATTTGATTCAACTTAAAAATTTAAGGCAGAATCATAAACTGTAAAAAACATATTTTACAGTTTACTTTGTATTTATTCCTTACTTTGCATGACACAGAAATGTTACAGTACAGAACAGCTCTTTCGAAATTATAAGCACTTGTTTATAGTATTTAGAGGTGAAGACATTTTTAGACAACCCAGCAGGCACAGGACATCAACATGACATCAGATTGGGAGGTTGCATTTTGAGTGGAAATGAAAATCGGGTTGACGTCAGAACCCAATGTCAGACTGACGTTAGTGTCCAATGTCAGACAAATAATGTTGGATTTTGCTCACTTTCCAAAGCAACCCAAAATCAACCAAATATCCACGTCTAATGACATTACAGCTTGATGTTGTGTAGGTGTTACCACTATGATGTCTGTCAGACGTTGGATTTTGGTTGCCATACCTGACGTATAAATGTCAGTATTTGACATCAATATGATGATGGTTTAAGATGTTGGCTCACTTTGATTTTGGTCACTTTCCAACACAACCTAAAATCAACCACATATCAACTTCATTTGACGTAATTATTGAACATTAAAATAATTTTGTCCTTAGACACTGGATAGACATTGAATTTTGGTCACCTGACATCACAACCTAAATCTTACCTAATATTATCGTCTTATGATGTTGTGTGCCTGCTGGGAAGCCACATTTCTTTGGATTGTCAAGGCAAAAGCTTCCCAAGTCCTTTAAATACAAATCAGTCTACAGGTTTTGCTAACATGCTAGGAAAGCCAGGGAAGATTTGTTACAAGATTCAAACTCTGGCAATACAAAAAAGTCATAATTTAATAAATGAAAATGATTATACTGTATATAGCCCCTTTAAGACATTAATGTAGAGGCAGCTGATTAACTGTCAGATGTTGGACTAATAAGCCGTTAATTTTACTACAAATTAAAATTAATTATGCTTAAATTCAACTGACTTTTCAGACCTCAGTCAGGGTAGTGCCATATTTCCTTTTTGACAGGAATGGGGGGAAAGGCTGTGAAGGATAAAAATGTTTAATGGATTTTACTTTTGCTTAGGAACTTTTTCAGAGCACAAAACTCTTCCCAACAATACATTTAGTAGACCAAAAAGACAGAAATAATATTTTAAATTGTGACCTTTGACCACAAAATCAGTCACAAAGGTAAATTGTCTGAATTAATCTGAAAGCTGTATAAACAAGCCTTCCATTGATTTATGGTTTGTTGGGATTGTTGAATATTTGGCAAATATACAACTATTTGAATTTCTGGAATCTGAGAGTTCAGAAAAATCAAAATATTGAGAAAATCACCCTTAACGTTGTTAACCCTCTACAGTTTAACAAAGTGAAATAATGTTAAATAATTCATAAATATAGAAATAAGTCTGTAAAATAACAGAAAGTTATTAGTTAAATGTACTGACAGTTGATTACAAGGCTTTTGCCGTGTAATATACAACACCAACCCAGACAATATAACACTTTAACATATTAAAAATGTTATTAAAAGTCACTTTTTCCAACTTTTCAAGGTTAAAAGTTGTTGGATGAAAGATCAAGGTCCCATAATGCAATTCAAAAGCATAAATAATAGAGGGAAAAAAATAAGTAAAAAAGCAAATTTACGAATATTTTTTTTATCATAGTGTGTACACCATTGTGATGTCTATCTCTCACATTCTTAATTTCATTTGTGTGAAATTTAATTCAGTGTTTCCCCTTCAAAGTTTACTGATGCATGAACTGTGACAAATGATCATTCCTAGGTTTACAAAATGTTTATACTGCCATCTTCAAAAGCTTGTAATATTTTCTGTGATATCTTCACAACTCTCACCTTCTTTTTCACACTAACTGTAGGGCCGCTGTGGTCTTTAAAGCAAATATGTCCTATACAATTTCAGTGATGTTTAAATCAATGGCAGGATCTGAATTGATGTGAAATTAAATACGAATAGTTCAACCATTTGAATGGTTGTAACATTCAAAGCTATTTTAAAGTCTATGTTTAGTGACTGGAATCATAGAACAAATGTGACTGCGCGCACAGCCAAAATAAAATGCTTTTCTTAGAGTTTTTGTCTTGTTTCTAGTCCAGATATCTTGAAATTTTCATTTTCTGGACAAGCAAAAACACATTGTCTTGTTTAAAGAAATAATATGTCAAAATTAAGTATGTTTTCTTTAAAATAAGTTATGCAAAATAAAGGAAAAACTGTATTATTTTGTTTACCCCATTGGCAGATTATTTTGCTTGTTTTAAGGAAAAACTCACAGGATAATTGGACTAAAAACAAGACCAAAATTCTAACTCTGTCTAAATCTAGCTCCAGCTACAAACTGCAGTACTTTTAGTTGATTTCAAAGTGAACAGAAAATCATTTGGAAAGTTTTGATTGATTGATTGATTGATTGATTGATTGATTGATTGATTGATTGATTGATTGATTGATTGATTGATTGATTGATTGATTGATTGATCCATCGATCGATCGACCAGAAATAAATGCTGGGATTTTTCTAATTTACTATAGCAGTCCATAAGCATCTTTGAAAGAAATAATAATGGAACTTGCAACCAAGTTGATGTGATGCTTTTGGGAAAAGCATACCAGCCTGACACTGCAGTATTGGCTCAACAAATCAGATTATTTAATGGCAGGGCTATTCAATTCAACAACCATACAGGAAAGGTTTAGTGAAAAAAAATGGATATTGTAACCAGGGTTGTCAAGTCTGTGGTTTTCCTGCAGAATTAGGCTACTTTTAACCACTTGTTTTTGATTACTTTAAACCAAACAGGTTTTGTTTTTTAACCACTAAGCATTAGTTGTTTTTTTAAAATTCCATGGGTTAAAGGTTTGACAAATTGCATCTAGGGCGGCACGGTGGCTCAGTGATTCACAGCAAGAAGGTCGCTAGTTCGAGTCCTGGCTGGGCCAGTTGGCATTTGTGTATAGAGTTTGCATGTTCTCCCCGTGTTGGCGTGGGTTTCTTCCAGGTGCTCCGGTTTCCCCCACAGTCCAAAAACATGCAGTTTAAGTGAATTGAATAAGCTAAATTGGCCGTAGTGTATATGTATGTAGTGTGTGTCTGAATATGTGTGTATTGGTGTTTCCCAGTACTGGGTTGCACCTGGAAGGACATCCGCTGTGTAAAACATATGATGGAATAGTTGGCGGTTCATTCCACTGTGACAACTCCTGAAATAGACAGACACTACCCAGCTCACATACTGTTGTTAATATATGTGATTTTGGACGCATCCCTATTTCTAAATGATAACTCAAAAAGTATATGTAATCTAGAGAAGAAAGTCTGTTGATTTACAATTTAATTAGCAATATCTTGCATTTTCTGCTGGAGTGGCCACATCCATTATGTTTTTAACTGAACGGCACACAACAGTCCAGCCCGATCTCATGAGGAAATGTAACTATTTTACGTTTTGTCAGTTTAGTGACTAATTCAGTTGTGCGAAAATGTATGATTTTTAAAAGGAGGCATGGCACCCAACCCCACCCCTAAACCCAACCATCATTGGGGGATAAGTATATCGAACTAAATTACCCACTAAATCAAAAAGTTATGAATTGCCCTGAGATTGTGAGATACAATGCTAGCTGTGCTGTCAATCTTAAAGTAAGATGTTTTTTTTATGATAACTGAATCGATATAATTATTAATATGAAGTTATTTTCAAAGTAGAGACTATGTAATACATTAAATTATGTAAAATATCTATTTTATAATCGAAGGTGGCATATTTTGGCTAGTTATGATTTGCAATTAGGCTTGTTTTGGGTTAGTTTTGATTGGTCATTGACAGTGTTTAGGTAATGCATTACAAGGGGTAATTGACAGTGATTTTACTGAACTAATAAGACAAAAATACAAAAGTAGCAAACACATTGTTTAAACTTTCATTAATACACACATATATATATATACTTTTTTATTATTATATTTTTTTATTTGTTTTTTGGTTAAAAAAACAAAAAACAAAGGTAAATAAAGGTGTAGTATATACAGTGTGTCGTTAAATGCAGAGCTCCTCTATTTAAAAATAAGAAAAATACCCTGCAAGTTCTGAAAGAGATCAAGCCTCAGGCAGGTCAGAAAAAGTAATTCAAAAGTAACTCAAAAGTAACGTAACACATTACTTACCATAAAAAGTAACTAAGTAATGCAACTAGTTCTTTTTTTGGGGAGTAACTCGATTTTGTTATGCATTACTTTCTAAAGTGACTTTCCCCAACACAGGTCATTGGTCTAGTTTTGTTTGCGAAAACCTGCCAACCCTTATTGTAACCTGCAGCTAGTGAAACAAATTTATTTGGATTTTCATAAAACTTGCTTTGAGTGATTATATTTTAAATAAATGAGTGAATCTGTAAACTTACCACATCCATAATCTGCATGAGACTCATGCTGAAATACACTGTGAGTGAGTGGGTGTCATTGAACACAGGTCTCTCCAGCGGGGTATAATCTTTCATCAGGTCTCTATAGAGTCTTCTCTGATGCTCCCCCTGAAGTGACACTGTTGGAGAATGAACAATGTGACACGGTTGCAGAGTTTCAACCTTGACTCGATCCATACCGCTAAGCGCTTACAGAAGAGGAATACAGCACGGAGTGAATGAGATATTCAGGGGAATGCTGGCAAATCAACACAGGCAGCTGCTCCAGCTCATTTGGATGTGCGACTATTGATCTGAAACTCTCATCAAAGCTTTTCTGCTGGGTTTCAGTGATTAAATCTCCACCAGGAAGTCTGACTGATTGGACTCAACCACTTTCCTTAAGGGGGTAGTTCACCCAAAGACTTTTAAGAATGTTTTTCTTCTGTTGAACGCAATTCAAGATATTCTGAAGATTGTTGGAAACCAGTATCCACTGACATTAAAAGTAGGCAGAAATATATACTATGAAAGTCCCTAGCTATGTTTCCATCCAAAGATGCAAATTTGGTTTAATGTGAAAATTGGAATATCGCATAAAATATTTGTGAATAAATCATTGTTCAAAGAGAATAAAATCATCACTTCCTGACACATATGGCAGCATTTGTATTCAAAATTGCGGGAAAACAGGGAGTTGGAGATGGGGTGGGTAGTACATCATGATTTTGCCAAGTACAATACTGGATTAACAGCTATGATAACACTCATGCAGAAGTGCATAAACCTAACCGCAAGCCTAAACTTAATATAATCAGTAAACATATTCCTTAATTCTGATTGGCTGATTGGAATGTTGTTCCAGGATCAACATAGATGTTAATCCAGGAACATGTCCTACTTGGTAAAAACAGGTTGGCGGGAATGAGTAATTAAATACCATAACCCTCCTTCCACTGCCTGTCCCCCATCCCTGGTCTACTACTTACTACCACCACCGTTCAAATCCCGCATTCACTACATGTGCAGAAATCAACAGCACACCTGTGTTGTAATGTATGTTGCCAGATTGAGGTAAAACATGCTTAGAGATTTGAATATTTTGTCAATTGTGTAAGGCGGTGAGCTTTATACAAGATCTGGCAACTTGACAAACATGAACAAAAAATATGTTTTGTAACTAGATTAGGCCAGGTGTGCTTCCTGATAAACTGGCACCAAATTGATAATTAAATTAATAAAAAATGTATTTACAAAAAAAAGGTTTTGCTAAAGTAGGAAAAGCCACTGTGTGCCTTTTTTCTTTTTTGTGCCCATGGAAAATAAAGACTAAATGCAATTCAAGAGTTCACACTTAGCTGATGATTGATAATAAAGCTTGTTTGGCATGCTGTCCCGGGAGAGAGCCCTGAGCTTATGAGATCCTCGAGCCCGGGGCTCCCTCTCGTTTGTAGGGCGAGAGGGGAGTTTGAGCTCAGGTAGATCTCGATAAACTCCCCCAACTTATTTCTGGGTAATGACAGATATAGGATGGCTAAGGAGAGAGGTACGCTTGCTAAGAGCTTTGCGATGGTATCAATTTGGTATGTTCAGTTTACTTAGGTTGCATATTTTTGGACTGTGGGAGGAAACCGGAGGACCCGGGGAAAATCCATGCGAGCATGGGGAGAACGAGCAAACTCCAAGCAGAAATGTTAACTGGTTTAGTAGGGACTTTAACCAGAGACATTGCTAACGGTGCTAATCACTGGGCCGCCATGTCGCCAATATGGAAAAGAGGAGGAGTAGGGGTGGGTGGGAGGGATCTTCAAGATGAATATACTGAGATGAGAAACTCTTATTTATAGTGAGTTAGGAATCATCTGATCAATGGTGAATCAATTGTGAGCTGATGCGGGACCAGCTGTGATCAATCATAAGCACGTGATCCTCTCGAAATTAGTTTATAAATAAATTTCACTTAGCATGCGGTGGCTTTTAGATGTGTGAGACTGCCCCTTTTTGGAGCACAGCCAATCAAGATAGTCATGGAGGTCATAATACTAAAACACTTTGATGAAGGACTTTGACTAAGAGACTTTAGAATGACCAAAACAACATTTCAGATGTGCATTGTGGTCAGTCTGCTGGTTTGCCCATTAATGTTGTCCCATCTATACACTATAAAAATGCTGGGTTCCACACAATTCCTTCATGTTGTCCCAATACAAATCGATTAAGTTAACTTTTTTTTTTAAGTAAAAAAGTTTTTTTTTTTTTTTTTTTTACAAATTTAAGTGGATTGAACATAAAAAAGTTATCCCCATAAAAAACTCAAGAATTGTGTCGTTTCAGCACATTTTAAACTGAACAAGCAGCAAGAATTAGTTTTGTGAATAAGTTTTTTAAATGTTTTGAGTTTATGAGCATTTTATCGGTCCCACTTTATATTGTGTCGCTTATACCTGTGAACTTACATGGTAACTAGATGTGTAAGTAGTATGTAACTACAGTGTATGTACACACTGGTACAGAGTATTTACTTGTGTATTACTGGTGTAACTACACTCATGTAACAACCAACTGAATAGTATGTGTAAGTACAAATCTGTAAAAGGACATTGGTAACAACACTAGGAAAGTACACATCTGTAACAAGAATTATGTAAGTGCATTGTGTAACAACAATATGTACTTGCAGATGTTTTCCCACTTCCACACCTGTTTGCAGATCATGCACTTGTGAACACTGTATGGCTGCCTTAGAAGGTTTCACCTTGTGATACAAGTGTACTTGCATGGTAAATCCACAGGATCCACTCAATATAAAGTGAAAAATGGTCACAAATTACTGTTCATACATTCATTCATTTTCTTTTCGGCTTAGATGGGTTGCAGCTGAAAGGGCATTCACTGTGTAAAACATATGCTGGATAAGTTGGCGGTTCATTCCGCTGTGGCGACCCCAGATTAATAAAGGGACTAAGCCAAAACGAAAATGAATTTTATTTTAAACTTTATATTGTGGACTGTTCCTGTGGAGTTACCATGTAACTACACTGTTAATAAAGTGTTGCATAGAAGATATTTCTACAAGTTACACAGTAATTTGTGACCATTTTACACTTTATATTAAGTGGACAGTTCCTGTGGAGTTACCATGTAAGTACACTGTTATTACAGGGTGAAACCTTCTAATGCAGCATTAGTTCTGCCATACAGTGTTCACAAGTGCATGATCTGCAAACAGGTGTGGAAGTGGGAAAACATCTGCAAGTACATATTGTTGTTACACAATGCACTTACATAATTCTTGTTACAGATGTGTACTTTCCTAGTGTTGTTACCAATGTCCTGTTACACATTTGTACTTACACATACTATTCAGTGGGTTGTTACATGAGTGTAGTTACACAAGTAATACACAAGTAAATACTCTGTACCAGTGTGTACATACACTGTAGTTACATACTACTTATACATCTAAATACCATGTAAGTTCACAGGTATAAGCGACACAATATAAAGTGGGACCTTTTATCTTTAAATGTTTACTCTATTTGTGCGCATAAGATTCTTATACACATTTTCAAGATTTATGCGCATCCAACATTAAAACAATCAGGAGCCATTAGCTGTTTCCATCCACACTGAAAAAAATGATTCAAAGATGATTCCCTGGATTATTTACAAAATAATTGCTTCAAAATGAATTTTGCTCACGGGTTCTATTTGCCTAAAATAGGTTTAAATAACACAAATAAAATAAGTTGAACACAGTTCAAATAGGCTGAAATGACTCAATTCAAATAGGTTGAAAAGTTTTCCTTAATTTATTTACACACTGTAAAATCCAACAGTCAACTTTATCAAATGAAATGAGTGTAGTTAACTCAGAATTGACTGAAAGTTAATTCTACTCATTTGATACTCATCAAGAGTTTTGAACTCAGTGTTGAAGGTAATGTGTTAATTAAATACCTCATTACTTCAACATAAATGGAATAAGTTCAGTACTCTTTTTTAACTTAAATGGTTTGTAGCAATTGGTTTCCTCAAACGGTTTGAGTTGCCTTAAATTATTGGGTTTTACAGTACTCTGTTGGTTTGAGTTCTCTTCATTTATTGGGTTTTACTGTGTTCAAATTGCTTCATGTACTCAAATGGATTAAGTTCACAGTACTCATTAGGATTAGTTTTTGAACCTAAATGGTTTGGTGCGCTCGATTTCCTCAAATTGTTTGAGTTACCTTAACTTTTTGGGTTTTACAGTGCAGAACAAACAAACTCAAGCAGGTTTGAAACAAGTGAAGGATGCGTAAATGATGACAATATTTTTTTGGTGGGTGAACTATCCCTTTAAATGTTCATCTAACTTATCTGGACTAATCTGGACAGCAAACAGCACATATACTTTGTTTTGTTTTCAAAGAAATAAAAGGCAATTCATAATGACTCCAGTTTTTTTCACTCAAAGTTCAATCACTGCCTTTTCTCTTCTAGCAGGACAAGGGATGTTCTTGTAATCGAATTCCCACTGGATAAAATCTATTCATAATCGAATTCCGCAAAGACACCCTCTAGATTACATCGGGCATTTTCTTTATTCAAAAAGGCACCTGTTATTCATGAGAGATGAATTCAGAAACAAGAGAACCAGACTCTCTTGACAGTATCAGAGACACTACTGTATAATGCACACAAAGCATCCAGTGTACAGATTCAGTTTAGGGGGCACTAATGAGATTGCAGCCAGAGACTTTCTGGAAAACGAATTATTGGAGGGGTAACAGAGCAGAACCATAATTATAAAAGCCACAGCTATTAGAAAAAAAAAATTAAGATAAACTGACTGCTGAGCAAAGCAGATTTAAACCACAAAGTCTACATTAAAATTGCTCATGTAAACTGCCAACTTAAAGCCATGACCCAGCACACACAAAAAAACATACTCATTAACCTCAACTTCTATTCTGGCTGATATCCTCATAAACTAACCTCAAAACATCCATTTCATTTACGTCACAGCAGAACTTGAAATAGATCTGAGCGGATATGCAACACTTCAATCAGAATACACTGTTTTTTCATGCAAGAAACTTAAATAAAGCAATAAAAAGGCAATAATTCAGCAAAGCATTTTGAGTATTTCCTTATCAAATGTCTAAATGGTTCCTTACCACTCCATAGACAGCATGTGGTGGTGAAATAAAGAGTATATTCCCAAATCCCCATGTTCTTATTAATATTAAACTGCAGAAATGAATAGAAAAGCTGATGAGGTGATATAGGTCTCTGTGTTATAAAGAGTCTCTCTCAGCATCCCACGGGCAGAAGTGAATACAGTCTCATGCAGCAGCATCAACAAAAGGCATGAAGCCCCGCCCCCTCCATCTCTCTCTCTCTCTCTCTCTCTCTCTCTCTCTCTCTCTCTCTCTCTCTCTCTCTCTCTCTCTCGACCCTCAGTTTTATGGTTTATCTTGTTACCATTGATTTATTGGTTTTAAATTAATTTTACTCTAACACAAGATCCGAAAGGAATGCTAATGGTTTTTCCAATGTGATGTGGACCACTGGTAAAGGATTTCAATAGCAATCAAGTCATAAAAGTAATAAATTAAAACTAAAAATGCATTCAAAAAGAAATGCATCATTTGAATTGACATCTTAGTATGCCAAATGTAACATAAAGATATGTTCTTTCTCCTTGGACTAAATTAAGTGAATATAATCCTATGTGGACTCAAAGGGATAGTTCACCCAAAAATGAAAATTTACTCACCCTTAAGTGGTTCCAAACCTTTGTGTTTCTTTCTTCTGCTGAACGCTCAATTTAATATTTTGAAGAAAGATGAAAACCTGTAGCCATAGACTTCCAATAAATATGGAAGTCAATGGTTATAGGTTCCCAGCATTTTCAAAATAACTTATTTTGTGTTCAAAAGAAAAAAAGACACTCAAACAGGTTTGTGACATGTAAAGTGTGAGTAAATATCACAGAGTTTTTAATTTTGGGTGAACTATCCCTATAATTTAGTACAGTGTCTGAACTCTAGTTTTCCATTACACATAAAACCTCCATGATTGTGCTTACAGACACTAACTATAGTTATGCACAACTTTGATCATGGTCATCCAATTAATACTTTTCCTGCCAACTTCAGTGCAACATGTTTCTTCTTTTAGGCATTATGCTTTGACTTCCTTCCCCGTGCTGCATGATTTGGGTGGGAGATGTAGGAGCAGAGACTTGGCAAATGCCCCACTGCACTGAGCATCCAGCCAGATAGATTCAGCTCTGCAACTTGCTGCTCAGCACATTGAGAAACAGATGTCTTAAAGGTGCACTCCGTTTTTATATTTATTTTTTGGTTGTTTGTTTTTTAGCTCACTGAGATTAAAATAATGAGGTTTTAAAATAATGGTGATAAAATGTTTTCATGAAGCAAGGGTTTGTTCTTCGTACCTCACTTAACCAGTCTAAGTTCCTTTGGCAGATCCTGAATCTTTTAATCAAGATGACTGGCGCAAATTCAAACTGAATTTGATGTGCAATGTGTTTTCTATAGTTTCATGGGTTAAATGTAATGTTTCCTGAAAACTGTGTGCAATGGTGAACATAGTAGTTTGAGATATGTTTTATCTTGTTTGGTGGGTGTGTCAAAAAAAATGTCAGTCCAATCAGCAGTAAGATGAATATAAACAAAGTCCCTTTAAGGCAAACCATTTCACTTTATGGCCATCTTTAAAACATCTATACTGAGCTAATATACTGAATTAACCAAACCGCATGTCTTTTTTCATCAATGACATTAAACAACATTGGCAAATGGCTCGCAAAATGGGTCCAAGATGATTTGAGCCATTTGCAAGCTGTTAATGGACTTTTTTTGTCTTCATCGCAAATACATGATGTTGTTTTTTATATATTATCTTCATTGCAAGGAAGGTTTAGGTATATAAAACAAATTTCAAGCACAAAGGTAATGAAATGCTTTACATAAAAGTGAGAAATAAAATACATGGTTTAAAAAAAAACATAATATTCGATGCACCATTGCTCCATTTAAAAAATATTCGCAACATTTTTTTAGGGCTGAAGGAAACCCTGATCTCTTGCTTATTTGGATCAAATATCTGGATAAACTGATATGTGCTTGTGTTTGTTGTGAAGGACAGATCCATCAATCCTCAAAATCACGATCAGCAATGCAGTGATTGTCTGGCAGCAAGATGACATCATCTGATTAATATTCAATTATCAGTCTTCGTATCAAATTCATAGTAAATGATACTCAATAACATTCCACATTTATTGTAGGCTGTTTGTGCAGGCTTTACACTTTTATGTGTACTGAAGTAAAGTCATTTCTGAGGATCTTACACCTCACAGAATGCCAAAACTTAGAAAAACTTGTCCTCACAAGGAAGCAGGCATAGGAGCCTGATGCCGAAAAATCAGTGATGAAATCCATGCCTAAATATGGCCAGGGTCATTTTAGAACAGGCAGAGGAGTGAGTGGATGAAACTCAGGAGGATCCAACTCAGAAGAGTGGAGTTGATGTAGGTGCATCTGCTTTTATAGCCCTGTATAATAAGATAGAGAGATGATGAATCTGATAGATGTTAAACCACCTCGCTCTGTGTACAGTAGATTTTCCAGACCAGTTTTGGGAAAGTAATTTTTAAATGAAATATATTGTGTTACTTCTTTTTAAAAAGTAACTAAATTGTACTTTTTAAAGAGAGTTTTGCTTTACATTACTTTTGCATTACTTTATATTTTATTCAGCCTAGGCTTGCTTGTTTTTAAAATAAATCTTCTCTTTTTAAATTTAAAGCCCTTTTACACCAAAAGTACAAAAACAAAACTTTCTGGATCCCATGAAAAATAAGTAACTTATATATTTTTTGGAAATGAAAAGGTAATGTGTTACATTATTAGTTACTTCTAAAAAGTAATCTGATTACATAACTTGCATTACATGTAATGTGTTACGCACAACACTGCACCAGACTACAACATTAAACCAAAACTGTTCAGGCCCAGGGTGCCACTTTTCTAATGCCAGCTTGACATCAACTCTGATGCCAATATCAAGAATAAGGCACATGCGCCAAGAGATGAATGAATCACATCTGCAGCTTAACTGTGTTGAATGATGTGGTAGACCACTATGGTGAGAGCAGGCAGCCTGATAACATATGGGATCACTTGGAGGCAGAGACTGTGACAGAGCTGCCAGGAGACGAGTTGCAGAGATGCAATTTTATTACACATAAATAAATGTATTGCAGTGTAAGTCCTTAAGAGTTGTTTGCATTCATTATGACAATCTATGCACATAACTTTAATAAACCTGTTTCCACGAAGATCAAAGTGATTCTGTTAATACATGCCACAATTTGAACCTCTCGAAGTTATAGCAAAAAACAAACAAAAAAAGAGTGTTGGACTGTTTTAGGTTCTCACCAAGCAGAGAGAAATTAGACTGAAAGTACAAAGTGTGGCCTTGCACGACTCCTTTGAGCTGGAAAAGATGTACCGCAATACTAGCACCCCCTTTATTTATTGTACCTCTCCCACACAAAAAGTAGTAAATACGTTTTTTCCTCATCTCGTCATGCTGAATCAATTCTCAGCAGAGACAGATGGCCGAAGCTCATTACACACCAAATATCTGCATGAAATCTACAGCCTAGATCCAACTCTATTCTCTGCGATTTCACACCTGAACCCTTTCATATCCCCATCATCAACAAACTGTCATATCTCACTTGTGTTTCACTATTTCAGCAATTACACAGCCTCCTAAACCTGTTTCTCTGAACATGTCTGAAGGATGATCAAAGCGTGCAATTGAATTACTGAACATAATGTCACTTAGAAGAAGTGACATTTAGCCTGAACACCACTATAAAGAGTAAACCTATAAAGCCCTATTATGGTAAAGCCTGACACAGCCATAACTGAACTAAAGGTGTTTAGGCAGTGATGATAATATCTTACATCTAGGACTGCTTTGAGGTTCTTGATGGAAACTGGCTTAATAAATTATTTGAGGCCAGGGGCGTAGCCTAAAATAGACACAAAATTATATATACAGTTGAAGTCAGAATTATTAGCCCCCCTGTTTATTTTTTTTTTCCCAATTTCTGTTTAACGGTGAGAAGATTTTTGTTTAACACATTTCTAAATATAATAGTTTTAATAACTCATTTCTAATAACTGATTTATTTTATCTTTGCCATGAAAACAGTAAATAATATTTTACTAGATATATTTCAAGACACTTATATACAGCTTAAAGTGACATTTAAACGCTTAACTAGGTTAATTAGGTTAACTAGGCAGGTTAGGGTAATTAGGCAAGTTATTGTATAATGATGGTTTGTTCTGTAGACTATCGAAAAAATATATAGCTTAAAGAGGATAATAATTTTGCCCTTAAAATGGTGTTTAAAAAATTAAAAACTGCTTTTATTCTAGCCAAAATAAAACAAAAAACTTTTCCAGAAGAAAAAATATTATCAGACATAATGTGAAAATTTCCTTCCTCTGCAAAACATCATTTGGGAAATATTTAAAAAAGAAAAAAAAATTCAAAGGAGGGCTAATAATTCTGACTTCAACTATATATATATATATATATATATATATATATATATATATATATATATATATATATATATATATATATATATACACACACACACACACACACACACAGTATATATATATACTGTGTGTGTGTGTGTGTGTATATATATATATATATATACACACACACACACACACACACACACACACACACACATATATATATATACACACACACACATATATATATATATATATATATATATATATATATATATATATATATATATATATATATATATATATATATATATATATATATATATATATATATTCATATATATATATATATATATATATATATATATATATATATATATATATATATATATATATATATATATATATATATATATATATATATATATATATATATAAGCAAGTTGTATGTAAACTTATGACTTAAAATTGGCAGGGAGTGTGTCGCAAATAAAGTGTTTATTAAATAAAAAGTCAGGTGTCATTTGCGGCATTCAATCAGATATCCCCATGGTGCATTTCAAGCTTCGGAAAATGGCTCATAAAAAGGACAAGGCGTAAATTATTTTTACAAGTTGCAATCAAAATGATGGTAATATGTGGTGTAGTGGAGGGTATACACAGGCAACCCGTGAGAACGATTTGACGCAGGTATACTGTATATACCATTTCTTTATCAGGCGGCTTTGAGTATACCCACTTCTAAATTCTCTCTGATGCGCATCATTCAGTAGTGTCCAAATCATGACAGTTCACCACATCCAGTCACATGTAAATAAATGTCACAATGATGATGCAGTCAGGGCCGTGGGGCCAGCTTGCGTTGAATATATTCGATGACTGTGCCTGATGCACCTATCCTGTGGATGATAGAGGGGCACGTATGAGTTATAGGCTACAACAGCCCAGTCTGTTCTGTAATGATAGTAATACACAGAGTCTGGGTTTTTTTGCACATTATTTTGACAATAAAGGAGGCACACCCAGTTTTTCTGATGCACACCAAGATTCTCTTTTCTGGCTACGCTACTGTTTGAAGCTCAAGATAAGATCACTCATCCATCAGATGCACCAAGGCATCTTCCAGCATGAACCTCAAAGCAGCCCCTGTTGTTAAGAAAAAAAATGTAATTAATAGAAACTTTTGTCAACTATATATGTTGATTGGTTGCTGTCCAAAACTAGCAGATAATCTAGCAGATCATATAAAATTAGGCTTATCAGCAAAACAGAGGGCTATTGTATAAGACTGAAGGGCTTTAGACGTAGTAGATGTACTGTACATTATCTCGCTTATTACATGAGTACTTGCCACAAAATGAAACAATTAGACACAAAACATTGATTTGAGCTCACTCACTTTCCTTTGGCTTATTCCCTGTTTTATCAGGAGTCACCAATTACTCTGGCATATATTTTACACAGTGAATACTCTTCCTGCTGCAACCCAGCATTTATAAGTGTACCACCCCCAGTGCTAAGAAACGCACACATACTCTCCTATTCACACACTATGGCCAATGTTATTATATCCAGTTACCTACAGTATACTGCTTGTGTACTGTTGGGAAAACCGGAGCACCCAGAGGAAACCAAACAACGGGAGAATATGTAAGCTCCACACAGAAAGGCCTCCTGGTCCAGCCGGTATTTAAACCAGTGGCTTTCTTGCTGTGAGGCATCCAAGCTAACCACTGATCTAAGCTGTAATATATTATTAAATCCTTTAATTAATTGTAAAACTGTATTTAGCAAGATGTCACCAAACAGCGGCATGACAGATAAGTATTTAAACATTGATATTAATGTATTCACTGGCGATCAAGATAATTCGAAATATCCAGTTGAGCCTGTGCCATTAGCTTCACTGATTGTTATTGGTTGTGAAAAAGGAAAGGGAGAACAGCGGTGATATGGGCAGTGTAATATGGCTCACAGCGGATTCACAGCTCAAACACAGACCAGTTATGATGAACACTGAGAAAAGTGCATATGCAAGATGCAGATGCATGAATATATGTATTTTTTAACATTCTTAACCTGTACTAATTAAAATTTTTTTCTCTAAAGTTAAAGTTCTTTTGAGTAGTTTATTAATTTAAACTAATTTATTAATTTCCCACATAGTTAAACATATAAATTCAACAGTTAAGGGTATTACCTTTATCTGTCTATGTTTTTCATTGGACCATACTAGTGCCAGAACTGCTTGCATCCCAGAAATATTGTGTACTATGTTTGCACTGATCATTAAAATAAAGATATATGGATTAAAACATAATAATATGCCATTAGTCCTCCATAATCTCTTAAAAACATCACCCACCCAATAAGGCATGGACTCTAAGATCGTACTCACACTATGTACAGTTGCCTTGAACCGGGCCAAAGCACTCTTGTCCCCCCTCCCGTCTCCCCCGACGGCCCGCACTCACATTACATTCGGGCCTGGGCACGCTTTCGTCATCGATGATGCGTTGTTCAGAAGCGATCTCGCTCAGCACAGTGGAGATATCTTTAGTTATATCGTTTAAGTCGTTTGATATGCGGCGACACGCAGTCAAACATTTCGCCGAACAGATCAGCCACTTTTGACGATCATAAACAATCATAAAGTCCTCATGCTGCAGGAATTAGGAGGTTTGCTGAAGGTGCAGCTGTCGTGCAGTGAGGGGTTTGCGTCTTTAATAAACTATGACAGTTTGTGTTCATTGAACAGTATGAATGATTAATTAATCCATATCAAACAGTCGCTTAAAAGTCATGTCTCGCTTTCAGTTTCGGGCTCGGGCGCGTTTTGCACTCACACTGTAAGCGTACCGCGCCAAAGCCCAAGTGAACCCCGCTCTGGCACACCTCTTCCAACCGGGCCAGGGCCGGCAAAGTGTACCGTGCCTGAGCCCGATTCAGAGCACTCACACTTCTCAAACGATCCGGGAAACGGGCCTGGGCACGGTTCGGATAGCATAGTGTGAGTACGCCCTAAAACACCCTTGAATATGTCTGCTATATCTGGTTATATCATTTTTCAACATTCTATTCTTGAAGTCTGTGAACTTAAAAAACCTGCTGAAAGTGGACACTTGCACCTGGGAATGCCACTGAAAGGGTGTACCTGATCTGCAACAGTGCTTGGTAGGTAGCATGTGCCAAATTTATGTTGACAAGAATGGTAAGACCCATCCCAGCCGGCACACGACCGACCTTCAACGTTGAAATATGGTTGAAATAAGGTCAGGTGTGTTTTTAACGTTGAAATAATGTTGATACAACGTTTAATGTTCAACGGTTGAAAAACTTCCTGCATATGACCAGGCTTCAACGTTGAAATGCGGTTGAAAACACGTCAGTTGTTGTTTCAAAGTTGAAACGATGTTGAATGATAAATGGTTGAAAAAAGTTACAGAAATCATTAAACAAGTCAACGTTGACATTTTTTAATCGTGATCTGTATGTTGAATTAACGTCGTGGCTTCACCCTATTTTCAACAACGTTTTTGGTGGTTACCATGGTATCATCAGAGGACTCGGCGCACGCGGCCACGCGCAGCGCTTCATGGGAAGTTTGAATCGTAATTACGGACACCTGCAGTGCAACAGAATTCAGAGGTAAGCATGTTTTTCGATGCTTTACGTGTTTTATTTATCCCCAGTCTTGTTTTACACACAGTTAATCTTGAAGGTGACTTTTGAGTTGTAGTGTTTCGAATTTTGAAGCATTTAAAACTTTTCAGTTTGGTTTTTAGTCTTGTTTGCGCTCCGGTGACGCAGCAGCTAATCTCGAGCTAATGCTACATGTTTAACTTTAGTCTATATTAGTGTTTTTACCTGTTTTAATTGGCAAATTCAAATCGATAAACTCCAAACGCGGTTTAAAGTTACTGAGCAACGTTATAAGACAATATCTTTTTTATACGCTGTATTGTTACTACAAAGTGAACTGCTGTCCTTTCACTGTTGTGTTGTTGTTTAATTGTAGAGATGTAACTTACTCCAGAGACGCTTTAACTTGCACAGCATTGAATGGAAAAGGCTTTGTCCATATGTAAGTTAACTAAGTTATCTATTAATAAATCTTGGTGCTTTTGTTGGTGATATTCTCTTTCTAATCTGTTTCTTTATTGATTGTTAGGCTATGTTGTGTGATATTATATTGTTATATTGATATTATGTTGCGAGGTTATGCTATGTGACAATATTATGCGACAAATATGTATTTAGTCAGAAATGAATGCTTGAATTACACTTTGTACAGTAGCAGATAAGAGGTGTAATGTGTTTTAACTTTCTAGGTTTTCTAGAAGGTCCAGTTGAGGGCATGAAGAGGATGCAGATGGCCTAAACCTGTCAGCCAGGACAGACTGCAGTTCTTCACCATGCCAATGCTTTGTATGGATGTCTGACTACTACGGTGTTCTCTCAAGGTATTACTGGAGCAAAACAACAGTACCCGTTACAGTGAAATTTGTATTCTTAAAAAAATAGTGATATATGTGTAGCAGCAGTACATGTGATGTCATTGAGAAGTCATAATAACAAATAAACATGCTATTTAAAAAAAAATCTAAATATAAAAAACTTGAGGATTAAGATGACAAATGAAATGCATCAACTGTCTTGTGAAAAGGGTCTACATAAGATCTCTGGTGTTTTCAAACTGAAAGGGATAGTTCACCCAAAATTAAAAATTTACTTACATTTTACTCAAGTGGTTTAAAACCATTATGAGTTTAGTCTGTTGAACACAAAAGAGGCTATTCTGAAGAAAGCTAAAAACCTGTAAACATTGACATCCATAGTTGGGAAAAAAAACAAATACTGTAGAAGTCAATGATTATAGATTTCCAGCTTTCTTCAAAATATCTTCTTTTGTTCAACATGGTGAGTAAATGATTACAGAATTTAAATTTTGAACTATCCCTTTTCTCTGTCCTACACGCAGGCTTTTGCAAAAGTGCTGCTCCTAGAGTTTTTCTTAACCTGTATGTCTAAAAAACTTTAAACAGCTTTTACAGTACATGTAATGGTTTACAACTTGTAATTATTAGATGTGGTGAATGTTTCATGATTCTTTACTGCAGCCAAGTTATTTTTTCGAGAATCTGAAATTTGAATTCTGGAAAATGCTGGCACCGGTGATAACTAAAGGCCTCCTGATGATATCACACCTAATTCTTCACTTCTCTTAGTTCTTCAAATCTCTTATAGTTAATATTTTTTCTTCTCCAACTTTTTGTTTGCTGGTTGCAAATTCCTCTTGATAAATCTTATTAGGAATTATCCTAAAAAAGCTGGCTACACATTGTGACTTTGAGAAACAGTTATCAAATAACCTTAAGTTTTTACTGAGCAATGTTATCAATAATATATTAAACATGCAATATAATAATTATTATAAAGTGAACTACTGTTGTTTCACTGTTGTTGTTTCCTTTTACTTTAGATATGTTCTCCTAACTAGAGGCGCACTACACAGCATTGAATGGAAAAGGCCCGTATGTAAGTTTGCTAAGTTCATTTTATGTCAAGTTTCTTTTTTCTTTGGTCGGTAAATAATGTTCTGTTTATAATTGCCTGTGTTCACAAACCAGCTTTGTCCTCGTTTCTTTATTGATTGTTATACTATGTTCTGGTGTGTGTTTTGTTTTCCTTTTCCTGTTTGTCTCTCTTGTATACTGCGGTTTACTCGTAGCAGTACCTAATTGTGTGTGGTTTGTATGTGCGTTCAATTAAAAATAGAAATTTTGCATCAATCTTATCAAATTAAATGTAAATGAAACCCAAACAAGATCAGTGAAGTAGGAATATTCAGATGGATGAGTCAAAATTATTGAATGTGACGATTTTATAGGACAAATTTGGATTCAATTAAAAATAAATTTGAGTTTGAATTTCACTTTGTATAATAGCAGATACCAACTTGGTTGTAACCTAGTATTTCATTTATTGCAGGTTTTCTGGAAGCTCCAGTTGAGGGTATCAAGGACATACCGATGGCCTAAACCAGTGTCAGCCTGGACAGACGTCTATTGCAGTTCTGCTACACCACACCAAACTCTCTGCTTTTCTATGGATGTCTGACTACGGTGTTCTCTGAAGGTGTCACTGGAGCAAAATAACAGCACCTGTTACAGTGAAATTTGTGTTAAAATTACAGAGAAAAGTTATTTTTAGAATTTGCAAATGTTTTTTCTTCCTCCCTTCTCTCTCTCCAAACTAAACATTGGTTTGTGCCTGTTTTGGTGATTTCGATGTGATATTTGACTCATTTGCCATGAAGCTATAGTTTTCTCTTTCTCCATGTACAGCAAGGGTCCCAAGATGTTCAAAGTCCAGAAAAGGAACTAAAAACTTTGTCAAAACATTGCTTCTATCTTCAGTGGTTCAACTGTAATCATACAACTCAAAAACACATTTGTGCATCAAAAGTACTGTAAAAATAACTTGTTTGCCTCTGCCACAACAGGTCAGGGTGTGCGCTTGCTGCTCGTAGTAAACACACAACAGGTTAGGGTGTGCGCTTACTGCTCATAGTAAACACACACGCTGATCTAATGTGGGAGAGATATACGCAAACAATTTTGTATTTACTGTTTTGTTTTGCCTCACTAAAGTGTTGTTGTAGCTTGGCATGTTCTCAGTTGAACTACTGAAGTCACATGGGATGTTTTGACAATGTTTTTTGTGCCTTATCTGGACTATGACCATCTCGGGACCATTGCTGTCTGTAGAGGATGAGGAGCATTTAATCTAAAATATTCTAGTTTGTGTTCTGAAGATGAACAGGTCTCTGGGATGACACAAGTAATTAATAACATAACCTATGTGAATACTTAATGTGACATTTTTTTTAAAGACCAATGTAATAGTGAAATGTATCTACTAGGTGAATAGTCCTACATTCACAAACGTGAGCCATCATTGTAGGACCCATGTGAACATGCAATTTTAATGATACTAAAAGTAATGGAATAACAAATTACTGTTGTATTATTTAAGTTATAGGCTATAATAAGTCAAATAGATGTGAACATGTCAAGGTGTAACTGTTGTGTTTGTGAGAGAGAATCCAATCATATATTCTACACATTTTCTTGATGTTCCACTGTCACAGGTGCTCAGTTTTGCTGCAGTAATGCTAAACACAATAGATGTACTTTATGCAAAAAGACAAAAACAACTAAATATTTAGCATGCAGACCTGCAAAGTGAAGGTGCAATGTCAGATTTATAGATTATAGTAGGAGTTTTCACTATTGTGAAAGTCAAGTCATTCATTCACAATGAATTGGAGTGGCAAACCTCATTACTGATTTTGTAGGATACTCACCTGTTGTTTGAAAATAAAAGATGTATTTAACTGCTAGACAGATATAGATGTTTTTAGTGTTTTACATTTAATTTTTTGTCCCCGGTGCCAGCTTTTACCTCAACCGTTTCTCTCAACATATAAAACCTTAAACAGATGTAATGTATTTTACTTGTGATTCTTAGCTGTGGGTGATGTTTTATGATTTTTTTTACTGCAGCCACTTTAAAAATTTGTATTTTGTAAACAGAATTGTATTTTGGAGACTGTGTTGGTGATAGTTTAGTTATTTAGTTAGTTATTATCTGTCTTTCTGAAGATGGTAACACTTTACAGTAAGGTTGTGTTAGTTAATGTATTTACTAACATGAACAAAGAACAATACATTCAAAACGTCTTTCATATAAAGGAAATACTGTTCATGTCAGCTCAGTGTATTAATGTTAACAAGCATACATTTTTATTTTAATAGCATTGGGACATACTTTAATTAAATGATTAATAAATGCTGTAAGTATTTATTCTTTGTTCATGTTAGTAAATATGAACTAACTTCAACTCATGCAACCTAATTAAAAAGTGACCATTTAAATGTTTGTGTATTTGAGTGTACTGCATGTACAGTAACCTGCATGGTTTTAATGAACGATTGTATGCTGTAAATGTTGCTGTATATTTAGAATAAATGATAATGTGGTGCATTGAATAAATTGATACACAGGCTAAGTTGTGTATTTGTATTGTTTTTTTATTAGTAAAAATTTGTTTGCTATATTTATGGACTTTGTGTTATATGTAATTTCTATTAAACTTACGTTGAAATGTACGACGGTGAAACAACGTCAAGGTATCGACGTTGATCCAATTTGCAAAATCGAAAGGTAATTCAACCTTAATTCAACGTCTACAAAACGACCAAAATTCACCCATGAAGAAGGTAAGAGTGAAACAACGTCGTGATTTCAACGGTGAATCACCGGTGGTGATCCGACGGTGAAACAACGTCACTATATAAACGTTGATCCAATTTGCAAAATCGAAAGGTAATTCAACGTTGATCCAACCATAGACCTGACGTTGATTCAACGTTGAATCACCGTTGAAATGCCGGCTGGGATGTTTTCCCAGCAAAACAAAACTGCGGATGAAAAGCAAACCGAACAAAGCCGTATCGTGTCTAGTCATACCACACAATATAAAAATGGCAGTAGATGATTGTACAAAAAATCTTAGGCGAATACAAAGGTGTTTATGTGGCTTAAAACTCATAGCAAGGGATTGAGCATGGATGAACCCCTGTAGGCCGGAAAAAAACATTGAAAGTTATCACAATGTGAATGTCTGCGTGTGTAGTCAAATGAAGTCTACATTCAAAGGCTGAGTGTTTGACTGTAAAAAAAACAATGTATACTTTGGTCTTAAAGGCTGGGACACACCAAGCCATTTGGCTAATGTCCCGATGAGAGATGAAAATTGAGGTAAAGTTGTTTTTTTATTCACACTTTTGTTCAGTGACAACTTGTGACATGCTCCCTGTATTGTTTAGCTACCATGCTACTTTGAATATTCAGTCTGAAATCCCACGCAAGTATGACTTCAAAACAAAATAAGCTCTATTTATTTGACTGTGAACAATGTACTTTGATAGTTACTGGCTGCTAATATGACTTTCACACTTTCGTTCAGTGACAACTTGTGACATGCTCCCATATTCTTTAGCTACCATGCTACTTTGAATATTCAGTCTGAAATCACGGGCCTGTTTCAGAAAGGAGGTTAAGTGAAAACTCAGAGTATTTTAACCCTGAAATGAGAGAAACTCTGGGTTTTCTGTTTCAAAATGGCAGGTTTGTCAAACTCGAGAAAGCAGGGTAAGTCAAGCCTGTTTCTGAAAGAGAGGTAACTTTAACTCAGAGTCAGTTACCGTGGTCTTTTATGCGATATTCCAGTTTTGCACATAAATTTAATTCGCATTTTTGGATGGAAACATAGCTAATACATTTCAGTCACACAAAGAACAAACTCCCGTACGAGAATAGTTTGTCCTTTTTTAATAATTAATTAGCTTAAATTCACTTACCTTCCACTGGCACATGTAACGTTACTAACTAGATTAATGGTATTATTACTCCTTCTAAAAACTATTGTTTTTAGTTCTGCTTACATTATAAATGTCATATCATCCTCTACCACTCGAACAATAAAAAAGGCAGAAACACAAGTGCACTTAAATCTACTAAAACTGATCAACATGTGTAAAAGTGGGAACCTTAAATTAAACATTTCCACTGAACATTAAGCTAAGGTTATCTGCATTCTTGTTTTGTCAGATTTGTTGTAGAAATGCGCTAGCCTATTTTATGTAATTTAATGCAATTACATCTGAAATAACTTCAAAATTATGGCCAATTCCCAACTTTTTCAAGTAAAAATTTTATAAACGTCACACATTACATTACTTTTTTATTATACTTAATTATTTAAATACTTTAAATGTAAACTTGCGCGTTAACTTGAGCAGCTATGTTTTCCCACGCTGACTGTCTCTGTCTCACTGATGCAGTGGTGTTCCTTTTTTAAATATATGGTCATATTTGCTATAACTTTGCATGAGCACATCAAATTCAGCTGGAGAACTCGTAATATCTGCGCTCCATTGATAATGCCTTTTTATAGTCACAGTGTGCGCGCTTAACTCTGAGTTGGTCTACTCAAAGTTGATTGATCCAACCCAGATCAGCTATTCTGAAACCAAAAACTCAGAGTTTTTAATCTCTCGGTAAATCAACTCAGAGTTCAAGTTTAAACTCCGAGTTGGTTGAACCTCCTTACTGAAACAGGCCCCTGAACTAGCTAATTAAGCTCTTACTAGATATAGGCCTACTAGAAACTTCCTTGCAGGTGTATTGTTGGAGCTAAACTCAGCAGGTCCATCTATGTGCATTTTTTTCACCACAAGTAATCAACATAAACATCTCTGTTTTTTTCATGACAGAGTTGTACAAAGCAAGGCTACTTTCTAATCTCTTCACACAATTTCTTGTCTGTCCGTTTAGCTTTCACGCATTCTGTTTTGTTCTGTTTATGCAGATTTTCTCCAGAGTAATCAGCGAATCAGTGCCCCCAAGACAAGGCTGCCATCTTGTGGATAAACAAATTGCTGATGGGAAAACGTGAGTGTGTGACATGCAGTGCACACATTCGTGTATGCGTAAAAGGAGAAGTATACTAGTGTTAAGATGTTAGCTTGACTACTTGTATTTCTTCTCAGCTTTATTTTCCAAAGTTAATTTTATATCATGAAAACAGCACAGCTTAAGGGTATTAAACAGCGAGAAGTTGAGAGTGTGAGAATACAACATTGCGTAAACACAAACTACTCAAATCAACAAACTAACAAATTAAACAAATGCAATGACTGCCCTTTCGATTTGGTATAGCTTTGTGTTAAAGGGATATTTCACCCAAAAATGAAAACTGACTCAATATTTACTCACCCTCAAGTGGTTATAACCTGTATGAGTTCTTTGTTCTGTTAAACACAAAAGAGTATATTTTAAAGAAAGCTGAAAACCTGTACCCATTGACTTCCATAGTAGAAAAAAATACCATGGATGTCAATGGTTACAGGTTTTCAACTTTCTTCAAAATATCTTTTTTTTTTTTTTGTGTTCAATAGATTTTTTTAAAAAGTCAAACAGGTTTGGCACAAGTGTGGGGTGAGTAAATGACAGAAGTTTCATTTTCACAAAGTGTCACGTAAGGAGTAAAGAAGAGAAAAGAAGAGTTTCATCCATGTAAACATAGATGGACATGGGAATTTTTATCACTATGTACAAATATGGTACAAAATATGTACAAAACTTTTCATTCTGTCATTTTATTTGCTCACTGATTCGCTGGTGTGTTTTCTTTAAAGCTCCCATGTGAAAATATAATCTACAAAGGTAAATCGCATCACAATGAACTACATCAAGACGTGTGCACTTTATAATGGCAGCAAACTGTTTGGAAGTATTAAAAGTGTCCATGAAGATGTTCAAAATCTTTACGCGCATTGACCCAGAGACTGTTTAGATGCATGTCACTGATGAGAAGATGACAGATGTTTACTGTATGATGACCGAAATGGCCTTAAACACCCAGCAGGCACAGGACGTCAACATGATGTCTGATTGACGTTGAACCCTAACGTCATTAGGACTTTGCATTTTGTTTGGAAATGAAAAGCGGGTTGACGTCAGAACTCAACATCAGGCCAACATCAATATCCAATATCCAACCTAAAACCAATCAAATATCAACGTCTAATGATGTTACAGCTTGACATTACGTTACCTCTATGACATCGAATAAATATCAGTATTTGACGTCATAGCCTATATGACGTTGATTTAAGATGTTGGCTCGACACTGGATTTGGTTACTTTCTAACAACCTAAAATCAACCAAATATCAACATCATTTGACGTCATTATTGGACATCAAAATAACGTTGTCCTTAGATGCTGGCTTGACAATTGATTTTGGTCACCTGACATTACAACCTACATCTAACCTAATATTAATGTCTCATGATGTTGTGTGCCCTCTGGGCAATAACTAAATGCACTACAGAATGTTACGTTTACACACACATGCACAAATTACATGTAATCATAGCAGCTTTTGACAGCGTAATACTCACTACTCACTACTCTTGAGTACTTTTAAAAGGGCTACATTTAACTCATACTTTGAGTGATATTTACAACAGATACTTTTACTCTACTTGCACTACATTTTTAGGCAAGTGATGGTACTTTTAGTTGAGTATGATTTTTCAGTACTCTTTCCACCACTGGAAGTGACCAAACAGCCTCAAAAACACAGTAACTGGATTAGCGCACTTTGCTGTAAAGTGACATCTGCCGACTGAGGACTCCACTTGCCATTAAAGTCTTCGTCGGAAATATATTATATAATATTAAATTACATAAAGTAATTAAAAGGACAAATTGGCCCCGGCTACGCGCATGTGTTACTATTTTCCTTCAACACAATTACTCAAACTGAGATGAAGGTGCTTTGCAAAATGTATACATTTATATATGAAGAATTCAGATGCAAAAGTGCCTTCTGACAAGTTGTTCTAAATTTTTAATTTTTCAGGAAGCACGATGGCTCAGTGGTTAGCACTGTCACCTCACAGCAAGAAGGTCGCTTGTTCGAGTCCCAGCTGGGCCAGGTGGCATTTCTGTGTGGAGTTTGCATGTTCTCCCTGTGTTGGCGTGGGTTTCCTCCGGGTGCTCAGTTTCCCCCCACAGTCCAAATACATGTGGTATAGGTGAATTGAATAAACTTAGATCCGCTGCGTAAAACATATGCTGGAATAGTTGGCAGTTTATTCAGCTGTGGTGACTCATGATAAATAAAGAGGCTAAGAATGAGCAGTTTTTTCAGTCTCCTATGTTTATGTTCAGCTATTTCAATTTAAAGACAATAAAAGGAACCTGTTCTTGGCTATAAAAGTGAAATTACTGAAGGCAAGTACACAGCAGGCTGACAATAATGCTCAATGTAAAAGAACATCTTCATATGAAGCTGCAATTGTTTTACTGTGGTTGATATATGCTGGTTTAGTTATTATTGCATAATGAATACAACTTAATGTGTTGTTCATTGCCTCTAATATGTAGTGGTTAACTGCTTAAGGTATATGAAAAAAATAAAATAATACTAACAGTGGCCAGCAGATGTCAGTGTGAGACTGATGTTTCCAGACAAACAAAGTTCAAATGCAGACTGATGTCAAGCTGTAAAGGTAGTTTTCTTTCTAACAGGTATATTATCTTTGATGTTCTGAAATTGGGAAGATATATTTCTGTTTCCTAGGTTTTTATGTTTAGATGAAGAGATATTGTAAACGTCACATAGCAAGGCTTTTAAACAATAGCCTGGTAAGTTTGTGATTTTTCTGTGTGCGTGCGTGGTCGTATGTGTGTGTACCTCGTATTCCTCATCTTTTGGGGACCAAACACCAGTCAAGTTTGAGCTTGTGGGGACATTGATGCCCTTAAGGAAATGACTCATAAATCACACAGAAATAAGTATTTTGAAAATGTAAATATGCAGATTGTTTCTAGTCAGGGTTGAATTTAGGAGTAGGACAGTCTGTACAGTGAAATTAAAAATCGTTTTGTCTATGGGCTGAGAGAGAGAGACAGAGAGAGAGAGAGAGTTCTGAGTGGTTACTAAGGCGTTGTTAGGTGGTTGCTATGGTGTTCTAAGTCATTTTAAGGCGTTGCTAGACCATTGCTAATGTGTTCTGGGAGGTTGCTAGGGTGTTCTAGGGGGTTAATAAGGTGTTGCTGGGTGGTTGCTAAGGTGTTTTGAGTGGTTGCTTGGCAGTTGCTAACATAAATTACCATGTTTCTAGCATAAATTTGCATGTCGTTAGCATTAAGTATGAATTAGCATGTCACTAGCATGCTGCTAGTATGCCGTTAGCATGAATTTAGTATGAATTAGCATGTTTGCAAGTAGTATGTTGTTAGTATGTTTCCAGTATGGATTAGTATATTGTTAGTATGAATTAGCATGTTAATAGTATGTTTATAGTATGAATTTGCATGTTGCTAGTATGATTAGAATGTTTTTGGTATGGATTGGTATATTATTAGTATGAATTGGTTTGTTGTTATGTCCAATGTAAAGTCAATGGCAGTTTTTTTTTTTTTTTTTTTACAATGGAAGTCTATGGGACAGTTGCTAGGGTGTGGCTAGTAAGTTAAAAGGTCATCAGTGTTTGGCAGATTGGTAGTCTGAGTTAAATGAGCCCAACCTTAAGTCTTAAGTAAATTTTATAAATGCTTTGGCAACACATTTGTTACATTTGTCACGCCAATAAAGCAATTATTGATTTGATTTAATTTGAGAGAGAGAGAGAGAGATCTGGCAAATTTATTCCCTTTTGTCATGCTATTAACTCTTTAAAAGACTTAATCTAGTGACTGAAGCATGTGTGCAAACATTTTCGCTCTCTTAAGCCACATTTATTTTCCAATCAGTGAAAAAAAAAACATTGCAAAGTAAAAGGAGCATTGACAAGGTTAAACCGAACCCAGGCTCGTTTTGAAAATGTACACCTCTATACATTTCTGAAGAGGGCCTAATACGTCCCAGGAGGTACGTGTTTTTGCAGTTTTTGTTTTCGCGAATCCACCAGAGGCAGCTGTTCATGCTTTTTCAGATCTCATATTTTTTCTCGCAAGTGCCATTCACAGCTGCTGTTCTCACGTAAATCCACCAGAGGCCGATGTCAACTGACTGACGAATGACTGATCAACTGACCCACCCTCCTCTTTCCCTAAATCTAACCAACAGTGTTTTCAAAAGCACCGATTGACCCACCAACCCCCTTCCCTAAACTCAACCGACAGTTTAAAAAAGCAATCCAGAAAAAGAAAAGCCCTCGTCGGATTTGTACGTTTTCAGATTTTACCACATTCTCACACTCTTATTTAGTAATTTATTGTATTTTTTGGCTTCTTATTTTGTCCTAGCTGCTTTCTGGAACTATTCTTCGTCCGACTCAAACCCCGTCATCGTGGTCAACTCTTCTCTGCATCTCAAGTCCGCTGATGTACATGGCGAGCTAACTGGACAAACTAGTAACAACGGGAAAGCCATCCACATGGAGGTATGCGGTGAGCTGATCGCCCTGTAGCGATCATTTTAAAGACGAAATGCAGCAATACGTACTTCTGGCTACATAATTTGCGATCTCCAGAAATGTATATAGGGCTATGTTTTCAAAATAAGCCTATATTGGTTAAACCACTGTTGCAGCATCATGCGAGTTTTCCATTTGCACCTGTTTCTAAGTCTTAATTCTTTAAACCAAGCAAAAGAAGATGGGGAAGAGGGTTCAATTAATTATTTGCTTTTTATCTGAACATCTAAAGTTTGTGCATTAAACTGCATCTTAGGTAGTGCAATCTAACTAATATCTTGCTCTGGGCACCAAATAAGATTAGCCTGTACTATGTTAAGCCTCTCTAAGCATATGAGTTGTCTTCATTCGTGTCCCCTGTTCGTCACAACGGACATGAGAAATATGTATTGGAGCAGAGCTTGCATTCTCAGAGGGACTGGTTGTGTTCATTGCAAGCACTTTCTATTCTGCAAGCTGGCCCCAGGCTCTGGTCTTTTGGGGTTGCAGCTTGAGTTAGCAAAGGAGAAGCTTGAGACAGATTCCTCATCTCTCCTGACTCATGGATTCTCGGTTTGGATGTTTGCAGCTAGTTCTGAGTGAATCGATTTAGGTTGAAAGGTCGGTGTTCTGTCTGGTCATCTCTAGCAGCCCATCACTTTCAAGGAGCTTCCAGAGGTTGTGTCTTGTGTGGTGGCAAAGCTGAGTTTAGAGTGGTCTATGAAGAAGAGGAGGCTGTCTAAAGCAAGCTTGAGGACACTTCATCACAACCCACAGCTTTCCTTGCTAAAATCTCCAAATGTCTACACAGTGATTTTGAGATCTTGAAAAAAGTCTGTACTTGATCCTGAGGTCATGGAAAAGTGCTGCCAGGTGACAGATTTAATCTTCTTTATCACAAAAGAATTGTCTTACTCTGTTCATCTCTCGGCAACCCAGTGGCGCAGTAGGTAGTGCTGTTGCCTCACAGCAAGAACGTCGCTGGGTCGCAGGTTCGAACCTCGGCTGGGCTGGGTCAGTTGGCGTTTCTGTGTGGAGTTTGCATGTTCTCCCTGGGTTCGCGTGGGTTTCCTCCGGGTGCTCCGGTTTCCCCCACAGTCCAAAGACATGCAGTACAGGTGAATTGGGTAAGCTAAATTGTCCGTAGTGTATGAGTGTGAATGTGTGTGTGGAAGTTCCCAGAGATGGGTTGCGGCTGGAAGGGCATCCGCTGCGTAAAATCGTGCTGGATAAGTTGGCGGTTCATTCCGCTGTGGCGACCCCGCAAGGGACAAAGCCGACAAGAAAATGAATGAATGAATGAATGTTCATCTCTCTATGGCTGAAATGGTAGTCATAGTGTAGATGTGCGAAACTTCGTCCTGGAGGGCCACTGTCCTGCAGCATTTAGCTCCAACCCCAATTGGACACAACTGAACCAGCTAATCAAGGATTGCATCCAAAATCGCATAGTTCAAAACTATATAGTACACTAAAAATTGTATCCGAGGCAAGTAGTATGTCAGAATTAATAGTATTTGAAAACAGTAGATAACCTACTACTTCCGATGGACGCTACACTATCTCATGATGCCACATGAGAGAATTCATGAATGGAATCGACACAACTGACGCAGATAGGTCATGTTATAATGACTAATGAAGTTCCAGTCATACTACTCACATTTATACTATATAGAACATACTTTTCTACCGGTTGTGCAGCAACTTCAAATGTAGTACCTACTCGAGTAGTAGGCAATTTCAGACACAAAAGCTTACAGGTAGGTCTGTTGAGGCAAACTGGATCTAAACTCTGCAGGACATCGAACTTCCAGGACCAAGTTTGGCCCCTGCCATAATGAGATCCGGAGCTCCACCTAATCAGGTCCAAGGGCATGTACTTTCTCCTTGATGCCCACATCTCATGTACTGGCATCAGCAACATGGTGAATACTGACTTTAAAAGTTATCAGCAGTTTTCATGGAGTTGGTCTTTTGGGGCAGTGGTCACTAAACTTGTTACCAGAGGGCCAGTGTCCTGCAGAGTTTAGCTCCAAACCTAATCAAACACACCTGAACAAGATAATCAAGGTCTTACAAGGTATAATTGAAACTTCCAGGCAGGTGTGTTTATGCAAGTTGTTTAGGCACCCTCCAGAACCAAGATTGGTGACCCCTGGTTTGAAGGATCTAGAAGCCGGCAACTTCCACCAGCGATGCTTATCTAGGGTCTTGCATCCATCGGGAGAAGCAGAAGAAAAGGACTGATATCTATGGACCCCCCAAGCAAGGTGAGTCTGTCTAGACCATGCTATTGTGTGACTGACCTCTCTCTGGACCCTCAGGGAACTTTTCTTTTAACCCCCGAGGTGGTGCTTTTGTTAACCCTGCCTCAGGTGGTACTTTAGGGACCCCAGGAGGTGTAACCACAAAAAAAAGAAGATGATACTATTATGAAATCATCCGCCATATCAAATCATCACAGCCATGTCACCCTGCAGCCTAAGACCGGTTACTCATTGAAGCTAAGCAGGACTGAGACTGGTCAGAACCTGGATGGGTGACCACATGAAAAAACTAGGTTGCTGTTGGAAGTATTGTTAGAGAGGCCAGCAGGGAGCGCTTAGCCTGTGGTCTGTGTGAGTCCTTATGCCCCAGTAAAGTGAAGAAGACACTATACTGTCAGTGGGCGCCGTCTTTCGGATGAGACGTTAAACTGAGGTCCTGACTCTGTGGTCATTAAAAACATGGCACTTCTCGTAAAGAGTAGGGATGTAGGCCCGGTGTCCTGGCCAAATCCCCTTTATCGGCTCTTACGATCATGGCCTCCCAATCATCCCCATCCACTGAATTGGCTCTATCACTGTCTCTCCACTCCACCAATAGCTGGTGTGTGGTGAGCGCACTGGCGCCGTTGTCCTGTGGCTGCTGGCGCATAATCTAAGTGGATGCTGCACACTGGTGGTGTTGTGGAGAGACCCCCCTCATGATTGTGAAGCGCTTTGGGTGTATATACACAATAAATGCGCTATATAAATACACATTACTTACTTACATCTGGCAGCATACTAACTTTTGCCAAATGTAACTCAATGGTAAATCAGATATTGGGTTTCAGGATCCAATTTGCCTTTTGTCTACCTAATTTTAATGGTGTACTACCAATGATTATACCATAAAGTAAACAGAACTTCTGACACAGAAAGATCTACCTTTCTGTTCCAAAAGAGCCAACAATAATACCCCTTTTTCCAATGGAAAATAGGACTTTTATGGTCGCTACTTCCTGATTACAACTAATGATGGGGGTTGTGACCTATTCTAAGGGGCCATTCACACAGCAATGTTTTCAGCCATTGGGAAACATTTAATGCCCATTTACACGATAACTGCATTTGTTGACTGTAAATGCATATATTTGAAAATAGGTTTTAAAGTGGGAGTGGAAGTTTTGAAAACTCTGTTATCCTTTCTTGTAAACCCAATAAGGGTATCTTTGTAAAGGTGACATGCATATGCATAGTACATGTTAACTATGTAGACATGTCAATTGTAAAGGCAAGTGCAATCCAACCTACGCAACATTGCCAAAGTACATGGTAGTATTGTTGCTTGTCAAGAGTTTGCTAATGCTTCTTCAGAAAATGGTGGATTTGCTTCATCACTATTGGTGGAGACAAAACAGTGAGCACACACCTTATACGCATGCCAAATTCGAAATACAGGCCAGAGCTGAGCTGCCACAGATACATAGTCAGTTCCCTATAGATATTATTTACTAACAATGTGAAACACTGGCCTGGCACATGCAATACATCAGTTCTGGCAAGTATTTCGGTAACACTTTGTTTTAAGTCACAAATCACAGTATTAACAAATTAGTAACTAAGACTACTAGCCTAATAAACAACTAATTAGCTGCTTATTAATAGTTAGTAAAGGTAGAAGTTGGGTTTAGGTTTTGGGTAGAATTAAAGATGTAGAATAAGATCGTACTTTAATTAACAGTTCATAACTTAATAATAGGCAGGTAATAAGCCAGTAGTTAATAGCATTAATTGTGGCTTAAACTAACGTGTTACCAATGTTTATTGACTAACCCTGTAGATATACAGGTTCAGGATGTTATCATTGTATACTGAATTATATAGACAACTGGCTGATTCTTGTGGACAAATTGTTGATTCAAAATTAAATTGTCCTCACCCATATGAGGTCTTTGGGTTTAAAACTAAACCTCAGTGTACTTTCTCCAACTGTCTCCTCCATGTGTGAGTTCAATCCTCTCTGTTATGAGCAGCATCTGGTTAGGCCAAGACCTCTGTCAGCCAGATCCAGAGGCTGCTGGGCCTTATGACAGCAGCAGCCAATGTGAATCCATTGAGTCTTCTACACATGAGGACATTTCAGTTCTGGCTCAAGAACAGAGGCTTTTATTCTTCAAACCACCTGTCAATGGTCATAGGGGTTAAGGGCAGTGGTCTTGGTAGCCTTCATTTGTGGGAAATACTCCTGTTTTTTACTTAGTATCTGACTCTTTGGAAACATTAGCTTCACAAGACTTCTTTCTAAAAGTCTGGAATACGTGCTCTATGGGAGACCTTTCTTTACTGAAAGGGCCCTCAACTGAGATGACTGCGCCAAATTAATTGAATGGATAAAAGCAAACAAAATGATACAATTTTGACATGTGCTTCCAAATATTCCTGCTGCAGTCTGTCAGTATTGATAATCAAACAACAAAAGACATAAATAAAATCAATCACTGCACTTGAACAAATATTGAACTTGATTATCTTTATTCACTGTCATATTTCTTTGCTGGAGAACATTGAATACTAACTGAAAACTGTTAGACAGATCTAAAAATGTAGAGTTTTACTCACCCTCCACTTGTTTCAAACCTTTTAGACTACAGTATTTCTTCTGTTAAACAGAAAGTAAGATATGCTGGAAGAATGTTGGAAAGCAGCAGCCATTGATTTTCATTGTATGTTTTTGTTCCTACTATGGATGTTACATCTTTATTCAATTTCTGTCATATTTATTTGCTGGCAAACACTGAACACTAACAGAAAACTGTTAGACAGACCTTAAAATGTAAATTTTACTCATTCTCCACTTGTTTCAAAGCTGTATGACTTTTTCTTCTCTTGAACAGAAAGGAACATATACTAAAGAATGTTGGAAAGCAGCAGCCATTGACTTACAGAGTATTTTTTGTTGTTGTTATTACTATAAAGGCCGATGACTGCAGGTTTCCAACATTTTTCACAATATCTTGTTCAAGAAAGAAATTCCTAAAAGTTTTGAACCACTTGATCGTAATCATAAGTATATTTCTGAAAACGTACCACTATATACATTTCTGGAGAGCACCAAATACGTCCCAGGAGCTATGTTTTTTTTTTGTTGCAGTTTTTGCGAATCCACAGGAGGCCGCTGTGTATGCTTTTTAGATCTCAAATTTCTCCCGCAAGTGTCATTCATGCCTGCTGTTCTTGCATATATCCACCAGAGGCCGCTGTCGACTGACTGATTGACTGACTGACCGATCGACTAACCCACCCTCCTCCTTCCCTAAACCTAATCAATAGTGTTTTCAAAAGCACAGATTGACCCGCCCACCCACCTCCCTAAACCCGACAGACAGTTTAAAAAAAACAATCCAGAAAAAGAAAAGCCCTCGCCTGGTTTTTACCACATTCTCACCCATTATTGACTTGTTTATTTTATTTTTCGGCTTCTGTTTTGTCTTACTCGCTTTTTGGAACTGTTCTTATCTGGACTCGAACACCATTGTCATAATCAACTCCTCTCTGCGTCTCAAGTCCACCGACATACATGGTGAGCCACTGGACAAACTGGTAACAGCAGAAAAGCCATCCATATGGAGGCAAGCGGTCAGCTGGTAAGCACAAAAAGGAATGGCGTCATATGTAGTGTTCGTTTTTAAAGACAAATGCAGCCATACGTACTTCTGACTACATAATTCGCAATCCCCAAAAATTTATATAGGGCTACATCTCCAGAATGAGCCTATGTTGCAATTTTTAGATGAACTTAGTATTTTAAACTCTGTT
Source organism: Danio kyathit (assembly GCA_903798195.1). Lineage (NCBI taxonomy): Eukaryota > Metazoa > Chordata > Actinopteri > Cypriniformes > Danionidae > Danio > Danio kyathit. The sequence continues at coordinate 70,275,193 of LR812525.1, read as the reverse complement.
TATTCAATTTGATCTTAAATCAATATCAAAGTTGGTATTTCTAAAGCCTTTAAAATAAAAAAAATATATAGATTAACATTTTAACTGTGAAATTAAATGGCTCATCCACAAAAAGAAAAGAAAAACAGACATTACCTAATTCAATGAAAATGTATTACAAAAAAAATCTATAATTAGTGCAATAAATCCAACAAAGGCTGAAAACATACTGCTATATACATTTCTGGAGAGCGTTAAATTTGTCCCAGGAGCTACTTTTTTGCAGTTTTTGTTTTTGCGAATCCAATCCAATCCAATTGTTTATGCTTTTTTTAGATCTTAAATTTAGCTTGCGAGTGCCATTCGAGTCTGCTGTTCTTGCTTAAACCCACCAGAGGCCGCTGTCAACTGACTGAATGACTGACCCACCTTCCCCCTTCCCTAAACCCAACCAATAGTATTTTTAAAAGCACCGATTGACCCGCCCACCACCTTCCCTAAACCCAACCGACAGTTTTCAAAAGCAGTCAAGAAATTTTGATTTTTACCACATTTTCAGATTTTATCACATTCTCACCCTGTTATTAACTTGTTTAGTTTTTAGCTTCTGTTTTTGTCTTACCCGCTTTCTGGAACCATTCTTCACCAGACTCAAACCCTGTAGCCCCAGTCAACTCCTCTCAGCATCTTAAGTCCACCAATGTAAATGGCAAGCTAACTGGACAAACTGGTTACAGCCGGAAAGCTGGTGATCTGCTGGTAAGTCTTACCAGTCATACCGCCCCGTAGCGTTCATTTTAAAGATGAAATGCTGCCATATGTAGCTCTGGCTACATGATTCGCGATCTCCAGAAACGTATATAGGGCTACGTTTTCAGAATGAGCCTATGTTGAATAAATCTCAATTAATCACAGGCAAAAAGGCCTCAGGTTATGTACCTCATAAACAATTGATTATAGCCATTATTCGTGTTCAGTATGTAAATAAAACTATTTACCATCTCCACTATCCCTTAGCTATATGGTGCATTACGTTCCCATTATCATAAATTTAATATGTTTTGCTGCTGTGTGTCAGATTGTGTATTTCTGTTGTTCCCTCTTTAGTTCTGCTTGATTTCACATGCTAGTTTTCCACCACACATTCTAAGTGTCTGCCACCCAGACAATACTAGCAATAAACAAATAACAGATTCACAATATCTGAAGCCAAAATTCAAAGGTTCTTTCAGGGTATACAAACAAGCAAAAATCTAATTGTACAATTTATCTACAGTAGAAGAATTGTCCTGTCCTGTAGAAAATGCAATAATATGAAAGCAGCTTCCTAATGAATTCATTTTGATCTACAAGACTGGCTTTATAGTCCAAATATATTTGCACGAAGGAAAGTGGCTTTTATTGTCTGGAAATGAGAAATAAAACTGAAAGCAAGAGTCTCTCTGACAACCGAATGTCTCAGAATAAGTATCCCTGTATCACTGCACATCTGCCACTGTTACTTGCAAGACTCAAATCAAATCAAGCAGACATTTATCATGCAAAGACATACTTTAATATCTTATATGATACTCCGCTCAGGATTCCTTCGATGCACATTAAACATTCAGTGTTTTTTCGTTTTCATAATGCAGTTGGGGCATAAATGTGTGAGCGATCTTAATAAAACAGGAAAATAAAGAAGGAGAAAGTAGTGGGAAAGTGATTTGTGTATGGGGAGAATGGAGAATGACATCTTGTGACCTCCACGAGGACTGGTGAATAATTGAAAACTCTGATTAAAACTGGTTCTGGGGATCATTATGATCATGTTATCAGGGCTCAGACATTTTTATGTGATATGACACCGCGGAGGGCGACGCAGTGGCGCAGTAGGTAGTGCTGTCGCCTCACAACAAGAAGGTCGCTGGTTCGAGCCTTGGCTGGGTCAGTTGGCATTTCTTCCTCCGGGTGCTCCGGTTTCCCCCCACAAGTCCAAAGACATGTGGAACAGGTGAATTGGGTAAGCTAAATTGTCCTTAGTGTACTGTATGTGTGTGAACGAGTGTGTATGGATGTTTCCCAGTGTTGGGTTGCAGCTGGAAGGGCATTCGCTGTGTAAAACATATGCTGGATAAGTTGGCGGTTCATTCCGCTGTGGCGATCCCAGATTAATAAAGAGACTTAGCCGAAAATGAATGAATGAATGACATCGCGGAGAGTCAGTACATTTTATTTATCATTGCACAACAAAATATATGTAATGTAAACTATTCAGTTATTGTTATGAAAAATTGAATAATCTAAATTATCTAAAAATACGATTATTAAATATTATATTTTTTGATTTTTGTAAAATATTCATATTACATAACCATATATTTAAAAATGTGCCATAGAATGGACTAACATTAGGGATGCTCCGATCGATCGGCAGGAGATTGGAATTAGCCAATAATCACATTTAATGACTCTATCGGTACTCACTAATCTGGCTGATCTAATGAACGGATTGCAAGTGTTTGTTTACAAGTAGAGGAAGACACGCGCACACGGCTGGGTTATACATCAGCAGCACTACAATCGTTTTAATCGGTTTTATCTATAATTTTCTGTAATGCTGCTTCTGACCACATGTCGACACTAAATTGTTATACGAGACATGTTTAAGGGATTATATGCAACATACTTAATTTATTCTCTTTTGTAAGGAGAAAGTTATATGAAGCTTGAAGCATCAGAATCGGTACTCTGTATCGGCCGATGACCATGAATTGGTATTCGGTATTGGGTGCAAAAATCCTGATCAGCGCATCACTAATTGACACTTAATGTTTAAATTGATCTCTGTTATCTAAATAGGAAGTATGTAGATAAGGTAAGTGCAAAAAATGTCCAGAAATGGTTTTACATGTCCATTTACATGGTGGCGCAGTGGGTAGCACAATCGCCTCACAGCAAGAAGGTCGCTAATTCGAGCTCCGGGTGGGTCAGTTGGCATTTCCTTGTGGAGTTTGCATGTTCTCAGTGTTCGCGTGGGTTTCCTCCGGGTGCTCCGGTTTCCCCCACAAGTCCAAAAATGTAGTATAGGTGAACTGGGTAAGCCTAATTGTCCATAGTGTATGAGTGTGTATGGATGTTTCCCAGTGATGGGTTGCAGCTGGAAGGGCATCCGCTGTGTAAAATATATGCTTGATAAGTTGGCAGTTCATTCCGCTGTGGCGACCCCAGATTATTAAAGGGACTAAGCCGAAAAGAAAATGAATGAATGTACAACCCTAGGATTTGTCCATGGAATGAAATTCTCAATGTTTACTTTATTTGGGGGGGTCATGAATATTAAACCCAACATTTGGTACCCAACTCTACTGTTGGGTTTGTCCATATTTGACTTTGAATTAAAACAACCCAGCATTTATTTTATTTTTTTGAGTGCAAAAGAAAACATTTTTATTAGGAATTGTTGTGACCATTCAAACACTGCTTGGGATGCATATTAATGATCCTGATTATTACGTAACAGTTGGTATTATATTCTGATTCACATATTTTTGAGAATGAGATTTACACTACATTATGCATTACATAATTAATAATAAGAATGTTTTACACTACACTACAATTACACAAATGATTTACACTCAAAAAATTATTTTGCTGTCTGTTCAAATTACTTTTTGTAGATGGGGGTGGGGGGCGGGGGGGCTTAATGGTTTTGTGTTCAATCCACCTAAATTTGTAGAAACGAATAAGTAACTTTATTCCTTTATGTTGTCCCAACACAAATCGATTGTGTTGAAGCCAGCATTTTTTTACAGTGTATATGAAAAGTTTGAAACAATGGTGTTTGAGTCATTGATACAATGATGTCATTATCTTTCAGTTATATAGAGTTATCAATTGTATTGCACCTTTAATTAAAAATGGATTTTACAAACATTTCCCTCATACTGTATTTTTACAGACTTTGTATACAACAGATGCAAATTGTTTTTGTTGCTTGTTTAAAACTAGTTATTTAAAACGCAACCCAGGCTCATTCTGATTATGTGCCCCTATATACATTTCTGGAGAGCGCCAAATACGTCCCAGGAGCTACATTTTTTGCAGGATTTTTTTTCCGCAGGCCACTGTGTACGCTTTTTCAAATTTCAAGTTTTTCTCACGATTGCCATTCACACCTGCTGTTCTCACGTAAATCCACCAGAGGCCACTGTCAACTGATTGCCGACTGACTGAATGACTGACTGACTGACTTACTGACGAATAAACTCACCCGCCTACCCCTTCCCTAAACCCAGCCAATAGTGTTTTTAAAAGCACCAATTGACCCATCTGCCCACTTCCCTAAACCCAACCGCAGTGCCGACGTACATTTTGAGCTAACGGACAAACTGGTAACAGCGGTCAGCTGGTAAGTGAGTAAAGGAACGGCGTCATACCGCCCCGTAGCATTTGTTTTAAAGATGAAATGCAGCCATACGTTGCTCTGGCTATATAATTTGCGATCTCCAGAAATGTATATAGGGCTATGTTTTCAGAATGAGCCTGTGTTGTTAAAATGAGCTGAAACAACACAATTATTGAGATTTCATTGGGACAACTTAAATTTTTATGTTCAGACCACTTAAATTTGTTAAATCTGTAAAAGTAACCTAATCTATTTGTGTTGGGACAATATGAATGAATTTTGTGGAACATTTTTCACAGTGTTTGAACCAAGTGGATGTAAAAGTGTGTAAACAGGATGAGTAGTGTAATGGTTCTAATCTCCTTGTCACAAATATTTAAATAGATTCTGAAGGACAGCAGTTTAAAAAAATACGTTTTCTTTTGGCAACAGATTTTGGTGGTATGCAAAGTTCATTCATTCATTCATTTTCCTTCGGCTTAGTCTCTGATTTATCAGAGATCCAGACAGCAGAATGAACCACAAACTATTCTGGCATATGCTTTACCCAGCGGATGCCCTTCCAGCTGCAACCCAGTTCTGGGAAACACCCATACACTCTCACATTTACACACACACACACTCATACACTACGTTCAATTTAGGTAATCAAATTCACCTATAGAGCATGTCTTTGGGCTGTGGGGGAACCCAGAGCACACAAAGGAAACCCACTCCAACAAGGGGAGAACATGCAAACTCCACACAGAAATGCCAACTAGCCTAGCTGGGACTCGAACCAGTGACCTTTTTGCTGTGAGGTGACAGTGCAAACTTTCCGGCCGCGTCTGAAATCGCCTACTACTCAGTAGGTACTGCATTTAAATTTAAACATACTACTCTGCCGTTAGAAAAGTAAGTTCTGTACAGTATGTATCTGAGCAGTATGAAAGGAACTCGGACGTACTACATCCGCCACGTGACCTACCCGTGTGAGTTGCGTCGCTTCACTCCCATTCATGAATTCTCCCGCGGGGCATCATGGGATAGTGTAGCGTCCATCTGATGCGTACTTCAGAATCTCACCGGAAGTAGTAGGTCATCCGGTTACTTCTCGCATACTGCTTTTAACATACTATATAGTATGTTAAGTATGCGATTTCGGACACAGCCACTGTTTCAAATTAGTGCAAAGCTAGTTCTCCAGTTCAGTTCTAGGATATAAGAAAGCGCAAGTGCTAAAAAGCTGTGAGTCTACGCTCCATTTTGATCATCCAGGTTGCAGATAAGAGTGTTGGATTCTGCTCACATGAACAAAGGCTGCATATATTGCAAAAGGCTATTGGTGGGGTCACTTTGATATCCCATCAATCACAGCCGGCCCTACACTGTAATAGCTCCCTAAGCGGTCATTGCATTGTTATAAATACTTGGCTAGGGCGACCGGGCAATGCAATTACTGTGTTTAAGAGAGCCTATGGACAAGTAACAAATGCCCTTAAAACATAATTGCATTGCTAGGGGTTGCTTTCTGGTCAGGTCTGAAATTATGCCTCTTTGGATCGATTTCATTCAAACAGGCATAATTTGAATTAAGGTTGTCAGACTAGGAGACAGTTGCAGATAAAGCAGATGAAAGATTCAGTGATTTACTCTGCTCTGATTGTTGTTGTAGCTGGAAGCTATGATGTTTACTCTGGAACGGGCTATTAAAACAAAACTTTTTTGCAGTTAAACATTAGCGAAGAAACAGAATGAACAGATATTTATGCAGCTGACCTCATTGCATATCTAATAATAAAGATTTTAAAATGGCATATACATTTATTGGCACCGACAGTTCCATCAAGAAGCTTTCAACTCTATAGAAACATTTCATGCCACCAAATTAAGATATTTTAGATGGTCTCTCATCCTCCATAGACAGCAAGGTTCCCTAAACATTCAAAGTACAGAAAAGGAGCCATTAACACTGTCAGTTCCATATGACTTTAGTGGTGCAACTGTAATCAAACGAAGCTTCAAGAACACATTTAAGTGACCCAAAACAAAACTGTAAAAACGATTTTGTTTGCCTATATATTTTCTTCTGTAAAAGGTTTGGGTGTGTTTTTACTACGGTTAATACATCATATTGCAATTGGAGTCAGCAGGGCAACATGCAAGCATCCCATTGCCCGTAGTAAACACACATGGAGGATACGAGAGCTCTCTAATTTCATCTAAAAAATTTTAATTTGGGGGCAACGCAGTGGCGCAGTGGGTAGTGCTGTTGCCTCACAGCAAGAACGTCGCTGGGTCGCAGGTTCGAACCTCGGCTGGGCTGGGTCAGTTGGCGTTTCTGTGTGGAGTTTGCATGTTCTCCCTGCGTTCGCGTGGGTGCTCCGGTTTCCCCCACAGTCCAAAGACATGCAGTACAGGTGAACTGGGTAAGCTAAATTGTCCATAGTGTATGAGTGTGAATGTGTGTGTGTGGAAATTCCCAGAGATGGGTTGCGGCTGGAAGGGCATCCACTGCGTAAAAAAATCGTGCTGGATAAGTTGGTGGTTCATTCCACTGTGGCGACCCCGCAAGGGACAAAGCCGACAAGAAAATGAATGAATGAATGAATGAACTTTTAATTTGGGTTCCAAAGATGAACAAAGGTGTTATAATCACCAGAAATCTAGCTGCTGCAGATGGCTGGAGAACTACAAATCTGCCTGCAAAAGAACTACAAGATCCAGTCATGCAACACTCCCACACCTGGCCTAGATCCTGTCTGATTGCAAACACTCACAGCTAATGCTGCTCAAAGACTGATTACATGGGCTATAAAGACACCACACACACACATTGAGTCTTGTTGAACTGATAGTAAACATTACGACTCGTTTCCCTGGCCTTGTCTTGCTGGTTTTAGACAGCAAAACCTGCTGGCGATGGGGCTTGTTACTCAACCCAGTAACAATATTATGCAGTCACCACCATCACTCCTGTCTCCTGTTTATCAATCCATTACCACACAGTCCCAGCACAAAATGGCCGCCAGGTCCCCAGCTCACAAGATGGCCACAGCACCTTCGACAGCTCGCATGATGGTTACTGCCAATCTGCCAATAGCTCACAAGATGACTTCCTGTTCCGAGTCTGTTCCTGTCATTGTTCCTGAAATGCCATCACCTGAGCCACCAGAATGGCAACCACCACCTGAGTTGCTGCCACCACCAGAGCTGTTACTGCCAGAGCTGCCACCACCTCCAGAGCTACCAGACCCTCCATAACTGCCAGAGCTACCAGAGTCACCGGCACCGCTGCTGACAGAGCCGATAGAGTCGTCGCCGCTACCAGAGTCCCCACCGCCGCCAGGTCCTCGTAAATTCCCCAAATGGTCAGGGGTGCCAGATCCTCTCGAATTCCCTGAATGGCCAGAGGCGGCAGATTCTCCTGAATTCCCTGAATAGCCAGAGGCGCCAGATCCTCCTGAATTCCCCAAATGGCCAGGGGTGCCAGATCCTCCCGAATTCCCCAAATAACGGGCACCAAATCCTCTTGAATTCCCAGAATGGCCAAGGGCATCAGATCCTCATGAATTCCCCAAATGGCCAGGGGCACCAGATACCCCTGAATTTCCCGAATGGCCAGGGGTGCCAGATCCTGGATCTGCCTGTATACATCTGTTTGCCCCTCTGTTGAACGTTCCTTGCCTGACCATCTCTATATAATAAACCTGCATTTGGATCTGCACCCCTGCTGTCAGCGTCACTTTATGTTACAAGGTCTCAGGAGATTGGAACGAAATGAGGGCTAGTAATTAATAACATGATTTTCATTTTTAGGTGAATAAACCTTTTAAGAACTCTTAACCGAAAGGTTATTTCTGGAGTCTAAAATGTGACCCAGGACCACAAAACAAGTCATAACAGGTGTCAGGTTTTTTTTATATTGAGATTATGCGTCTCATTAACATGGAGATTTATGCATTATGAACGCTGAATAAATAAGCTTTCCTGTCATGTATGGTTTGTTAGTAAAGAACGATATTTGGTCGAGATTCAACTATTTAAATATCTGAGGGTGCAAAAATATCAACATAGGCTCATTCTGAAAACTTAGCCCTATATACATTTGCGTAGACCGCGAATTATGTAGCCAGAGGTACGCATGGCTGGATTTCATCTTTAAAATTAATGCTACGGGGCGGTATGATGCTGTTCCTTTTCTTGCTCACCAGCTGACCGCTTACCTCCGTATGGACGGCATTCCCACTGTTACTAGTTTAATAGCTCGACATGTATGTCAGCGGACTTGAGACGCAGAGTGGAGTTGACTATGACAACGGGGTTCGAGTCTAGTGAAGAACAGTTCCAGAAAGCAGGTAAGACAAAAACAAAATCGAAAAATAAAATAAACAAGTAATTAACAGGGTGAAAATGTGGTAAAATCTGAAAACGTGGTAAAACTCAGGGGTTTTTTCTTTTTCTGGATTGCTTTTGAAAACGGTGGGTTTAGGTTGGGTTTAGGGAAGGTGGTGGGCGTTGGTCAATTGGTGCTTTTTAAAACACTATCGGTTGGGTTTAGGGAAGGGGGAGGGTGGAGGGGACAGTGACTACGTTTACATGGACATCAGTAATCGAATTATTTGCCTTAATCTAATTAAGAGAATAATAACACTAAGGTGTTTACATGAGTTGCTTTTTAAGTGTTACTTTCATGATCGCGTTTTACATGTTACATCTCATAATTCGATTAATATCATTGCGTCACCGCGCTATGAGCATTTTCTCTGGAGTTTCATGTAATTTCGGGTGTTTTATTTTTAATTTGTCGACTTTAACTGCAGTTTGCCACTTTCACTTTCATTCACGAAGATTTCATTCATGCCCACCAAGACAAACGAGATATTGGATGCAACTATGAACTGCTGGAAGAGTTGTTTTAATTGAAGTTCATACCGCATGCTGAATGGAAGAAAAAAAAAACCTCCACATTTCACGTTGCAGGTGTCTGTGGTCTGCACTGACTCGGTAGGTGCAAAGAGTGTCAATCAGCCGTGCGTGTGTGTATCTGTGTGTGTGTGTGTGTGTGTGTGTGTGTGTGTGTGTGTGTGTGTGTGTGTGTGTGTGTGTGTGTGTGTGTGTGTGTGTGTGTGTGTGTGTGTGTGTGGACTACCCTGTCGCAAAAAGCGGCTTAAAGTCCTACATGAGGGTAATAGTTCGATTAAGATGTTTACATGCCTGTACTGCACTTCAATAATGCGACTAAAATCGGCATACTCCACATGTCTTAATTCGATTTCTCTTTAGTTCGATTATGACCTCAATCTGATTAAATCAATCAAAAATCGCTGTTTACATGGTAGACTCTTAATCAGAGTATTGTCTTAATCGCATTAAAATCGAATTATTGGTGTCCATGTAAACGTAGTCAGTGTCTACATGCTCACCAGGTAGCACTGTATTCTGCCAAAGACCAAATATACAAACATTGGGATATACAGTTCAACTTCAGACTTTTTGAAAAGTTCCTAATTATGTTCAACAGAGCAAGGAAATTTTCACAGTATGTCTGATAATATTTTTTTCTTCTGGAGAAATTCTTATTTGTTTTATTTTGGCTAGAACAAAAGCAGTTTTTAACTTTTTAAAACCATTTTAAGGTTAATATTATTAGCCCCCTTGACCGTATTTTTTTCAAATGTCTACAGAACAAACCATCATTATACAATCACTTGCCTAATTTACCTAGTTAAAACTTTATATGTCACTTTAAGCTAAATACTAGTATCCTGAAAAATATCTAGTCAAATATTATCTACAGTCATCATGGCAAAGATGAAAGAAACCAGTTATTAGAAATGAGTTATAAAAACTATTATGTTAAGAAATGTGTTTAAAAACGCATATTGTTATTTTCTAAATAAGGCTACCATTAAAAGGCTGTTTTCTCTTTCATAAATGTATTTCAGAGAGACACATTGGATGAGCAACAGGGTTCCAGCCTCCTCTGGAGGACTGGCAGCATTAGTGGAGAGGGTTCTGACCCCTGGCTGAAAGAACGAGGGCACCACCTAACAGACGCACTTCAGGTGTTGGGAATCACGGGGAGCTGAAGCGGCAGATGGGGAGGACATGACCTGAGACTGCTGGGACAGCTGGAAGCCTCACACCCCCTCCAGCCCACACACCTGTTACTTATTATGTTCAATACATCACACTTGCCCTAAGGCCCACCTTAACACAAGCTCAAGTATTACTCAAGCAGTCCGTGAGTGAGCAGGATAATATTGCTGGAGTACAAGAGAATTAGTCATGAACAGGTATTGTATACTGTACCTCTTTAACTATGATGTTATGTTTTTTTTCAAACATATCTATCTGTCTATCTATCTATCTATCTATCTATCTATCTATCTATCTATCTATCTATCTATCTATCTATCTATCTATCTATCTATCTATCTATCTATCTATCTGTCTGTCTGTCTGTCTGTCTGTCTGTCTGTCTGTCTGTCTGTCTGTCTGTCTGTCTGTTGTGATGAGTCAGAAGCCGGCTGATCCATCTGCAATGCTTTATTAATGATACTGATAATAGGAGTCAGAAAACAAATGGGCGATCGAAAGGCAGGTCAATAGACAGGCTGTTATGATTACCAGCGATCTAGCGGCTGCTGTAAACACGCAGATCGCTAAAGCACTACAAATCTGCTGGTATAGTCCCTTTATTAATCCCGGGTCGCCACAGCGGAATGAACCGCCAACTTATCCAGCACATGTTTTACGCAGCGAATACATACATAATACAATTCATTAATACATTCATAATACAATTATTATATATTTAGCATGAATATTAATGGCAATTCTATAGAATACAATATATATATATATATATATATATATATATATATATATATATATATATTATGAAATTATCTGTTGTCTTAGACCCGACTCATGGCAGAGAATTAAGTCTTACCTCCCTGACTCATTATCCCTCCTTTCTGCTTCATGCTTAGTCAAAATAAGATCATCATTAGATAAACTTTAGTTTTGCCGGCTTGCAAAACTTGCTGCGTGCCGACACATCTGCATAAAAGTTATACCAGTTACTCTGGTTTCACAGCACATAGACGGCGCGTATTTTATCGGCGTGACTGTAAACAACCGGGATTCACACTGGGAGCAGAGCAGCGTGTGACTCCCTGTCACCGTCTCCCCGTGCTGCCGCCCAGCTAGATGACGCCCTGGGCGATCGCCATACCTGCCAACACTCCCATTTTTCCCGGGAGTCTTCCGTATTTCAGATCCGTCTCCCGTATTGTTTTGTCTCCCGGAAAACTCCAGGAATTCAACCTCCCACCCCTGCTCCTCAGCTTTTTGGTACAGTCCGGCCTTAAACCTGGTGCATGTTCGCGCACCAAACCCAACACGCAACCAACCCCATGCGCAGGTATGGCGATCACCCATATTGCCCATGCCTAAATCCCCCACTGCCTTCTAATGGTGTTGACTGATTAAATTTTAGACAAAAATTCTGTTGTAACTGAGATGTTACTCGACATTTATCGAGTAAAATATTACTGAACATTTATCAGTAATGGGCTGCACGGTGGCTCAGTGGTTAGCAATGTCGAGAAGGTTGCTGGTTCGAGTCCCAGCTGGGCAAGTTGGAATTTCGTGTTGGCGTGGGTTTCCTTCAGGTGCTCCAGTTTCCCACACAGTCCAAAGACATGCGCTATAGGGTAAACAAAAAAATTGGTCGTAGTGTATGAGTGTGTGTGTGTGTGAAAGTGACAGTGTATGGGTGTTTCCCAGTACTGGATTGCTGCTGGAAGGACATACACTGCGTAAAACATATGCCGCAATAGTTGGCGATTCATTCCGCTGTGGCAACCCCTAATAAATAAGGAACTAAGCTGAAGGAAAATAAATGAATGAACGAATGATCAGTAAGGCTTTTACACTACTGCGATACCCCAAAAATTAATTAGTTACTTTATTGTATTTCTTTTCTAACATGTTAATTCCAACTCTGATTATCATTATGTTTTAAAAAGAATTCTAACTATGTGATTATAAACAGCTTTATATGATCTCCTTTCTTAAATTTCACAATTTCAGCCAGAATATGCAAACGTTTGAGCGTAAATGTGAATGTAATATAGTTAACATAAAGAAAGACCTTAACTCAGGGGTGTGCAAACTCGGTCCTGGAGGGCCAGTGTCCTGCATAGTTTAGCTCCAACTTCCTCCAGCACACCTGCCTGGAAAACACTGGCCCTCCAGAACCGAGTTTGGACACCCCTGCTTTAACAGTGCAGTCTGTCATGTAAAAACTGGACACCATATGTGATAAATAATAGAATGATTGCAAAAGAAATAAAAGCCAAAAGTAGTTACAATAACTATCAATCTGTACCATTTTTGAGGGGAAATGTGTGCATATACAGTGTTTAGAAGTGGCTGTTTTTTATCCCTGAAACTGGTTTTGGCCCTTAGATAAAAAAGGATTGTGATAAAAACAAACAACACCAACGAATGCCAGAGCAAACATTCGTTCAGAGTTCAGAAAGTGGCTGAGGGACCACTAAACGAACCTCGGATTTCTAAACACTCTTCAATACTCCTCCCATAGCACACATCTGTCTCCATTCTCAGACAGGTTGTCAGGAAACTGAAATGAACACTGTACCAATCCAAGTAGTACAGCGTTTTTGTGATGATGACTGAATGTGAATTTTATTTTATTTTTTAAATGCACTGGTCATGAAATACTGTGCAATGTGAACACATCTACAGAAAGAAAGAGCCCATAACATCACACAAAAAAACATTTTTGGGAGGAATCTCTGGAGGCATTGTAAATCTTCTGTAAAGGGAGAAAAATGACAACAAACCAAATTAGAAATCACATCAGTGGATGTAAATGCTATGTTATTTAAGAGGTTCCTAGGATATTAATGATCAAATTACCTGTAACTTTTCTGTTCTGTTGCGGTGTGTAAAATGGTCAACTCAGGCTCATTCTAAAAATGTACCGCTATATACATTTCTGGAGAGCACCAAATACATCCCAGGAGCAAATTTTTTTGTTTGCAGTCTTTGTTTTTGCGAATGCGCCAGAGGCCGCTGTTTACGCTTTTTCAGTTCTCAAATTTCTCTCACGAGTGTCATTCGCACCTGCCATTCTCACGCAATTCAACCAAAGGCCGCTGTGTACGCTTTTTGAGAACTCAAATTTCTCTCACGAGCGCCATTCGCACCTGCTGTTCTCACGTAAATCCACCAGAAGCCACTGTCGACTGACCGTTGTCTGACTACTCACTGTCTGACCGATTAACTGACCCACCCTCCTCCTTCCCTAAACCCAACCAACAGTTTTCAAAAGCAATCCAGAAAAAGAAAAGCCTGTGTCTGATTTTTACCACATTTTCAGATTTTACCACATTCTCACCCTGTTATTTACTTGTTTATTTGAATTTATTTTTTGATTTTGTTTTTGTTTTTTGATTTTGTCCTGCTTTCTGGAACTGTTCTTCACTAGACTCGAACCCCGTTGTCATAGTCAACTCCACTCTGCGTCTCAAGTCTGTCGACATACAGTACATGTTGAGCTATCAAACGTAACAGTGAGAAAGCCGTCCATACGGAGTTAAGCAGTTAACTGGTGAGCGATAAAAGGAACAGCATCATACCGCCCCGTAGCATTCATTTTAAAGATGAAATGCAGCCATACGTTGCTCTGGCTACATAATTCGTGGTCTACAGAAATGTATATAGGGCTAAGTTTTCAGAATAAGCCTGTGTTGATATTTTGCACCTTCCGATATTTAAATAGTTGAATCTCGACCAAATATTGTCCTTGACTAACAAACCATACATAAATGGAAAGCTTATTTATTCAGCATTCATAATGCATAAATCTCCATGTTTATGAGACGCATAATCTCAATATAAAAAAAAACCTGACACCTGTTATGACTTGTTTTGTGGTCCTGGGTCACATTTTAGACTCCAGAAATAACCTTTCTGTTATGAGTTCTTAAAGGGTTAGTTCACCCAAAAATGAAAATCATGTTATTAATTACTAGCCCTCATGTCGTTCCAATCTCCTGAGACCTTTGTTCATCAATCCAAATTAAAACATTTTGATGAAATCCGAGTGCTCTCTTATCCTACATGTGTGTTTATTATGGGCAATGCTTGCATGTTGCCCTGCTGATTCTAATTGCAATATGACGTATTAACCGTAGTAAAACGCACCCAAACCTTTTGCAGAAGAAAAGATATAGGCAAACAAAATAGTTTTTACAGTTTCAGGCACTTGAATGTGTTCTTGGAGCAAATTGGTTCTTGGTCTTACCTGCTTTCTGGAACTGTTCTTCACCAGACTTAGAGCATATCTGCAGTGGTTAGCACGTGCTCAAATTGTAAAAGCAGACTTTTCAAAAAATAAATAAACAATATCCTACTTAATAATATTAATTATCATCATCATCATTAATATTATTGTTAAAATAGGATTTTTTTTCATTTTCTAATAAATAATAAATATTAAATTTAGTTTCTTAATAAATAGCCTCAATATTTATTTATTTATTTATTTATATGATTTATATATGAGATTAGAATACGTGTTAGCTTTTGTGAGTGATTTTATGTCTTAGAATAAATATGTAATGTTCTCAATAATATTTGTAAAGGAAACACAGGCCCTATATGTTCCATTTACATATATTTCAATTAATATGGAAAACGAGTGCATGTTTTTACCAAAACTAATATTGGATTTTATTTTAAATGCGTGTGCGTGCAAAACAATATAATACGCACAAAGAAATTATCCAAAGTTTTTCTCTAAAAAAGTTGTTACTCCACCCCGTTTAGAGCATCATTATGGGCATTTTACGTTATAACTAACGTGGTTCAAATAATGGATCTAAGTGTTTTGGAAACTAAGGGTTTTGGGAAACACTCGTCACTACATCGTTCTTTTCCCAAACCATGCATCGTACTATGACAGTTCAGCTGCGAGTTACGTTATTGTTTGGGAAACTCACCCCAGATAGAGCCAGTTCTCCTCCAGTCATCCTTGCTGTTGCTCCCGCGACAAAAACAATGAGTGGACATGACAGCATTACAGGGACTTAAAACTATTACTTACACATTTGTGCCCAATAATGGGTTTTATTTCTGTATCGCGATCACAAACAAATCTTTTTAACCGGATCTTCTAAGTGAACCAGTTGAACAGTACAGTAACGTTACACTGAGATCAAATTTGAGAAGCAGTGAACCGATAATACTGCGCATGCGTGATTCAGTGAACCAAACTTAAGCAGTACACAACAGCCTGCTGTGACTGAACCATAGACTGTAAAAGGTAGGACTGAACTAAACTTGAACAACTGCAGAGCGGTTAAACCAAGGGCTTATATGAGAGGATCTGGTGAAAAAGCGTAAGTTCATTTCATAACAGAAAATTGTAATGGAATTACAGGTTAAATAAGTGAATCATGCTTCAGTTGGGTTGCAAAACTTTACTGTTAGACATTTTGCAGATCATGGTGATGTTTCAACTGACTCTATTTACTGTTGCTGACTACATAATTTTGGTATGTTGAGCCCTAACATCCGCATCAAATATGTGAACTTCCCATCACTACTGTGTATCTAACCTCAGAAGCAGATATTGCACACATATTGTACTTAAGGCTGCTGTCTTGTGAGCTGTTGTATTTGAATTTGAGGATGGGTATGGTATAAGTAGATGATAGTGTTCATGTGTCCTCTAAATACAGGTTTCAAAAAATGAATGCCTGAGTTTTTATTATACAATATTTATTCTGTTGATTTTGAATCTTGCATCTAACAAATATCCTTATTTAGAAAAAAACAAAAACTAATACTGAAAATAATAAAAACTAAACTAAAACTGAACAATTTCAAAATATAGAAACTAAAAAAAAATAGTAAATCTACCTCTAAAAACTAATTAAAACGAACTGAATTTGAAAACAAAAAGTCAAAAGGAAATAAAACTAATGAAAAATCGAAAACTATTATAACCTTGGTGCGCATAGCCAAAATGCGCATAAAAATAGGTGGATGGAAATGTAGCTATTATTAAAAATCATGCAGTGGTTTTTCACAGTATTCCAATGGAATAAGACCATTTCATCTGACCACGTTTCACTTTCTCCATCCTTCTCTGCTAGCTGGGTTATATACCTTTCATCTAGTCCAATCTCTAATTTAGCCTCAATCAGTCACTGTGGACAATAGGTAATAGAGCCTTCCATGTTTACTTCAGATTACTACAGCTGTCAGTGGCCAAGAAAGAAGCAGCATTTTCCAAAGGTATAGAGATGTTAGGAAAGCAGTCAGGCATAAAACAACAATGGAAAAGCAAAAGAGCCCAATTATTTATAAACACTTAATCGAGTTAGTGAGGTCTTGAAGGGGGTAAATTACATATGATTGTCATGAGGCCATTATAACTTTGTCATGAATATTTTTCTGATAACTTTTTTCCAATGGAACAAAATTATTTTGTCATTACAATTTCTTAGTGACAAAATATAGGCTTTTTCTGAAATCGTAGCCCTATATATATTTCTGGGGATTGCGAATTATTTACATTTGGCTGCAATTTGTCTTTTAAACGAACGCTACAGGGGTATTATGACCCCAATTCTTTTCGCGCTTACCAGCTGACCGCTTATTTATATGGACGGTTTTTCCGCTGTTACCAGTTAGTCCAGTAGCTCGCCATGTATATTGGCAGACTTGAGACACAAAGAGGAGTTGACTATAATAACGGGGATCAAGTCAGGTGAAGAACGGTTCCAGAAACTGGTTAAGACAAAAAAAATAGCTAAAAAATAAAATAAAAAGTAAAAAACATGGAGAGAATGTAGTAAAATCTGAAAATGTGGTAAAAATCAGGCAAGGGCTTTTCTTTTTCTGGATTGCTTTTTAAAACTGTTAGTTGGGTTTAGGAAATTGGGTGGGTGGGTCGGTGCTTTTGAAAACACTTATTGGTTGGGTTTAGGGAAGGAGTAGGGTGGGTCAGTCAATCTTTAATAATTAATAATAATACATTTTATTTATAATGCGCTTTTCTAAGACCCAAAGCGTTTTTTACCACGTTTTTTAGATTTTACCACATTCTCACCCTGTTATTTACTTGTTTATTTAGTTTTTTGGCTTCTATTTTTGTCTTACCTGCTGAAACCGTTCTTCTCCAGACTTGAACCCCATCATTGTGGTCAACTCCTCTCTGCGTCTCAAGTCTGCCGACGTACATGGCAAGCTACTAGACAATCTGGCAATAGCGGGAAAGCCGCCCATAAGGAGGTAAGCGGTCAGCTGGTAAGTGCGAAAAGAAACAGCATCATACCGCCCTGTATCGATCATTTTAAAGACAAGTACAAGTACTTCTGTCTACATAATTTGCGATCTCCAGAAATGTATATAGGGCTATGTTTTCAAAGCAAGCCTGTGTTGCAATGTATTACTTCCGACACTGACTTCAATCCCAATTTCTCTATTGCTAATTGGAAAACGTCACTTTAGCACTAATAATGAAGGAATGTTAAGTTGCTTCATGAAAGTAAATTGCTTACTGCATTAAGCAGAATAGACTATAATTTCAGAAAAAATAGAGAAAGATTTTTTTCTTTTGATTTTTTAAACACATTTATTACAGTTTTGTCGAGGGAGAGATTATATACTGCACGTAACAATAATTGAATATTAAATGTCAAAATAGAAGTATCTTAAAGGCATGGTTCACCAAAAAATGACCAATCTCCCAACATGTACTCATCCTGCAGCCATTTCTATCTTCTTTTACAGTTTTTCTCAGTCACTTTGGTGCATTTCTCACAACACTATTTACATTTGCACAACAGTTAATGCATTTCTCAAAACAATTAGTACAAACTGCAAAACCTAGTGGATAACCTGCAAAAGCGTGTCACTTGCTCAAAATGGAGAGCTCATTCCTCAAAAGCAAATATTGATGTCAATTAAAGTGTCAGTGTCATCAAGATGAAAAGTCCTGACACCATTGTTTATGAACAAGATAGTCAAATGGCTTTGTCATGTTTTCACTATGACAGTTTAAAAGTCAGATTTTGGTGACACGTCTTGAAAATGCTCAAGACAGCACTATACTGTATACTATTTGCACAGCCATTTGAAAACTACAGTAAAGTTTGACATCAGTGCATTTAGTGAGGTATCTGAGTACAAGACACTGAATATGTATGTTTCACATTTTTACTGCATTTGCTCTTTACAATTTTAAGTTATTCACAGCATTGTGCAAAAGAATAAATAGACCTTATTTACAACAAACATGAACTTCTTTTGGGTAGAGCTGTGCACAACTGTAAACAATATTGCAGTACATATTGGAACTGAACCAACATACATAGATCTGTAAATCCTTCATGAAACTGTTCTATTTAGAAGACATTTTCAGGAAAAAAAGATTTCAATATTTTTATAAAATTAGACAGATTTTGACAACTAGTTCAACATTTCTGTATGTAATGACTCAAGTCATGAAATGAGCACTATTAGTTTTATATGGAATGACTATTCAGCATCCACAAGTTTAGTTCATTTTGACTGACATGACATAAGCAAATGATTTTGTTACAAACAGCAGAGAGTTGTATGAAAGCAATTGATGCATGTCCAAAAGCATTTGCAAGTTGTTGAAAGGAATGAGAAACTGCTACTATGAAGTGCACAAATGACTAATTGTTTTGAGAAATGCATTAACTGTTGTGCAAATGTAAATAGTGTTGGGAGAAATGCACCAAAGCGACTGAGAAAAACTGTAAACACAAAGGAAGATATAATGAAGATTGTTGTAGCAAAAAGCACCAGGCTCATTCTGATTACATACCCCTATAGACATTTCGGTAGAGAGTTTTTTTGCAGTTTTTGTTTTCGCAAATCCACCACACTGAAAAAAATGATGTCTGCAAAACTGTTGCAAACAATTTATTTGTGTTGAATTTAAACAAACAAATTAAGTTTAATAAAATTGTACTTAATTTGTTTGTTTAAATTCAGTCCAAAAAAAATGTTTACAGACACTTAACGTAAAAAAATTGAGTAAATCCAAGGAATCATCTCTGACTTATTTTTTTCAGTGCAGAGGCCGCTGTGTACACTTTTTCAGATCTCAAATTTCTCTTGCGAGTGCCATTGGCGCCTGCTGTTCTCAGGTAAATCCACCGGAGGCCGCTGTCGACTGACTGTCAACTGACTGAATGACTAAACTGACTGACCAATTGACTTACCCACCCTCCCCTTCCCTAAAATTAACCACAGTGTTTTAAAAAGCAATCCAGAAAAAGAAAAGCCCTCGCTTTATTTTTACCACATTCTCACCCTGTTATTTACTTGTTTATTTTATTTTTTGGCTTCTGTTTTTGTTTTACTCACTTTCTGGAACCGTTCTTCATCGGACTTGAACCCCGTTGTCGTGGTCAACTCTGCTCTGCATCTCAAGTCTGCCAACATACATGTCAAGCTACTGGACATACTGGTAACAGCGGAAAAGCTGTCCATACGAAGGAACGATGTCATACCGTCCCATATAACGTTCATTTTAAAGCTGAAATGCAGCCACACGTTGCTCTGGCTACATAATTTGTGATCCCCAGAAATGTATATGGGGCTGTTTTCAGAATGAGCCTATATTGAAAAAAATCTGTGTGTTCATACTATGGATGTATAGTACTGTAGTATAGTACAGAGTAATAATATCTTGTTTTGTGTTCAGCAGAAAAAATAAATTCATAAAAGTTTAAAACCATTTGAGTAAATGGTGAGGAAATTTTCATTTTTGGGTGAACTATCCTTTTTTAAAAATTATGTCATTATCATAATATAAGCATTATAATATAAACAATGTAGAAATAGAGTTTTCCTCACAGTATCCATTTCTTGTAGTATACTACAGTGACAACACTGGTTAAATAAAGTGCCAAACAGCGCCATTATAAACTGTAAATGCTGCAGGTGAATTCAAGATTTTGGGTTGACATCTGCAGAAAGTCATAGAAAGTAGCTTTCAATCGTTTCACTCTTGACAAACCAAAAGCAGTCAAGAGTGAGAGCTGCAGTTTTGAGCTGCCAGAACAGAATTCTAAATGTGATGTATCCGAACATCCTGAAGTATGAGAGCAGCTCATGATGACAAACCATACAGTCACACTAGTGGCACCAAATAAAATATGGACTATTTCCACATAAGTTTCTCAAATGCTTTTTCTGCCCCTGAATATTAAACTAAAATAGTAGAGAGAGAAAATACACTGTTTATTTTACATTAATAACAAGGAAAGCATGATCTCAGAAGGAGAACACACCAAAAACACAAAACAAATAACCCCCAAGGAACAGAACATTTAGGGGGACTTAAATATACAAAGATGATTAACTCAAATATAAACAGGTAAGCAGTTAATTAATGAATTGTGGTGGTAAATAAACAGAACAAAGGAAACTAGGTCAAATTGAGCAGAGGAGGAAAACTTGAACACAAAGAGTCCATGACTATGACAGTCTTAACGTCAATGTTCTTCTGTCATTTAGTACTGAATTAGTAGTTAATTTATTACAAGAAAGAAAAACTACTGTGGTTTCTCTGGTCTTGGCACCTTCCATTTTTATTATTGATAATGTTTCTCAGGAAGTGATGACTTTGTTTTCTTACAGAATGCAAAGTTTCTTTTCTTGCTAATTACTTATGCTATATTCATTTTCTTACAGTTGTAAACTGAAATTTGAAAGCAGCAAATTGTGCGCAGAGTAAAGAGCCATTCACAATAAATATCGATAAACATCTGACAATGGTTCAGAATGTAAAACAACAGCAGAGATCAGATCACAGTTTTATGTTTCTTCCCCTTTTAGTCCCCAGCCAGCAAAATTCATGTGGCTTAAATCTGGCCCACACCAGACACTTACTGTACATCCGGCCCACATACCGCATGGAATGATGACACTTGGGCGGTCCGCTCCTGTTTGCCAGATCTGGGCCACAATTAGGCCATAGCAATATCCCATATCAGCCAGAATTCAACCAAATGAACCAGAACTGACCCTATTCTGGGCCACAGTTCGCTTTTATTCTGGCTCAGATCCCGCCCAGACCAGACACTTACATCTGGACCACATACTGAATGGAATGATGGCTCTAGGGCGGTCCGCTCCTGTTTGCAGATCTGGGCCACAAATAAGCCAAAGCAATACCACATATTAGCCAGAATTCAATTAATGAACCAGAACTGACCCTATTCTGGGCCACAATTTGCTTTTATTCTGGCCCAGATCTGGCCCACACCTTACACTTGTTGGGTGTGACAAAGTACAAAATCCCAGCATGCACTGCAGTATGAATACATTATATAGCTTATTGATGCTCCAGTTTTTATTATTTGCTTTTGATTCTGCAGTTTATGTTGACGTTGTTGATTTTGTCACTTTTAGTCTCCTGTTTGTGATGTTTGTGAGTTTTGTTAATTGTCACCGTTGTTGCGGTTCATACGCTGATTAAGTTGATGAATTTGAACCATAGATTTTTTTTTGCTTATAAACCTTCATAATTCTGTGGCGTGTGCAAGCATGTTATTACAATACTTTTAATAATAGATTAAACACTGGTTAACATCAGTGAATTATATTATTTCATCACAGGTTGTTCCTCACTTAATTTTGCTTTTGTTTTTTTGTTTTTTGTTTTTTTTATTTGGCTTGTTTGCTGTAATGAATAAACGTTTCAAGCAAACTTCTTAAAAGTTACAGCAGCCCAAAAGAAAATTTATATTAAGAGGTTCAGAGCTATGAGCCCAACTAAAGTAAACACTTTTCTCCATGATGGTGACTTTAGTCTATGTGGTCCACATATGTTTTAAAATAACTGAACCACATTTTCCATATCTTCTCTGGGCCACTTTAAGCTCACAGACACATTAGCCAGAGCTAACTGTGCCAAATATTTGCCAAAAGTGGCCCACATTTGTTTTAGGATAACTGGGCCACATTTGCCATATCTTCTCTGGGTCACATTAGGCTCACAGCCGCAATAGCCAGAGCTTACTGCCAAATATTTGCCAAAAGTGGCACACATATGTCTTAAAATAACAGGGCCACATTTGCACTTACACGTGTGAACCGCTTTAGGTTTAGACCCAGATTACCCTTAAATGACTATGCCACATTTTTGCCAGCAGTGGCCCACATTTGTCCTCCATCATTTGGGCCAAATTTACCATTTTTCACATGGGCCACATTAGGCTCACATTCAGATTACATTTTGCCATAAGTGCCCAATCTTTGCCTTAAATGGCCCATATATGAATTTGAATCTTTGGCCCCCCTTTGCTATTGTACAGGTGGGCCGCTTCAGGCTCACATTCATTTTGTCTGGGCTGAAGGAAGACCACTAGTGCTGTATAACTGCCTAAAGTAGCCCACATTCATATGCTGTCTGGGTCTAGAGTCGGGGAATGGAAGCAACAAAATTAACTAAAATTTGCACTTTAGGGGGAAAAAACTAACAAATTAGACAAAAGATTAAATAATAAACAAAAGCCTATAATGAGAGTGAATGATAAAAATGTTTATGGAAGCTATGCAAGTCAGGCTTGCACACTAAAGTATAAAAATAAATGTACCTCAGGTATCCAGGGTAGTTTTGATATCTGTGTGTTTCCTTTGAAAATTCTGGGCAAATATAAATTCTGTTGTTTTTTATTCCACTGCAACGAAAATGACTGAATTTGATTAGATTACACGAGCTGGATTCACTAGGCAGAAACGCTAGAATCATAGCACAATGCTGGTTACAAGAGGGTAATGCTAAAAAAAAATTCCAAGCTAAAAATGAACATTGTTATCAAAAGCAAATGATACACAAATATAGTTATTGTTACATTTACGTTTATGGTTATCATCACCCTTAGTTTGAATGGCCCTTTAGTGTGAACTCTCTAGTTAATAGTAAACTATTATAAAAAATCTTTAGGTTAAAAACCTGTTCACTGAAATCAAAATTGGTTGTTTCATGGCTTTGCTGCAAACTATCTACTTTGGGAACTGTCTTCCCAAAGAGTGATTAAGAGGGTTAACCAAAACTGCAATAAATATTGTGGGACATTTTATGTAATTTTTTTAATGTCATCTTATAATTTACAGTCTGAAAACATTCACAGAGCTTTCTGCTTTATTATCATTATTGAAAGATTAATATATTTTTGTCAGTTATGTACACTGGGTTGTGTGTTTTTAAATGAATTCTTGTTGCATTATAATTGTGTTGGTGCTTTTGTGTGTGCGCGCCACTGTGGGCACCTTCTGTATTTTATTATTTACCTCAACTAACATAAAGTTAATGTTTTATTCTGAAGATTTCTGTAAACTTCAATTCAATAAAGCATAATGCTTTTTTCATGCAAGACATTATGGGCACAAATAAATATTTTTGTATGTCAACAACACCTTAACAATTTGTGTCTGCAGATTTTGATTGCGGTACATACAGTATTACAATACATATTTTAAAGGTTTTTAAAAATATATATTTTGTTTTCCCCCTGAACTGCATCTCTAACAGACTTCCCAATTTTATTCAAATCTGTATTGTTATTCATTCATTCATTCATTCGTTCTTTTTTTTAATTATGAAGTGATAAAATAGATTATCAGTTTATTTTAAACCTGTCTTATTCATGGTTTAGATTTTTGTGCTAAAATGTATGCAAATCATATTTATATTAATGAAATATGTAATGAAAGAATGCCTTGTTTGCATATTGAAACATTGTAATTGTTTGCAATTTTTAATTGCAGTCTGCAATTTTTTTTAACCCTATTCACTTGCAGTGTCTTGCCTTAAGTGAACTTACCATTTGTTTGTTTTATTATTGTTCTAGAGGAGGAAAAAAATATGAGGAAATTATAATGTAAATGTTACGAGAAATGCAATTTTCCTCTGGCTTAGGATGTTGATTGTTTTTTGTCAGTGTTGGGTAAGTTACTTCAAAAAAGTAATTCATTACTAATGACATAATAAAAATTGTATTTATTGTATTTTTAATTACTCTGTCTGAAAAGTAACCCAGTAACTCAATATATTTATTAAATATAGTTATTAAATTATTAAACTATATAGTTATTAAATTACTTGACTCAACAGAGCTTAAAATTCAAGGCATAAATGCACTTCATATAAATCTCAGATAAATAGAAATTAAACTCGAAGATTCTTAAATCAGGACCAAACAGGACATTTGAGCTTTATTAAAAAATGTAACACTTTAAGAATATTAATAAACATTATATGTATCAAAACATTTCAAAGCAATGGCACAATATTTCATGCACACCACATATTGACACACATTTCTGACTTGTTTCTCAAGCATGTTCAATTTACTTTAAGTATAAATAAATATTTATTATAAAATAAATTATGCAACGCAGTGGCGCAGTAGGTAGTGCTGTCGCCTCACAACAAGAAGGTCACTGGTTCAAGCCTCATCTGGGTCAGTTGGCGTTTCTGTGTGGAGTTGGCATGTTCTCCCTGCGTTCGCATGGGTTTCCTCCGCGGGTGCTCCGGTTTCCCACACAGTCCAAAGGCATATGGTACAGGTGAATTGGGTAAATTGTCCGTAGTGTATGAGTGTGCATGGATGTATTCCAGAGATGGGTTGCAGCTGGAGGGGCATCCGCTGCATAAAGCATGTGCTGGATAAGTTGACAGTTCATTCCGCTGTGGCGACCCCAGATTAATAAAGGGACTAAGCCGAAAAGAAAATGAATGAATGAATGAAAATAAATTATAAATTAATTACTCTGCTTCTCTTAAACGATTGATGCAGAACTGTTGAATTAATGTACAGTATTTAAAGTACATTATAAGTAACTGTAATTAAATTACCTGGAAAAAACCTGAAAGGCAAGGCAAGTTTATTTATATAGCACATTTCAGACACAATGGTAATTCAAAGTGCTTTACATAAACAGGAATAAAAGAAACAAGAAAATAAAATGATTAAAATAATAAAAAATGATTAAAACAAATTAAAATGTGTTAAAACAGATTATAAAAGAATGAAAAAGAAAAAAAGACATAATAGTGCGATCTGTCGGATGTAGCACAGTGCTCATTCAATAAAGGCACAGCTAAACAGATGTGTTTACAGTCTTGATTTGTATGTAACTAATGTTGGAGCACATCTGATCATTTCTGGAAGCTGATTCCAGCAGCAGGGCGCGCAGTAGCTGAAGGCTGATTCCCCCTGCTTGACTGAACTGGAATTGCTGATTTACTTGATCCTAATGATCTGAGTGACCTGTTAGGTTAGTATTCAGTGAGCATATCTGTAATGTATTGGTCCTTTTTTTATAGACAAGTAGTAATACTTTAAAATCTATTCTGAGTGTAACTGGGAGTCAGTGTAAAGACCTGAGGACAGGTGTGATGTGCTCTGAATTTCTGGTTCTGATCAGAATCCTGGCAGCAGCGTTCTGGATGAGCTGCAACTGTCTGACTGTCTTTTTGGGAGGACCAGTGAGGAGGCCGTTACAGTAATCCACCCTGCTGCTGATAAAAGCATGAACAAATTTGGAAGTCCTTACCGGAAACAAAGCATCTGATTCTTGCTTTGTTTTTGAATTGAAAGTATGCTAATTTACTTACTGCTTTGGCATGGCTACTGAAACTCAGATCTGACTCCAGAGTAAAGGCTCGTACACACCGGGACGCTTTTCGTTTGCGTTTATCGTCAACGTTTTTCCAGATACAAACCCAATCGATTTTCACAGGCATTGAGCAGAAGAGTATGCAAAATCACTCCTAACACAGAAGAAGAAGACAAAGTTGACACACTTGTTGTTATGGATGGTTCAAGTAGCAGCTCTAGCGATCAGGAAATGATTATTGTTCAGCAGTGCAATAAGCAGGTCCACGTTCAAATCGCCTCTGGGCATCTTCTTCAATGTGCGCTCGCATTGACAGTTTTGCGCTTGAGCGCCTCCAAGTGCTGTTTAATGTAACTTCAGCAACTCCGTGCACGTGAACAAACGTGCCAATCTGATTGGTGGAGAAGATTTTGACGCGGCGCGTTAAAACAAAAAAAAACGAGCATGAGGCGTTTTGTTTAAAATGACGCTTTTGTGCCTGCCGTTTTGCGCGTTGATGTGCACGATCACATTGCCACCCTTTATTTAGTCACGAGGCGTTAAACGACGATTGAAAACGCGAGTAAAAAACGTCTCGGTGTGCACGGACCTTAACACCAAGATTCTTGACCTTATTTTTTTGTTGTTTTACCCTTAGAGCCAAGGTACGCATTCACCTTGAGAACCTCATCTCTATTGCCCAATGCAATGACTTCAGTTTTCTCTTTGTTTAACTGAAGAAAGTTTTGGCACTCCTAACTGTTAATTTTTTAGTTTACTTTTTCTACAGAAAAGTAATTTAATTACAGTAACTTTGCAATTAATTACACCCAACACAGTTTTTTTGTCAACTTTAACGTATCATTTGTTTGTTTTTTATTGTTCTGGGGAGGGGGGGGGGTTATAAGAAAATCATTGTATTGTAAATGAGAAGTGCAATTTTCCTCTTGTTTAGGATTTTGGTTGGTTTTTGTCAACTTCAACATTTCGAAAACAAAATCAGGCAGTTTGTTGAAGCACACACAATTTACAACACTTCACCTCAGCATCACCTTGTGGTAAGATTAAACAATACATTTGTTACATTCAGCCAAGGAGAAACTGTAAACATCTATCATTAGAGCTCTCCAAACAAACTCCGAATTCCGAAAGCAAATTCCGCAGGCTTTTGAGGGAGCGTCGAATGAAACTAAATCCAGGGCTCTGTTGCATTTCTCCTCCCTCGTCCGGGTCATTATGACTGATGAGGTGCGACTCTGCAGCTCTGACCCACTCAGCTCTCCAGTTTCTACAATGAAACGCACACACTCGAGCAGTCAAACACGCAGGCCATTATCTGGCGAACAATATTCTCTGCACAAGCAGCTCCATTATACAACCTCATTTCTCTAAAGACACGGGCGAACGGGGAGAGAGAGACAGAGAGAGCTCATTTCACACTGAAACACTACACCTGAGAGGCAGTCTTTTAAGGGAGAGGTAACACAATAGATCTGAACTGAGAACTGCAGAATGACGGGAAAGCAAGGTGTGGGATTTTTAAACGAATCTGATTACTGAACATTTAAACCGCCGCTATTTTGAATTGAGGTAAAGTTGGTTTTACATTCGCACATTCAGACTTTTTCCTTAAAAATATAATTTCAGAAAAGTATTCTTTGCAAATTGTAAATATTGTAACATATTAGCAGCCATCAAAGTACAACATTGTTCACAGTACATGTGATTTTAAGCCGAATGTTCAAGTACCATGGTAAATATAGGGAGCATGTCACAAATTGTCATTGAATGAATGTGCAAATATAAAACCAACTTTACCTCAATGCTATTGAGGTGACTTTCTTCCCACAGCTCCTAATTACTGCTCCATTTTTGTTCTCTTTGTTCAGTATGTCGTTTTGATGAGACCCTTTACCACATCTGGAAGAAATGAACTCTTCCACCAACAACAACCAACACCAGAGAGCTTTGAAGCTTGAGCTTGACAAATGAAAGAGCCTAAAACAGATAAACGATGGGTTTAGTTTAATTACGTGCATGATGGGACATGATGAAACCATGTGTAACATCGGGGTATACATTCTGGATTCTCTCTGAATACGTTTTTAATACACACATTTGTTTGTTTTTAATCAGTGTTAATTTTTGTCAGTGATGCTTTCATATAGTCTTAGTTTTAGTCCTTTTGCCAATTAACCTTTTAATTTTTTTTATATTTATTCAACCTTGGCCTGATTAAAAGTGTTTTTCTAGTTTTAGTTAAACATGTTTAGAATAATAATAATCATTATAGACACTTTTTAATGGTCATCAGCATCTTATATTCTCAAAAGTTTTTCATATTTTAATTTAAAAATATGTATACACATTTATAAAGCCATACTATGTATTAATACTATGTATTATAAAAGCTTTGCATTAATTTATGACAACAACAACAAAAATTTAATGCTTATGTGAGATGTTATGCAGTGTCTATGTCTGCCGTTTCACACTATTTCTTTTTATAAATAGTAAAAACACTATAAACACTATTATATATACACACACACACACACACACATATATATATATATATATATATATATATATATATATATATATATATATATATATATATATATATATATATATATATATATATATATATATATATATATATATATATATATATATACATATATATATATATACAGTTGAAGTCAGAATTATTAGCCCCCCTGGAATTATTAGCACCCCTGTTTATTTTTTTCCCCAAGTGAAGTTTCATAAACTAATTTCGAGAGGAGCATGTGATATGATTGAGCATGACTGGCTGCTCATCTGTAATCAGTAATAGTACAATCAGAGTGATCCAAGCTTACTATAAATGGATCGTTTTCTCCCTACTGCTCTATCTTCGTTTCGGAAGAATCCCCTCTTCCACCCCATCTCCTCCTTTTCCTCCCTTTTCTAAGGGGGAGCTCTCAAGACCTACCTGATCTCGGATCCCCTTATATGCTTATTGACCGGGCGGGAGCCTTGGACTCAAGTATCTCCGAGCTCAGGGTTCTCTCCCGGGACAGCATGCCAAACCTGCTATAAACGCTAAGCATATCTAAGTGGGAACTCTTGAATTTCTGTTGAACAGAGAGAAGATTTTCTCAACACATTTCTAAACATAATAGTTTTTATAACTTATCTCTAATAACTGATTTATTTTATCTTTCCCATGATGACAGTAAATAATATTTGACTAGATATTTTTCAAGACACTTCTATACAGCTTAAACTGACATTTAAAGGCTTAACTAGGTTAATAAGGTTAACTAGGCAGGTTAGGGTAATTAGGCAAGTTATTGTATAACGATGGTTTGTTCTGTAGACTATTGAAAACAAAATTAGCTTAAAGGGGCTAATAATTTTGACCTTAAAATGACTTTTAAAAAATTAAAAACTGCTTCTATTCTAACCAAAATAAAACAAATAAGACTTTCTTCAGAAGAAAAAACATCAGACATACTGTGAAAATTTCCTTGCTCTGTTAAACATCATTTGTGAAATATTTGAAAAAGAAAAAATGTTCAAAAGGGGGCTAATAATTCTGACTTCAACTATATATATATATATATATATATATATATATATATATATATATATATATATATATATACACACACACACAACAGTTCTGTCTGATTGGCTGATAGTCGTGCGATATTTTGCAAATAACAGCACTCATCCAGCCTCTTAACCCTTCACCCTTGTGTATTACTCCACCCACATACAGCTATAAGTAGAGGGGACACTTTACAGTTTGACAAATATTGCAGCTGTTGGACAACATAATGTACTTTTGAGGCTTTTTTAGTGGAGAATGTTGTTGTTTAGATTACAACTATGTAGCTTATTTATGAGGATAGTGCCTATTTTAAAATATTTATGATTTCTGAGAGACATCGCGTTTGAGCAAAGACGGTTGACGATGTTCATCCTTAAGATGGCGACCAAGACCGCATAATAAGTCCTAAGAGAAAAACAGCGCAAATTCAAACAGCTGATCAAATCATTATTAAACAGGTAAATGACTTTCTATGTCCGCTGAAGTTCAGATTTTCCAACTCGAGCGATATATGCGATTCGCGCGTTAAGTGCGTTATCGCGCAAAACGCTCAACTCATGCCGTTTCAATAGCGCAAAACTCGTCATTCGTGCCACGTCATTCACGCGTATCGTGAATATCATTCATGTCTATTGGCGTCTTTGCATTGACGTAACATGTAAATCACTCACGCTTGATGCTTCTTCCATGTCTGGTATGAAAGCAGCATTAGTGTAAACGGGACCTTTAATGTGCTTTAAAATGTGCATTTTTTTATTCGATGTTTCACGTAATCTCAACTAAAAAACGAAGAGTGGGTGGGACATAAAGTAGCTTCTCAAAGTAGCGCATCAACTGAGCTCCAAACAAATCGATGCTGTTAATCAACCTTTCTAAAGCACATAAACACTATTCCCTCAACTGTTTTCTCAATAAAATCCAGGTTACGGCGCCAATAGCCTAGTGGTTATGTGCGCTGACATATAGCACCATGGTGTTCACGGCGACCCAAGTTCGATTCTCGGCTCGAGGTCCTATGCCGACCCTTCCCCTCTCTCTGCTTCCAATACTTTCCTGTCTGTCCTCCACTTTCCTATCTCAATAAAGGTGAAAAAAAATAATAATAAAAAAAAAGACTGTCACACACAGATGGCAGTCACACATTTGCTTAAAAAAAAAAAAAAAAAAAAAAAAAAAAATCCAGGTTAGCCATTTAGCAACAAAGCTAAACTAACCGGGCAGACAGAAGCCCTGCCTATGACGCGAATCCGCGTCTATTGTGAAGCGAATTTGATGCGCGAATAAAGTGAATAAAGTCAAAATGTTCACATGTCTATTTACGCTCGAATAGCGCAATTTTTTCGCACGTTCTGCATATGGTGGGAACACAGCATAATAAGTTTTAGTCTTAAAACGGTGTTTTAGAACGAAAATGATCCACGTCCACACTGGTGTTTCATCTAGCATTTCTGAAAAGCTCTTCATCCACGCTACACCACTGAAAATGCACATCACTTGACCATTCACGCACTCTGGCATGCGCTGAAAGCTGCTTCAGTGCTTCACCAAAACGGCCTCTTCAGCATTTCCAAAACGCTTCATTTTCGGGGCTCGAGATCTCCGGGGTAGTGTGGACGAAAGGCATGACCGTAGCAAAACCGTATGCATTTTAAAACTTAAACATATTAGTGTAAGCAGGGCCTTAAAGTGACCTGTGCACTTCAAGTATTAGATGTACAATGAACTCATAACTCTAATTAAACTCCAGATTTTAAGACTAACTAAATATGCAACATATAGATCTTTACCTGAACCATTTTTTTTATTGAGTAATAGGTTCAGTTTTAGCCTCTTCCTTGCATACAGTTTAGAATATAGCACACATGACCAACATACCTTTATGATGTTACTTTTATTATGCACACAGATTTTTTCATATCAACTATTGTTTTAGTGTCTGTCAGGCAGTTCATCTGCATTCTACTGTTTTTATATGCTGATTTCGCTGACTGACTAGCATTGGAGGTAAAGCTGGCTCAGCTCTCTCAGCCACAGGGATTTGGCAGGCATTCTGAATGATGGACAGAAGATGATTTATGAGAGCACCACATGCAGTCGAGGTGGAGCTCTGTAGACCCCCTCCGTTTTTTCTGTGGATTGTTTTGGGCATCAGCAATCCCAGAATCCCTCCCTCCCTCCAGCTTCCTGATTGGTAACAGGTGGCTGAGATGGATGTTCAGGCAGGAGGGGAAGAGGAATGGTCGACTCACAAGCAAACGAGTAACAAAATTATGATGAATCTCCTGAGTGAATGACTCCTAGTGCTGAATGAGGCGTCCTCATGACATCATCATCACTCAGAGCTTAACGACTGTTAATGACTTGAAATTACATGGCCAGGGACAAACCTTCATGCTTGGGCCCCCTTTTAATTTATCTGTCAATGCAAATCCACTTCTGTTCCGTTGACTGGAACATCGGTTTCTAGTCGCCATCCATAAAAATATCGGGAAGCTGTCCATTAAGAGATCAACAAAAATTAATTAATTCATTTCTTTTCAGCTTAGTCCCTTTATTATTCAGGGGTTGCCACAGCGGAATGAACTGCCAACTTATCCAGCATATGTTTTATGTAGCGGATGCCCTTCCAGCTGCAACCCAGAACTGGGAAACACCCATACACTCTCATTCACACACATACACTAAGGCCAATTTAGCTTATCCAATTCACCTATAGCACGTCTTTGGACTGTGGGGGAAACCGCAACACCAGGAGGAAATCCACGCGAATACAGGGTAAACATGCAAACTCTACACAGAAATGCCAACTGACCCAGTCGAGGATCAACTAAACTAAATCCATATTAATCAAACAGAATCTATTTTTTAAGAGATTGATTTATATGATGAATGAGCAATATCACACAAATAGCCATATATTGCTGTATGTGGCTCTATTGACCTTAATCTTTCACATTTCGCCATTGGAGCATAAATGTCTTGAGACCTCCCTCTGGTCTTGTTCGATTCCATTGATTTTTTTTTGTTTGTTTTTTTTTGTTTTTTTGCTGTACAAAAAAGATTGTTATGCTCCTTGATGTTGCAAAGTTATATTTACATTTTCTATGCATTTATTTTGAAGTATAGTCTTAAACACACTTGTTTGTAGACTCATAAACAAAGTAGTTGGACTGTTTACTGTCGCTTATTATTCCTATTCATTTCCACCAGGGGAAGTCCTAAATCAATGGCAGAAAAGAGCTTACAGTACTTCTGCATCACAGAATAAGGCAAATATCAACACAACAGTTCAATGACAAAAGTGTGTAAACAAATTTAAACAACCACTAAGTGTCTTATATGACCATTGGATAAAACCAGTTATTTATTCATTTTCCTCCGGGTGCTCCAGTTTCCCCCACAGTCCAAAGACATACACTATAGCTGAACTGAATAAACGAAATTGCCCATAGTGTATGAGTGTGTAAATGAGTGTGTGTGTATAAGTGTTTCCAATAATGGGTTGTGGCTGGAAGGGCAGGAATGCTGGAATAGTAAGCAGTTAATTCCGCTGTGGTGACCTCTGAAATAGAGACTAAGCCGAAGGAAAATTAATGAATGAATTTCCACCATAGGGGAAGAACTAAATTACAGTTTTTCTCAGTGGCTTTGGTGCATTTCTCACAACACTATTTACATTTGCACAACAGTTAATGCATTTCTCAAAACAATTAGTGGAATGTCATCAAGATGAAAAGTCCTGACACCATTGTTTATGAACAAGATAGTGAAATGGCGTTGTCATGTTTTCATTATGACAGTTTACTCTGTACATTTTTTCCAATGCAAAAAAAGTCATCAATTCATTTAGTGAGGCATCTGAGTACAAGACACTGAATATGTATGTTTCACATTTTTACTGCATTTGCTCTTTGCATTTCTAATTTATTCACAGCATTGTGCAAAAGAATAAATACACCCTTATTTACAACAAACATAAACTTCCTTTGGGTAGAGCTGTGCACAACTGTAAACAATATTGCAATACACATTGGAACTGAACCTACACATACATAGGTCTGTAAATCAGTCATCAAATTGTTCGATTTAGAAGACATTTTCAGAAAAAATAGATAAAATTTTTTTTAAATAAAATTAGCTTGACAGATTGACAACTAGTTCAACATTTTTGTATGTAATGACTCAAGTAATGAAATGAGGACTATTAGTTTTATATGGAATGACTATTCAGCATTCACAAGTTTAGTTCATTTTGACTGACATGACATAAGCAAATGATAATGTTACAAACAGCAGAGAGTTGTATGAAAGCAATTGATGCATGTCCAAAAGCATTTGCAATTTGTTGAAAGGAATGAGAAACTGCTACTATGATGTGCACAAATGACTAATTGTTTTGAGAAATGCATTAACTGTTGTGCAAATGTAAATAGTGTTGTGAGAAAAGCACCAAAGTGACTAAGAAAAACTGTAAACAATGGTGTCAGGACTTTTCATTTTGATGACACTGACACTTTCATTGACATCAATACTTGCTTTTGAGGAATGAGCTCTCCATTTTGAGCAAGTGACACGCTTTTGCAGGTTATCAACTAGGTTTTGCAGTTTGTACTAAATGTTTTGAGAAATGCATTAACTGTTGTGCAAATGTAAACAGTGTTGTGAGAAATGCACCAAAGTGACTGAAAAAAAAACTGTAAAAAGAATAGTCATGCAGGCAATGGTCAAAACAGGTGCAAACTGGTGCATTTTGACATTGTGTTCTTATGTCTTCTGAAGTTGTTAAACACATTTTGACTTTAAATTGTATTACAGTTTTTACTTTGGTGCATTTCTCCCAACACTATTTACATTTGCACAACAGTTAATGCATTTCTCAAAACAATTAGTCATTTGTGCACATCATAGTAGCAGTTTCTCATTCCTTTCAACAAATTGCAAATGCTTTTGGACATGCATCAATTGCTTTCATACAACTCTCTGCTGTTTGTAACATTATCATTTGCTTATCTCATGTCAGTCAAAATTAACTAAACTTGTGGATGCTGAATAGTCATTCCATATAAAACTAATAGTCCTCATTTCATTACATAAGTCATTACATACAAAAATGTTGAACTAGTTGTCAAAATCTGTCAAGCTAATTTTATTTTAAAAATGTTAAATCTTTTTTTTTTCTGAAAATGTCTCCGAAATTGAACAATTTGATGAATGATTTACAGATCTGTGTATGTTGTAGGTTCAGTTCCAATATGAACTGCAATATTGTTTACAGTTGTGCACAGCTCTACCCAAAGGAAGTTTATGTTTGTTGTAAATAAGGTGAATTTATTCTTTTGCACAATGCTGTGAATAACTTAGAATTGCAAAAAGCAAATGCAGTAAAAATGTGAAACACACATATTCAGTGTCTTGTATTCAGATACCTCACTAATGCAGTGATGTCTAACTTTACTGTAGTTTTCAAATGGCTGTGCAAATAGTATATAGTGCTGTCTTGAGCATTTTCAGGAAGTGTCACCAAAATCTGACTGTTTTGCATTGGAAAAAATGTACAGAGTAAAGTCTCATAATGAAAACATGACAAAGCCATTTGACTATCTTGTTCATAAACAATGGTGTCAGGACTTTTCATTTTGATGACATTGACACTTTCATTGACATCAATACTTGCTTTTGAGGAATGAGCTATCCATTTTGAGCAAGTGGCTTTTGCAGGTTATCCACTAGGTTTTGCAGTTTGCACTAATTGTTTTGAGAAATGCATTAACGGTTGTGCAAATGTAAATAGTGTTGTGAGAAATGCACCAAAGCCACTGAGAAAAACTGTAATTTGCATGTGTGTTTTTCAGAGTATGTCACGCTTTGTGTGTATGTGGGATGGATGGATGGACAATCAGATAGATAGATAGATAGATAGATAGATAGATAGATAGATAGATAGATAGATAGATAGATAGATAGATAGATAGATAGATAGATAGATAGATAGATAGATAGATAGATAGATAGATAGATAGATAGATAGATAGATAGATAGACAAGCACTGACACAAGCTGCAGAGCATCAGAGCAGAGCTCATTAATATTCATGACCATTCCAAATATTGTCAGAACGGAGCTTTTCATTGTATGGATCATTTCTGTGATTAGAAATGAGCATATAAAACCATATACATTGCAGTACCTATGAGATATCAGGGAACAATTTAAAATATTGAATCAATGCACTCTATGGCAGCAATAATTCATCTTGCCAAATCTTCAGAAACTCTCAAGAGAAAAAAGAAAAAGATCAAAAGTCAATTAGCTCTACAAACGTAATACTAAAGGGATCTAATTTGTCTTCTACAGCCTATTGGAACTGGAAATGTGTTCATGGAAAAGAGTCATCAAACTCTCACCAACAACATAATCTGTCCTTAAGATGACTTTTTATTCTGTTTTTGTTGTGAAGATTACATCGTTCTCATTATGCTAATATATTATTCCCAGTATGGACTTGAGTAGCATCAGATATGTGTAAACATCCTCCTTGTGCTTTATTAAAAAATCCTTGGGAGGACAAATTCCCTCTGCTGAAAGTCCAGGGTCGTGAACTGAATTAGATGTAACTAGAAGATAGAACTTTCCAAACACATTTATGACATCCGGCCAATTTGCTTTTATTAATCCTGGAGATGACAGGCTTGATGTAACAAGGAGGCTGAGGCTTTGTTAGAATCCATATGCGGAAGTTTATTAAAGGGATGAGACAAAGACATCAACGATTTATCAGGCAAGTAGTCGGCAACAGGAAAGCGGTCCAAACCAATTGACATACACAGGGGCAAATCCAGAAGAAGTAGTAAGAGTGCAGGCAGAAGTTCAGTATCACAACAATTAGTTCAAAACAGAACAAAGGGCAAAGACAGAGAACGTACGTGATCAAAGCAGGCAGGGTCACACACAGGATAGCAGTCATGGAGTCACTTGGAACAAACGCTTGGTAAGGCAGGTAAACTGGCAATACTTCGCAAGGAAGCATGGCCTGAGCTCTTGCTGAAATATAGCACAAACAGGAAGTAACCACAGAGGGAGCGGAGCTGAGTCAGTAGTCGGGCGAGGGCTCCCTCTGCTGGTGTGGCGTTACACTTAACCTGTGTTGCAGAACAGACAAAAAAAATAAAACAAAAATACATTAATAAATATTTACTGTACATATAATTCAGACGAATGTTAATATTATGAAGATGACATTCGTTTTTCTTAAAGGTATAGTTCACCCAAAATAAAATTAATACAATTTAATTAAACCTAATCATTAATTCATTTTCCTTCAGCTTAGTCACTTTGTTTATCAGGAGTCACCACAGCTAATCAACCACCAACTTATCCAGCATATGTTTTACACAGCGAATGCTCTTCCAGCTGCAACCCAGTACTGGGAAACACCCATACACTCTTACATTCACACACATACACTACGGTCAGTTTAGTTAATTCAATTCACCTATAGTGCATGTCTTTGGACTGTGGGGGAAACAGAAGCACCCCGAGGAAACCAATTGAAGAAAGTGAAGGAAAAAAACTAAAATAAATCTTATAAAATAAAGTGGATTCTATAAAACTTAAAATAAACCAAAACCTAAACTAATATAAATTAAAATCTAAAATAAAAAATGAAATAAAATTTTGATTTATTCTTTCTTTCTTTTCGGCTTAGTCCCTTTATTAATCTGGGGTCGCCACAGCTGAATGAACCACCAACTTATCCAGCAAATGTTTTACGCAGCGGA
Organism: Danio kyathit; assembly: GCA_903798195.1. Taxonomy (NCBI): domain Eukaryota; kingdom Metazoa; phylum Chordata; class Actinopteri; order Cypriniformes; family Danionidae; genus Danio; species Danio kyathit. The sequence goes on along the minus strand of LR812525.1, from coordinate 70,237,770 downwards.
TGCCCTTCCAGCTGCAACCCATCTTTGGGAAACATCCATACACACTCATTCACACTCATACACTATGGACAGTTTAGCCTACCCAATTTTACCTGTACCGCATGTCTTTGGACTGTGGGGGAAACCGGAGCACCCAGAGGAAACCCATGCGAACGTAGGGAGAACATGCAAACTCCACACAGAAACGGCAACTGACCCAGCCGAGGCTCGAACCAGCGACCTTCTTGCTGTGAGGCGACAGCACTACCTATTGCGCCACTGCGTCGCCAAAATTTGATTTAATAAATATAAATTTAAAAAGCAGAAAAAATAAAATAAAATCTAAAATGAATCCTAAAATAAAATAAATTAAAATCTATAAAATTTCAAATAAAACAAAGGTCACACTTTATTTTGATGGTCCAGTTGTTGAATTTAAGTTACATTGCAACTAATTCTCATTAGATAATAAGTAGACTGTTAGGTTGGGGTTAGGGTTGGGGTTGGGGTTAGGGTTAGTGTAAGTTGACATGTACTTGCAAAGTTTCTTATAGTCAGTTAAATGTCTGTTGAAGGACTGTTAAATGTCAGTATCAACAGACATTAAGCGGACAGTCTACTAATACTCAAATGGACCATCAAAATAAAGTGTTACCCTAAAAATAAACCAAAACCTAACTATTATAAATTTAAATGTATAAATTAATTAACCCTTTAACAGGCATCATAACCACCTGGTTGACCTTTTATCCATAGGTTATAATTATTATTTTAATTGCATATTACTAATTATAAGAGTTGTGTCAGCATATTATTCAATACAAGATGTGGGCCAAACAAATTATTTTCAAGCAGTGCACCTTAAAATGCTAAATTAAATCTAAATTAAAATACAAAACTATACTAAAATATAATTAATTCTAAATTAAAAAAAAAAATTAATTAAATGTAAGCTATAATAAAAAACTAAAATTAAATTAAATCTAAGTTTAAAAAACTAAAATTAAATAAAATATAACCTATAATAAAATCCTAAAATAAAATAAAACCTAAAATAAAAATCTAAAATGAAACCTAAGATTAAATAAAACTTATAAAATTAAGTAAATCTATAAAACTTTTAAAAATTAAATCTAAACCAATATAAATTAAAATCTAAAATTCAAAAATGAAATTAAAATTTAAACTAAAATTTTATTAAATTAAATTTAAATGAAAATTAAATCTATATAAAAAACAATAAAAACTGCACATGACAGTTGGAAGTATCGCACAGCAGACGCGCACATTCGAATGTTATTTAATATGAAACTATTCAGATGATGCTCTGTGGCGCGGCAGAAATATGAACAGTGTCCCAAGTCGTAGCTGGGCACCACAGACTTGCAGCACCTGTATGCATACCCTGATAAAATCCATGTTTATAATCCTAAAATGCATGAGGTGTGCGACCCCCTTTAATCCCTTTATTAATCTGGGGTCACCACAGCAGAATGAACTGCCAACTTATCCAGCATATGCTTTACGCAGCGGATGCCCTTCCAGCTGCAACCCATCACTGGGAAACATCCATACACCCTCACTCACACACATACACTTTGGTCAATTTAGTTTAACCAATTCACCTATACCACATGTCTTTGGATTTGTGGGGGAACCAGAGCACCCGGAGGAAAGCCACGCAAACACAGGGAGAACATGCAAACTCCACACAGAAATGTCAACTGACCCAGTCAAGGCTCAAACCGGCGACCTTCTTGCTGTGAGGCGATCGTGCTACCCACTGCACCACCATGACGCCCTAACTTACTGTATAATAAAAAATCCTAAAATAAAATAAAACCTAAAATAAAATGAAACATAAAATATTTATTTATAAAACTTCAAATAAAACAAACCTAAAAAATTTTATTATAAATTTATATTAATAAATTAAATCTAAAATAAAAATAAAAACTAATATAAAATAGAATAGAATATAACCTATAATGAAAAGCCTAAAAATAAAATAAAACCTAAAATAAATTAAATAAAACCTCAAATAAAATCTCAAATGAAACCTAAAAATAAATCCTATAAAATAAAGAAAAATCTATAAAAACTAACTAATATCCTAAACTTATGTCAATTAAAATCTGAAATAAAAAGAACACATACTTAATACCTAAAATAAAATGAAATAAAATAAGGCCTTTAGTTTTCCAAATTGTTCTATAAATTAACCACAGAAACTAAAGCAAGGTTGCGAACAATTACTTTATTCATGTGTTTACAAGATTGAATCTTTTCCCAATCAGATTATTGCTGTGCATCCATAATTAGCTTTGTTATGCCTTGGGTACCTAATTATTTCTTTCCACAAAGCTTGTTATAAAATCACTCACCGGTCTGTTGAGGAAAAATGTGAACACTGGGCCAAATTGGACAACCGCTGTGAAAAAATAAAGGAGAAAAAAAATGCGCTGGATTTGGAAAAAGCATCAGTCCTGCGGTGATGCTAGAAGGCCACGCATGTGTGTGTGTCTGAACGTGTCTGTGCATGCGTGTGTGTGTATCAGGTGTGTGTCTGTTTCACGCAGCGGCCTTGCGCTGAACAGCTCTGAGGTGATGAATAACACATTATGGTGATTGGTTTTGTCTGCTGTACCTGCAACCGCTCTGCCTGTGGAATACGAACAGCCTGCTTTATTACAGCCTCTCTCTCTCTCTCTCTCTCTCTCTCTCTCTCTCTCTCTCTCTCTCTCTCTCTGACTATACGCAGTGGTACAAAATGATGGACAGAATAAATTGGCCAGAGACGAGGAATGAGAAGCACTTTTGAGATGGTCTCGTTATTTAAATCGCTGAATAACTGTTCCCACCAGTTGTGTTTTTATTTATTTTTTTATTTAACGTGTAGGTGAATAATGTGTCTTATCTCTCTTATTTATCTTCTTTTCTTTTCATTTCCTTTACATATATGTATATTTTTGGCAAATGACAGGTCAGGAAGACACTTGTTTTGATTTTGTAGTCTGTGTGAAACAATAATACTGTAATAATAAAAAGATTTTATAATGTACAGGAGTGTCTTATTCATTCATTTTCTTTTTGGCTTAGTCCCTTTATTAATCATTTATTATAAATATAATGAATATTAATTTGCCCAGCAGGCACAGGACGTCAACATGATGTCAAATTGACATTGTACCCCAACATTGTGGGGACGTTGCATTTTGTTTGGCAATGAAAATCGGGTTGACGTCAGAAGCCAATGTCAGACCGACGTCAATGTCCATCGTCCAAAATAAAATCAACCAAATATTCATGTCTAATGATGTTACAGCTTGGCGTGTGTGAACATTAACTGACGTCTATCAGACGTTGGATTTTGTTTGCCATACCTGATGAATAAATGTCAGGTTTTGACTTCAATGTGACTTCGGTTTAAGATGTTGGCTCGACGTTGGATTTTGGTCACTTACAAACAAATTTAACCAAATATCAACGTCATTTGACGTCATTATTGGACATCAAAATAACGTCCTTAGACACTGACTAGATAGAATTTTGGTCACCTGACGTCACAACCAAAATCTAACCTAACATTAATGTCTTATGACGTTGTGTGCCTCCTGGGTGGTAACACTTTATTTTAATGTTACATCTTTTATGAACTTGTACTCATTCATTCATTTTCTTTTCAGCTTAGTCCCTTTATTAATAATTTATTATAAATATAATAAATATTAATTTGCCCAGCAGGCACAGGACGTCAACATGATGTCAAATTGACATTGTACCCCAACATTGTGGGGACTTTGCATTTTATTTGGAAATGAAAACCGGGTTGATGTCAGAAGCCAATGTCAGGCCGACGTCAATGTCCAACGTCCAACCTAAAATCAACCAAATATCAACGTTTAATGATGTTACAGCTTGACATTGTGTGAACATTACCTGACGTCTATCAGACAGTGGGTTTTGGTTGCCATACCTGATGAATAAATATCAGGTTTTGACGTCAATATGATGTTGGTTTAAGATGTTGGCTCGACGTTGGATTTTAGTCACTTACAACCTAAAATCAACCAAATATCAACGTCATTTGACGTCATTATTGGACATCAAAATAATGTCCTTAGACACTGACTAGATATTGAATTTTGGTCACCTGACGTCACGACCTAAATCTAATCTAACATTTTTGTCTTATGACATTGCGTGCCTCCTAGGTGGTAACACTTTATTTTAATGTTACATCTTTTATGAACTTGTACTCATTCATTCAATTTCTTTTCAGCTTAGTCAGTTAATAATCAGGGGTCGCCAAAGCGGAATGCACCCCAACTTATCCAGCATATGTTTTTACGCAGCAGATGCCCTTCCAGCCGTAACCCATCACTGGGAAATATCCATACACACTCATTCACACTCATACACTACCAACAATTTAGCCTACCCAATTCACCTGTACTGCATGTCTTTGGACTGTGGGGGAAACCGGAGCACCCGGAGGAAAACCAAGCAAACGCAGGGAGAACATGCAAACTCCACACAGAAACGCCAACTGACCCAGCCGAGGCTCGAACCAGCGACCTTCTTGCTGTGAGGCGACAGCACTACCTACTGCGCCACTGCGTCGCCAGGTATAGTTCACACAAAATAAATAAATATATTATTTATAAATAAATATATAAATAAATACAACCTGTTATAAAAAAACATATAAAATCTAAAAATAAAATCTAAAATGAAGCCAACACAACAGCTCATCAATGCCTCAAAATAAGCTTGTTTAATCACTAACAATTCTCATTTAGAAAATAAACATTTCATCCATAACACATCCATAACGCTTGTTGGTGGTTCAAAAAAACTGGTAAAACAATAAATTTATTTATTTATTTATTTAAAACACCTTATTCCTACATAATTCAAAATAAATGGCAAAGTACATTGAATCAATTACATTGAAGAAAAAAATTATTGAACTAGCTATCCTTTTTTAAACCATAATTTCAAGTATAAACCATTATGGCATATTCAACAATCCATTGCATATAGTGTTAGTGTTGAAAAACTCACTGTCTAATTTTAAGGTGCTGTAAGTTTTTGACTCTTCTAAAGTATAAAAATACCATAATATGTTTGGAGATATTTAAAAAACATGCCAAGTGAACATTCTTGTTTATCTGAAAAACGATGCTGAGGTCAGATATTCTGCTTCGAAAATGGGCCGGAACGCTGCCTTGTTTTTGGGATTTTTTAACCTACCCAGTGCCAACTTACCCAATTATAATTCAGCACCCCGAGTTGCCTTAGTGGGAAAACCACATATTTCATTCATTCATTCAGGAAGACTCTGAAAGCATACATACGTGACCGAAATGCTCTGAAATGAGACACAGATTCAGAGTTCCACATGAGTTGGTTATTAATTAGCAAATAATATAAATATTACGAATGGCAAATGGCATTCAACACATATTATTAGCATTTAACACTAAATAAAACAGGTGAGGTGAGGTGCAAGATGTGATCATTGTCAGTTTTCTGTTGTTCAGCTGTGAGAAATAGAAGCCTTTTCTAAAATATAAATTTCAGGTGTTGGTTAGAACAAAAACTATATGTAAAATATTACTTCTGTCGCGTGCCATTGCTTTTATTTACAACACAACTTAAATCAGCCTTAACACCTGTTAAACACCACAAGTGTGAGCAGAGCGTGAGCAGCGCATGCGCAGCGTGTATCTCAGCTCATCGGCAGCTGTTGCACAGATCAATCTATCTCTGTCTATTCTATCTAGTTACCTATCTATGAATATATATATAAATACACTTTTTTTACTTTTCATCTGCACCAAGGCCCGCAGCAACTTCCTCCTATGCTGTTTCCTTAACCTGCATCTTTATTTTACAAATTATATAGATCCTAAAGAACTGTATGCTCAAGCTCTGAGGAGTGTCATTCATGTCTTTTAAGGTGCACTCAGAGGACAATCCTCTGTGGTATCATGTAATTTTGTTGTATCGTGCACAGGGCCAGATTAACATAAGGGCTAGGTGGGGCTGAAGCTCCAGGGCCCACTGAAGAAGGGGGCCCTTGATAGGCTGAAGAATTAATTTGTGCTATGATGACACCTCTTTGCGCCTCTTTGCGTTATACTTTCTCTCGTCGATAATGTGAAGTATTCCTTTCGGTTTGCTGCTGTTCAAAAACAGTGACCCCCATACCTGCCAACATTTGGTTCGTAAATTCCGGGATTCCCCCCCCCCAAGGGTTATTACGTCATACGCTAATTTGCATATTACTGACGTCATCGCGTTCTACCATTTCTGTTTGTTTAACAGCCTATGGTAAATAAATGGGGTATTTTATATTCGCACTACGCTTTATGTAAGCTTGTCAATTTAACAAAATTTATTGCTGTTTGAATACAGTATATCATTATAGATGAGTAGGGAATTTGCAGTAATCTCTCAGACGCAGGGGCGTAGCAACCGGGGGGGATATGTTCCCCTCACTTTTAGAGATAGACAATTTAGAAAAAGGTGATTAAGAATGTAAACTTTTGGATTTCATACAACTGTCCCCCCACTTTTAAAATGTCCACTCCTCCCCTGCTCAGACGTAATATACTCAGACAAGTTCTGAAACTCTCACTTAAAACATTTTTGATTATGCAACAAGAATAAACGGTCAAATTAAATTGTTAAATAAAGGAGAAGCAGATTGGGTTGACTGTACAAGGGAAATACCTTCAAACTGCCACCTGTTCTAAATCATTTGCCGTCGGTACGCAGAGAGGTGCTCTGCTCTCAGGCTGCAGCAGAGGCTCGTTGAGAAGAGTAGGGACGGTACAGTAATGGACAAATGACAGTCTATAAATATCACCAGTAACACACAAAAAAGTCGCTAGATTTGTCGCTAGTCGCTTTTTTGAAAATTTGTCGCTAAGTTGGCAACACTGGTGCAAACTGAAGAGCGGGGAGCGGGAGGAGTGAGAGGTTTGGGGAGATGGGGGCGCGCGAACTGTAGCGCGCGACCGGAAAAGCACAAGCACCAAGTTTCAGCCCGGACTGTACCAAAATGCTGAGGAGCGGGGGGCGGGGGAATTCATGGAGTTGACCGGGAGACAGAACAATACAGGAGACGGGTCTGAAATACGGGAGACTCCCGGGAAAAACAGGAGTGTTGGCAGGTATGGTGACGCCGGTGCAAAACTGGGGCTCGGAGTGGCTGTAGCCCAATCAGAACATTGAATAGCCTTTTTTTAGTCACCCATAAGGGTGATCAGATGTCCTAATTTTCCCAAGACAGTCCCTTATTTCGGCACTACCGCGAGAACCGTCCATCCAAACGTAGGCTATACCAAGCTCGTCATAGAACAAAAAATAAAATTCAAACAGTCTTCATCATTAACTTGGGATAGGCAGAATCATGCTGAATGGACTCATCACTGAAGCGCAGTCATGGTTACAGCTGGACTCAAAAAACCGGCACGCGCCCGCACAATCCTTCCATCACACAATATAACCGAGACAGTGTGCGAACAAATCAAATAGCTTACACAAGCAGTTATCAAAATGTCCATCGCTGCGGAGTATCTATCTCAAGTAAATACACTGTGTCTAAGGCCGTACTCACACTATGTACAGTTGCCTTGAACCGGGCCAAAGCACGCTTGTCCCCCCTCTCGTCTCCCCCGACGACCCGCACTCACATTACATTCGGGCCGGGGTGCGCTTACGTCATTGATGACGCGCTGCTCAGTAAGCGCTCTCGCTCAGCACAGTGGAGATTCCTTTAGTTAAATCGTTTAAGTTGTTTGATATGCGGTGACACGCAGTCAAATATTTCGCCGAACAGATCAGCCACTTTTGACGATCATAAACAATTATAAAGTCTTCGTGCTACAGGAATTAGGAGGTTTGCTGAAGACGCAGCTGTCGTGCAGTGAGGGGTTTGCGTCTTTAATAATCTACGATAGTTTGCGTTCATTAAACAGTACGAATGATTAATTGATCCATATGATACAGTCCCTTAAAAGTCATGTCTCGCTTTCAGTTTCGGGCTTAGGCACGCTTGCACTCACACTGTAAGCGTACCGCGCCTGAGCCCAAGTGAACCGCGCTCTGGCCCACCTCTTCCAACCGGGCCAGGTGTACCATGCCTGAGCCCGATTCAGAGCACTCACACTTCTCAAACGATCCGGGAAACGGGCCTGGGCACAGTTCGGATAGCATAGTGTGAGTAAGCCCTAACTGAACTAGTTAGAAAGCAAACTTTTTTTTAATGAATGTTTACTTTGCCCCTTTTATGAAAGCGACAGTAATAATATGGAAGAATGAAATATTGGCGCTGGCTTTCATCAGACAATATATCTGAAAAATAAACAAATAAATGAAATAAAATAAGGATGCTAGCCTTCTGTAACTCAGAACACCACAATATTTTGGATATTAGATGCTTGGATTTTAAAGATATCCTAGGGATTTATGGTCAGTTAAAGTTCTAAAGAAACGTTTTAAAGGTAAACTCTTATTTAAAGTATTTATTATAAAGCACTTATTTAGGAAGTAATGGAAATGTTTTTTGTTTTGCAAATTTTGCAGATTGTTTGAACTTTAAAGTTCATATTATGTTGTTACTTAATTTTGTATTGCCTACTTGCCGGCCTGTTTTATTAAAATAGAAAAATATATATAACAATCAAATATAAATCAAATGGTGGAAAATTTATCCAGCATATGTTTTACACAGCGGATGCCCTTCCAGCTGTAACCCAGTACTGGGAAACATCCATACACACTCATCCACACACATACACTATGGCCAATTTAGTTTAACCCTGCAATAATCAAACATTGAAATCATTGTGTACATATGTGCATTCTTGAAACTTTGTTTTACGCCCTCATTACGGCATAAGAATGCATAAACACATAAAGCAACATTTACGAGGACGTTGGCATTGGTTTTGGTGCTGTGGCATCACGCCTTCATTGGCACAGCGCTGCATATTCTGGCTCAGAGACCCAGTGATGAGGGAGCGCTGCCAGTTGGTGCTCATCAAATTATTGTTGAGCTGTTCCCGCCAGTAAATTGCTGTTACACCTGTTCAGAAGGACTGGAGGAGCTCTAGCAGAGGAAGCCCATATGTCCTGCCAACACCAATCCCCAATGCGCCTCCAAAACATACACTACGTTACATCTACAACAGCCAATAAAACACTCAATTCCAACAGGCTTAAATATAAATAACTATTTTACATTAGACAAAATGAACTAAAGCCTGTAGAAGACAAAAACAGATTTGTGAATGAATATTTACATTTATTATATTTATTTTATTATTTAGCTTAATGTATACTTAATGAGGTTCCATTTGTTAAGTAAACTTTGATTTGCGTCAGTTTTTAAAGGTCCGGTGAAGTGCTTTGAAATAGGCATTATTATTCAATGTTTGACCCAATCTCAACTGACACACAAAGAGAGGGCGGGACCTAAAAGGGGGAGTGTAGCCCCTCCCCCTTTTAAAAACAGCCAATAGTGTTTTGTTTTATCACCGCTCTGCCAGTGAGAGTTGTATGCTGCGTTCACACCAGATGCAGATGAAGCGTCAAGCGCGAATGATTTACATGTTAAGTCAATGCAAAGACGTGAATAGACATCCTGAAGCGAGATACGTGCGATTCTCGCGAATGAAGCAGAGCGAGTTGAGTGTATCGCGCAAAATGCTGGAGTTGGAAAATCTAAACTTCAGCGGACATACGCACCACGTTAACCAATCAGGAGCTTTCTCTTGTAGGAGCGTCCTTATGACGTAGCGCCTGTTGTTGGTGTCCCAGCTAAAAATCCTCTTACTGACACCGGACAACAGTTCATCAAACTGGGCTCGGCTCAGTCAGAAGCACCATCATCCAGGTATAGTTTCTGGAGGAGTTGATGAACTCACAGAGCTGCTGCACCTCTGAAAGGATCTAGTGGACTCAGGCACAGCTCTAAACGAGTCAATGCTGTTTATTAGCCTTGCTAAAGCACATAAACATGGCTATTTTCTCAATAAAATTAATGTTAGCCATTTAGCAACGAGCTAGAGTCACAGGGCTGACAGAAGCCCTGCCTATGATGCAAATCTGCGTGTATTGTGAAGTTGATGCTCAAATGAAGCGGTAATGTGTGTGAACACAGCAGTAAAGGTTAAGCGCGTCAACTGAAAAGCAAATGTGAAGCGTCTTGAAGGGGGCGGAACATGTCAGACACTAGAGAGCATTTGATTGGTTATGATTTGATGAGAAACTGAGGTAACATGAATATAACTGATGTTTTGTATCTTCTAAACGCAAATTTTGTCACTGTTTTGGAGCACACTAGCTTATGGATATCTTAAAAACTAACAATACTGACACATCTAAGAAATTTTATTTTAATTTAATTTAATTTTAATTTAGCTTTAAAGCAACACTCCACTTTTTTTGACTCATTTTACAAGTCTCATATAGTTAAAGGGCACCTATGATTAAGTGTGGTTTGTTTCCAAACTAATTTTGAGAGGATCACGTGCTTATGATTGAACACAGCTGGTACCACTTAACTCCGCATATTGCGCCAATCAGATGAACACGGACACACTATAAATTACCAGAGCTCTTTGCTCCAGTCATCTTCGTTTGAAGAATAGCCCCTCCCCCTTCCACCCCTACTCCTCCCCTTCTCCGATAGGGCGGCACGGGTATCACTGTTGCCTCACAGCAAGAATGCCGATGGTCTGTTCCCTCCGGGCCGGTTGGCGTTTCTGTGCGGAGTTTGCATTTTCTCCCTGTGTTCGCGTGGGTTTTCCCCGGGTTCTCCGGTTTCCTCCCATCGTTCAAAGACAGGCACCGTAGGAAAATTGACTAATCAAAATAGCATTCTAAGGCAACTCTTAGCCAGATATATCCAGTAGTTCACAGCAGGGGAGTTCTCGAGACCACCTGAGCTCAGACTCTCCTCTCGCCCTACAAACGGGAGGAAGCCCCGGGCTCAAGGATATTCTGAGCTCAGGGCTCTCTCCCGGGACAGCATGCCAAACACGCTTTATTACCAATCATCAGCTAAGTGTGAACTCTTGAAAATCATCTTTTGTAAGCTGTTTGGACAGAACTGTGCATAGGTATAATGTGTCCACAGTCATATTTGAGTGATGGAAACACAATAAGTCTTTTTTTAAATTTCCTGATGTTAAAATAGGATCCAAATCCCTTCCCTTTTGAGGCCAACCGCAACGTGACGTAGGAGTGCGGTTTCCCCACCCACCGAATTGATTGACAACCACGTATTAACATGTCTCCATAGTAACGCGTATAATCAAATCAACAAGACAGGACGTGTGTAAAGCAACTGGGATTAAAAGATCTGTTCAGCTCTCTGTGATCATCAGTCATCATCAAATGTGATCAAGAATGAGGTTTACAAGTTTAAAATGTTACATGTTTGTATTGAAATACAGCGATTTTACCGTCTTTACTTTATCCCCACAGCCGCATGTCACTACAATTATAAAAGAAGCTTCAATCCTGGTTTGTGGACGTTAAATCAGGTTTATTTTGTACATTAACATAACGGATATTCATACAGCAGTGGATATTAACTTGTATCCTGTCACAAAGCAGTGCAAAGTTAAACATGCAAGCTGTGTGTGTGTGTGTGTGTGTGTGTGTGTGTGTGTGTGTGTGTGTGTGTGTGTGTGTGTGTGTGTGTGTGTGTGTGTGTGTGTGTGTGTGTGTGTGTGTGTGTGTGTGTGTGTGTGTGCGTGTGCATGTGTGTGTCTCTGCGTTTGTGTGTGTGAACTTTGTAACGACATTGTGTGTCGGCTGAAAGGCTTGCATTAACTCCACAACAAATACATCAAATAATCATTGGGAAACCTATACTGTAGTATTTCTCACAAACATTTTCGTGAGATCTGCTTCATGTTTGTCACTGTGCTGTTTATCTGATGCAGCCGAGGCGGAGATTGAGGCACCCCACTGACAGGTGCGTGCGAACGGTCGGCGGGAAGAACTAGTATTAAAGGCACAGGCCACAAAAACAGATAGATTGTAATGAATAATCTGATGGGTGTTTTGGGCTGAATCTTTACAGACACATTCTGGAGACATAAAAAACTTATGTTACATCTTGGAAAAGGGATAAAATACATGCCCTTTAAACAATAGAGTTTTACCATTTTTGAATCCATGCAAAATACTTTTAGCTTAGCTTAGCATAGATCATTGAATCAGAATAGACCATTAGCATCTTGCTCAATAATGATTTGTTATCGAAAAGTTTTGATAATCTTCCTATATAAAGCTTGACTCTTCTGTAGTTACATTGTGTACTAAGACTAAGATGGAATATGAAAACTGTATAGGAACTATACTTTCATTCCAGTGTAAAAATCAAGGAACTTTGCTGTTGTACCATGGCTACAGCAGGTACTATGAAATTATGCAGATAATACATGATAATACTTTCCATATTGCCCAGGAAAAATAGGAAGTTTTTGTTTTTGACAGTCTTAGAGGAAACTACAGAAGAGTCAAGCTTTAAATATGAAAATTATCGAAACACTTGAATGAGATAATAATAGTCTAATATAATTTAATGATCTATGGAAGATATTTTACAAAATAAAAAGCAGAATACAAAGGTTTTATTCATTTAGATATAGTTTCAGGTTATGTTTTAGTGTTGGCAATGTTCATAATCATTTTTTACGACCACTAGTGTTAATTTCAGCAAAAATAACTAAAACAAAAAAATGTAATCCAGTCAATTGTATATTTTTGGATAGATTAAATATTAAAGATTAAATATTAATATTAGCTTGTTAATAATTTTGTCATTGTATTGATCTAAGGAAGAGAGCAGGAAATACCGTGCCTGATATATAGCAGAATGAATTGCGAAAAGAAATATGCTCTGTTGCACTGAAATCTTTATGTATTAATGAATATTGAATTGTGTTGGTTAAAGCTTGGTTAAACATTGATGTATTTTCAGAAACCTGAGAGGGATCTTATGCCTTCAGTGATTCAACATGAACATGTGTGCTTTAATGCATTCAGACAGGTTTGTAATTATTTATCTGGCGATGATCAAATAAATCCTTTTTTTTTATTATTCCTGACCCTCAGTCACGGCTGCAAACAGATGTGTTATAGGAGTAAATTTCTGTACTATTGGCTTTGGGGCAAGGAACAGCTGGTACAACAAATTGCCTGCTCTCAAGATCATTTTCTGCATGTATTGTTTCTGATTAGACAAATATTGTTATGATATACTGTATGCATGTATATATATCTGAAAAAAATCTTACGCAAAATGGAATGACAATAGAAAAGAAAATTTAATTGGTTTATTTATTTGGAAATATAGACTGGAGTTGACACTTTCTCTCAGCACATATATACAGTTGAAACCAGAAGTTTACATACACTGTATAAAAAGGCACATAACCATTTTAAAAGAGTCATATGTTAATGTGACTAAACTTTTTCTCTTTAGGTAAGTTAGGATTATCAAATTAGATTCTGTTATGCTTAAGAGCAGAATAATGAGAAATATTTTTTGAGAAATTGTTATAACTTTTCTTGAAAGTAAAGTTTACATACAATAAGATTATTATGCCTCTGAAAAAGCTCAGATGATGGTGTCAAGGTTTTGGAAGTTTCTGATTGGCTAATTGACAACATTTGAGTTAATTGGAGACACAACTGTAGAATAGTATTTAAGGAAAACCTCAAACACACTGCTTCCTTGTGTGACAACATGGGAAAATCAACAAGCCAGTATCAACAGAAAAAGCCAGATTACAATTTGCTAAATTACACTGTGAAAAAAGAATAATTTTTGGAGACATGTCCTGTGGTCTGATGAAACTAAGATTGAACTTTTTGGCCATAATGACCAGTGTTACATTTGGAGGACAAAGGGGAAAGCTTACAAGCCTAGGAACACCATCCCAACTGTGAAGTATGGGGGCGGCAACATCATGTTGTGGGGCTGTTTTGCTGCAGGAGGGACTGGTCCACTTCACAGCATAGATGGCATCATGAAGAAAGAACATAATGTAGAAATACTGAAGCAACATCTCAAGACAGAAAATTAAAATTTGGCCACAATTGGGTCTTTCAAATATACCATGACCCCAAGCATACTGCCAAATTAGTTCAAATGGCTTTAAGGACAACAGAGTGAATGTTTTGGAGTGGTATAGGTGAATTGGGTAAGCTAAAATTGTCTGTAGTGTATGTGTGTGAATGAGTGTGTATGGGTGTTTCCCAGTGATGGGTTGCAGCTGGAAGGGCATCCGCTGTGTAAAACATATGCTGGATAAGTTGGCGGTTCATTCCACCGTGGCTACCCCAGATTAATAAAGGGACTAAGCCGAAAAGAAAATGAATAAATGAATGTATACTAAAATCAAAAAGAAATAAAAGTTTATAAATATCTCTTAATGTACAGGGGTAGAGGTGAATGAGTTGGCAGAGAAGCTGTATTAAACTTCAGAGAAATGCTGTTGTTATCGATCATTGTTTACTTCACTAAATCAGTTTAATGGTGAAGGGATTGATCCAATATGCCCATTGAAAGGAGGTTTGCGAATAAATGTACTTGTAAAAGTATTTTGTAGTATTTTTAAAATACAAAATACAGTATTTTATTTTGATGCATTTTGTGGCTGCTGTATTTTGTAGTTTATTTCGATACACTTAAAATGGAGGTATTTTGTATTTTATTTTAAAATTCATTCATTCATTCATTTTCTTTTCGGCTTAGTCCTTTTTTATTAATCTGGGGTCACCACAGCGGAATGAACCGCCAACTTATCCAGCATATGTTTTACGCAGCGGATGCCCTTCCAGCTGCAACCCATTACTGGGAAACCCATACACTCATTTCACACTCATACACTACGGACAATTTTAGCTTACCCAATTGACCTGTACCGCATGTCTTTGGACTTGTAGGGGAAACAGGAGCACCCAGAAGAAACCCACACAAACACAGGGAGAACATGCAAACTCCACACAGAAATGCCAACATACATTTTATAATTTCATGGATACATTTCATAATTTGCATTTTTGCCTATCCCTATATATATATATATATATATATATATATATATATATATATATATATATATATATATATATATATATATATATATATATACAGTTGAAGTCAGAATTATTAGCCCCCCTTTGAATTTTTTTTTCTTTTTTAAATATTTCTCAAATTATGTTTAACAGAGCAAGCAAATTTTCACAGTTTGTCTGATAATATTTTTTCTTCAGGAGAAAGTCTTATTTGTTTTATTTTGGCTAGAATAAAAGCAGTTTTTAATTTTTGAAAATACATTTTAAGGACAAAATTATTTGCCCCTTTAAGCTAATTTTTTTTCAGTAGTCTACAGAACAAAGCTGTATAGAAGTGTCTTGAAAAATATCTAGTAAAATATTATTTACTGTCATCATGGCATGGCAAAGATAAAATAAATAAATGTTATTCTCTCCGTTAAATAGAAATTGGGGAAAAAAATAAACAAGGGGGCTAATAATTCAGGGGGGCTAATAATTCTGACTTCAACTATATATATATATATATAATACTGTATATATACAAATACTGTATATATACAGTAGTCAGTGTATAGTTTAAAAACAACACAATCTCACGGCAATTCGTAACTTTTTAATTTTAATTTAGTGACTAATTTGTTATGAATTCGTATAATCTCATTCATACAATTTAGTATGATTTGCTCATCCCCCAATGACGGTTGGGTTTAGGGGCGGGGTTGGTTGTCACACCTTCTTTTTTAAAAATCATACATTTTTGTACGACTGAACTATAATTATTATCACAAATTAGCCACTAAACTGACAAAAAGGTAAAATAGTTACATTTCCACGTGAGATCAGGCTGGTTTCTACATTACTTGTAAATAAAACAGCATACAGAAAAAAAATTAATAAACATTGAAAATGTTGAGAGGACAAAGAATCAAAAATCAAGTAGTATTGTTTAAAGTGATGATTAACCAAAATAATGATAATTTACTTGTGTCAAACCCTTATACGTTTTTTTATCACTTTATTTTAAGCTTTTTTATATACTGTATATGCACACACAGAACAAGAACAAACATTGGCTTGTACTTTAGACATACAAAAGACAATATAAAAGAAAACAAAAAAGAAAAAAGACACAAAAAAACACACACACATCATAGTCACAAAACATACAATTAAAAATAGAGAGGGTTTATAACTTAAACCTCAGAGGGGTCACTGGATTGCTCTTAAGATATAGATTTGTCAAATAAATCAAGAAATTTACCTCAAGTAACTAGTCCGTAAAAATCGGAGTCTTTCCATCTGAATAACAGATATCATATCAGAAATTTAGTTCTGGAATGAGGGGGATAAAGCTGATTTCTAATTATTAAGCAATAGTCTTTTAAGCCACCACAATGCCTTGCATTAAGGACTCTTGCATTGTTTGAGGGAGATAAGATGTGTTTTGTGAAAGGCCAAAGATTGTAAGTTCAAACCCTTATACTTTTTTAAACTCTGTTTAATCCAATAGTCATTTTTTACACTTTTCAAAACATCTTAAGTGTTCAACAGAAAACAAAAATAATTTTGCAGTGAACTGACCCCTTAATGATTTTTGAGATCATAATAGTAGCTATTGCTTCATGAATCAATTACAGTTTTTCTCAGTCGCTTTGGTGCATTTCTCACAACACATTTACATTTGCACAACAGTTAATGCATTTCTCAAAACAATTAGTCATTTGTGCACATCACAGTAGCAGTTTCTCATTTCTTACAACAAATTGTGAATGCTTTTGGACATGCATCAAAGCGACTAAGAAAAACTGTAAGTTGTTACTCTTTGTTGAATGACTTTATAGTTTTTCTCAGTCGCTTTGGTGCATTTCTCACAACACTATTTACATTTGCACAACAGTTAATGCATTTCTCAAAACAATTAGTCACTTGTGCACATCATAGTAGCAGTTTCTCATTCCTTCCAACAAATTATGAATGCTTTTGGACATGCATCAATTGCTTTCATACAACTCTCTGCTGTTTTATAACATTATCATTTGCTTATCTCATGTCAGTCAAAATGAACTAAACTTGTGGATGCTGAATAGTCATTCCATATAAAACTAATAGTTCTCATTTCATTACTTGGGTCATTATATACAAAAATGTTGAACTAGTTGTCAAAATCTGTCAAGCAAATTTTATTTAAAAAAAAAATATATTGTTTACAGTTGTGCACAGCTCTACCCAAAAGAAGTTCATGTTTGTTGTAAATAAGGGTTTATTTATTCTTTTGCACAATGCTGTAAATAAATTAGAATTGCAAAGAGCAAATGCAGTAAAAATGTAAAACTTACATATTCAGTGTCTTGTACTCAGATACCTCACTAAATGCAGTGATGTCTAACTTTACTGTAGTTTTCAAATGGCTGTGCAAATAGTATATAGATGCATTTTTAGGCAGTGTCACCAAAATCTGACTTTTTTGCATTGAAAAAAATGTAAACAGTAAACTGTCATAATGAAAACACGACAAAGCCATTTGACTATCTTGTTTATAAACAATGGTGTCAGGACTTTTCATCTTGATGACACTGACACTTTCATTGACATCAATACTTGCTTTTGAGGAATGAGCTCTCCATTTTGAGCAAGTGACACTCTTTTACAGGTTATCCACTAGGTTTTGCAGTTTGTACTAATTGTTTTGAGAAATGCATTAACTGTTGTGCAAATGTAAATAGTGTTGTGAGAAATGCACCAAAGCCACTGAGAAAAACTGTAATCTTTTGCTGTGTTTTTTTTACCATTGTGTTGTCAGTGATTTGTTGTGCTGTAATGTTAAGCACTCCTCTTTGTACAAATAGTAATTACAAATGTGCTCAAATAATCTGCTGTTATTATGTTTGTTATTAAATTCCTGACAAGGAAAAATAGGATAAATATTAAAACAATTATTTAGACAACTCTGAGGGGAAATATGATAAAATCACCTTGATATTTCAACAAATCCTCTTTCTTTTTTTTCAGGAGAAAACGGGCTTTAAAAGGATCAGATTTCTGGTATGGATTTCACGGAAATGAGCTTGACAAAGTTGACATCAGTAAACACGCATTAACTAGAGTTTATCAGTAAAGCAGGTGGGTCTGAAACGCTCATTGTGTGCTCAAGTAATCTTACCTGATAACAGCATTCCATTGCCCCCACAAGTTTGCTCAGATGTAGTTCCTGCCTTTCATGGGTTTCTTTTACACAGCCAAATGTTGAAACCCCTTGAAGTAATGGCAAAATAAAGCAAAATGCAGGGGATTAATTAAATGTACTCTCTGTTCAATATTATTAAATTATTTCAGAAAGCAAAGGGCAGTTCCATCTCCTGGCTCGAGGCAACAAATCTTCAAGTCGTGGAACAGAATATTACAATCATTTTCTTGTTCTGAAATTCACAGTCTGTTGAGAATGATCAACATTTTTTCTTGCAAAATATTTAGATATGTTAGTGAGGTTGTTTGGAGTGAATCATTCCCAGTGTTTACAATATCGATGGCAAACAGGACCTGCATCTGGGAGATCCATCACACTGGGAATATGGCTGTTTACATGATGACAGTAGATTTATCTTCAAGTATAATGTGGGTTCTGACGATTCGATTTAGCTGGTTTCCTATTGCATAAACATCTGGAACGCAAATATTTCCGTGGCTCTTTCATCTCCTTCTCTACCATGGGACTAAAATCAGTTAGTTTCCATTACTTTGCCATCAAACTTTTTTCTACATCATGCTGATATCTTGGTAAATCACATTAAATCTTTCACATCTTTCATTCACTTGTTATGTCTTTCTTTCTTACAACATTCAGTTGTATTTGTCATCCAAATGCTCAGATTCTTGGATACTTCCAAACCACACATTATCTGTGTTTTTTGATCATTTGATTTAGGCAAGCCTTTGCCAAGAACATGCATAAATAAACATAAATAATGGCCAATAAAAGGAAAAGTACAGTTCTGGAGTCCACGGACAATGACTTCCTCAGACAAAGCAGAGAAAGAGATGATGTTTACTTGCATATGACGATATGTAATTTATAAAATAATAGACAGACAGACAATCCGACAGACCGACAGACAGACAGACAAAGCATAGATATTTAGATAGATATTTAGATAGATAGATAGATAGATAGATAGACAGACAGACAGACAGACAGACAGACAGACAGACAGACAGACAGACAGACAGACAGACAGACAGACAGACAGACACAGATGATAGATAGATAGATAGATAGATAGATAGATAGATAGATAGATAGATAGATAGATAGATAGATAGATAGATAGATAGATAGATAGATAGATAGACAGACAGACAGACAGACAGACAGACAGACAGACAGACAGACAGACAAAGCATAGATATTTAGATAGATATTTAGATAGATATTTAGATAGATAGATAGATAGATAGATAGATAGATAGATAGATAGATAGATAGATAGATAGATAGATAGATAGATAGATAGATAGATAGATAGATAGATAGATAGATAGATAGATAGACAGACAGACGATGATAGATAGATAGATAGATAGATAGATAGATAGATAGATAGATAGATAGATAGACAGACAGACAGACAGACAGACAGACAGACAGACAGACAGACAGACAGACAGACAGACAGACAGACAGACAGACAGACAGACAGACAGACAGACAGATAGATAGATAGATAGATAGATAGATAGATAGATAGATAGACAGATAGATAGATAGATAGATAGATAGATCTGAAACACATCTGCGAAAAAGGTCAAAAACACTGTATTACATATACCAGGCCAGTAGTTGTCACGTTGTTATGTTCTTGTATGGAAGTAACGTGCCATCGGCGCTGGTGTGTATAATGAGGTAATGCTGTCAAACCAATGAGTAACAACACTATTACATACACTCTGCTATTAGTTTGTTAGTTTGCACTTTAATCTACACTTCCCTAAGCATCCGTGATGTCATCGTTTTCAAAGACTCTCGTTTTCAAGTGTTTACAAAGACATAACAATGAAAAAAAAAATTTGATTTAAGTGTTTTTACCCTCTTAAAAATGCTGTTGTCATGTAAACTAACAGGCAAAATGCTTAATTTTCTTAATTTTTTTCTTACATTTATATTTGAAAACACATTTGATTGGGTTTAGGGAAGAATGGTTCACTGGGTGATCTGTACGACAAGCCTCGCCTTCTCATGGATGACAAAATATACTCTAAGTAAGGTTTTCCAAATTCGCAAAAGTGTAGACAGCACCCTCTAGTGAGTATGTCATCTGAAATGTACAACAAAATGTACCCGGAGCAACGTATAATGCTTAACCTCTGTTGATTGCAATGTAAAGTAAATCCACACTTTGCTGATAAAGCGTTAGCAAACCATCGAGTAACAACACTATCACGCACTCCACCATTTTTGTGTGTTTGTTTGCACTTACCTTTAATCTACACCTCCGTGAACACATACATGATGTCATCATTTGCAAAGACTCTCGTTTTTAGGTGTTTATATAGACACAAAAATGGCTGCATTTTCAAAAAATTCATATTAATACGTTTTTCACTCTTAAAAACGCTGTTGTTGTGTAAACGAACAAGCAAAATGCCTAAGTTTCCCATTTCTGGCAGAAAATCTTATCTTGTAATGACATTTACATTTTGCATGTAGTCGGTTTTGTTATATAGATTGAATACGTTTGGCTACAGTGCACTTTTCTCTTACATTTACTTTTGAAAACACTATTGATTGGGTTTCGGGAAGAATGGTTCACTGGGTAATCTGTACAACAAGCCTCGCCTTCTCATGGATGACAAAATATACTCTAAGTAAGATTTTCCAGATTCACAGAACTGTAGACAGCACCCTCTAGTGAGTATGTCATCTGAAACGTACAACAAAATGTACCCGGAGCAACGTATAATGCTTAACCGCTGTTGATTGCAATGTGAAGTAATTCCACACTTTGCTGATGAAGCATTAGCAAACCATTCAGTAACAGCACTATCACACACTCCACCCTTATTGTGTGTTTGTTTGCACTTGCCTTTAATCTACACCTCCCTAAACACATACGTGATGTCATTATTTGCAAAGACTCTCGTTTTTTGGTGTTTACATAGACACAACAAAACAAACAATTCAGATTTATGCATTTTTCACTTTTAAAAACTCTGTTGTCGTGTAAACAAACAGGCAAAATGGATAAGTTTCATTTCTGGCAGAAAATCTGGTCTTGTACACTGTACAATTGACAATGTTTTGTTATATAGATTGAATATGTTACTATTATAGATTGAATATGCTACAGTGCACTTTTCTCTTAAATTTACTTTTAAAAACACTATTGGTTGGGTTTAGGAGAGGATGGTTCACTGTGTGATCTGTACGACAAGCCTCAACTTCTCATGGATGACAAAATGTACTCTAGACAGCACACTCTAGTGAGTATGTTATCTGAAACGTACAACAAAATGTACCCGGAGCAACGTATTTTATGTTTCCCATTTTGGCAGAAAATCTTGTCTTGTAATGCCTCCTAGCTATTTAAATCAACATAGGCTCATTCTGAAAAGGTAGCCCTATATACATTTCTGGAGATCACAAATTATGTAGCCAGAGGTAAGTATGGCTGCATTTCATCTTTAAAACTAACGATACGGAGCGGTAGGGCGACACAGTGGCGCAGTAGGTAGTGCTGTCGCCTCACAGCAAGAAGGTCGCTGGGTTGCAGATTCGAACCTCGGCTGGGTCAGTTGGCGTTTCTGTGTGGAGTTTGCATGTCCAAAGACATGTGGTACAGGTGAATTGGGTAGGCTAAATTGTCCGTAGTGTATGAGTGTGGATGAGTGTGTGGATGTTTCCCAGAGATGGGTTGTGGCTGGAAGGGCATCCGCTGCGTAAAAATGTGCTGGATAAGTTAAAGGGTTGTGGCTGGAAGGGCATCCGCTGCGTAAAAATGTGCTGGATAAGTTGGAGGTTCATTCCGCTGTGGGGACCCCAGATTAATAAAGGGACTAAGTCGACAAGAAAATAATTGATACAGAGCGGTATGACGCCGTTCTTTTTTGTTCTTACCAGCTGAACGCTTACCTTCATATGGACGGCTTTCCCGCTGTTACCAGTTTGTTCAGTAGCTCACCATGTACATCGGTGGACTTGAAACACAGAGAACCCCACAACGATGGGATTCGAGTCCGGCAAAGAATGGTTCCAGAAACCAGGTAAGACAAAAACAGAAGCCAAAAAATAAAATAAACATGTAAATAACAGGGTAAGAATGTGGTAAAATCTGAAAATGTGGTAAAAATGTTCTAGATTGCTTTTTAAAACTGTCAGTTGGGTTTAGGGAAGATGGTGGGCACAAGCGGCAACCTCCCGCTCTCCCTCGGAAAGCCAATACGGAAGTAACTGAAACTGCATTTAATCGAAATTCCGCTAGTCCTGGCTCCATAATAGAGCAAATTTCTATTGAGTCCACTGTTAAAATGGCCAAATTTACAGCATAAAAAAAGGTGTTTACAGCCTGGTACAAAGAACGATTTTGGTTCATATAGCTAATATCGTGACAACTGTGAGGGGGGTGAATTTTTTTATAACTCATCCGTTTCCTTTATATTAGGTTATATTAAGTTTGCATAATTAAGGGCGTGGCCACTTGAGTGACAGCTAGGTCTCGTTGGTCACCGTCACTTTACCTCAGCTGATTACGGCTGATTAGCCGCTGATCTCGGCATATTCATAGTATTTTTGTGTTGTTTTATGTGGCTTTACACAGTCAGTTGCCTTTTGGAATTATTTCCTACAATTATCAGATGATATGGCATGCTGTGTGCACTTAATTGTGCTCACAAGCCATTCACGTGGCCTCCATTTCCCAGGTGAGTGAAATATATAATTATATACCATCTCTATGAATGTATTTGTTTTATGTAAGATCATTTATCATTTATAATGTTCTTTAGACCTGTAATGCACTCCAGAATCTGACAGATTATTAGCTGTAGGCTCTAGAACAGTCATCTGAAGCGTTGTCATACAGTGTTCTGCCTGGACTTCATAATTAGCCTTGCATTTACTAGCACAGACTATATCTGAAGTTTTTGGAAGTAATTCGCAGTGTCCTGCTGTTGAAAAACGTCATAAGCGCAATATTGAGCCACTAAGCATTGCGCTTATGACGTTGCTTATGAAACAGTGTTTTTAAAAGTCTAAACACTTTATTGATAAAGTGTACAACCAAGCACATGTGGTCAGAACACAAACGAGTCGCAGGTGATGAAGTATTAAGCGTTTCTCCCTTAGGAAAGCCCGTCTAAGCAGGGCGTCTGTAGATCCGCTCACGCTCCGCCTCTTTGCCCCTGTATGGTATGCCCGGGGTTGGTGCGATGACGCGCGAACAAAATGGCGACGGTCGGCCACGCCTTCTAGTAGCTTCTTTTGGGTTCTTCATAAACCCATGGGTGACGTCACGGATACTACGTCCATATCTTTTACAGTCTATGGGTGGGCACTGGTCAATCGGTGCTTTTGAAAACACTGTTGGTTGAGTTTAGGGATGGAAGAGGGTGGGTCAGTCGATCGGTCAGTCACCAAGGACGCACTCACACTATGCTATCCGATCCGTGCCCAGGCCCGTTTCCCGAATCGTTTGAGAAGTGTGAGTGCTCTGAATCGGGCTCAGGCATGGTTCACTTGGCCGGCCCTAGCCCAGTTGGAAGAGGTGTGCCAGAGCATGGTTCATTTGGGCTTTGGTGCAGTAAGCTTGTGTGTGAGTGCAAAACGTGCCTGAGTCCGAAACTGAAAGCGAGACGTGACTTTTAAGGGACTGTTTGATATGGATTCATTAATTATGCTTACTGTTCAATGAACGCAAACTGACGTAGTTTAATATAGATGCAAACCCCTCACTGCACGACAGCTGCACCTCCTAATTCCTGCAGCACGAGGACTTTATTTTTGTTTATGAGCGTCAAAAGTGGTTGATCTGTTCGGCGAAATATTTGACTGCGTGTCACCGCATATCAAACAACTTAAACGATTTAACTAAAGAAATCTCCACTGTGCTGAGCGAGAGCGCTTCTTACTGAACAGAGCATCATTGATGACATAAGCGTACCCAGGCCCGAATGTAATGTGAGTGCGGGCCGTCGGGGGAGACGGGAGGGGGGACAAGCATGCTTTGGCCCGGTTCAAGGCAACTGTACATAGTGTGAGTACGCCATCAGTCATTTAGTCAGTCAGTCAACAGTCGACAGCGGCTTCTGGTGGATTTACGTGAGAACAACAGGCACGGATGGCACTCAAGAGAGAACTGCATAAAAAACGTACCACCTGGGATGTATTTGGCGCTCTCCAGAAATGTATATAGTGGTAGGTTTTCAGAATCAGCCTGGGTTTATTTAAATCCTGTAATTTGGAGACCCAGGTTGCTGGAACTTAGATCTTTTTGTTTCATACACAGAAATCTATGAAAAGATATGATGGCTTTAAGTTGTGTCGCGACGTTAAACAAAGATAAAAAGTTTCGAATTAATTCTCTATATAACTGTAAGCCGCTTCAGAGAAATATGTGAATGTGACCAAACCTCCGACTGCCTCCGAGAGCTATGACTGTTTATCATGGATGAAGCACACAATTCAATATTGTGTCACAGAAAGGAACCCTCTGTGCAAGATGCAAAATAAACAAGATGTGGAATTGGATTTTCTTATCAAACACTCAAATATTTATTGTATGCTCGTCAAACAGAAAGACTCATGATTCTGATTCTAAAAACAGTATACGTCATATTCTCTCACCTTAGTCCTGCAAGTTCATGTGGTCGCTTCGATTGAAAGAACCCCTTTAAGGGACAATCATGCTCATTCCAACAACAACAGCCCACCTCCTCTGGCAGGAAGAAAGCTCTTAACCACAAGCTCAGGCTGAGAGAATGCAGCCATTTCAGCCATTTAGAATTAAAGAGCCATGCCTTACAGTGCTGTTTCATTGTGATCACTTCATGGTGACCTTACATTAAAGCCTTTTACATCGTTATTCAATTATGACTGCAATAATCAATCATTTACATGGGACATGTTTTAAATATAGTGCGGCATTACTTCCAGTTCTGCTTTGTTATTACACTGTCTATCAATAACACTAGCATCTGTGAAATTAACCACAATCATTTCCGCTTCACTATTGCTCACTTTTTTTTCTTCTTAAGAGGCTTTAGCCACATTCAGATTCTCATTCTGAGTTTGTGGCAGGCAATTCCATCTTTGCACGGCTCCCCTGCTGCGATGTGGGACAAGTCGGCCCCCACATGCTATGCCCCCTGGTGGGGTGAAAGATGGCCGAGCCACTTAAGATCATTAATCTCTGCTTTTGCATTTTGATAATTTTAATCATGCACTGTTCCCTTGCTTTGAAGTACTTTCAAGTTAAGACAAAGTCAGGGATTTATTCTCTGGAAAGTTGTGTTCTCCAGAGATCATATTCGTAAGCCACCCTGAGAAGGAAAGGGATTTGTGTCGAAACTGCTGCTGTGTTGTAACATGCATTGAGTGTCACTTTAAAGGGAATTCAATACCTGCAGCCCCCCTAGGTATCAGAGAAATCTCAGGTCAGAGAAGGAGAAATCTATGATCAGAGAAAATATTATATACAAACACAGACCTGCTTACATTTTACTGAGTGTAGTCTTTCTATAGTTTGAATATGTTTGGCCGCAGTGCACTTTTCTCTTACATTTGCTTTTGAAAACACTATTGATTTAGTCTATGGATAGATTTAGGTCAGTGGTTCTGTATGACAAGCCTAGCCTTCTCATGGACAACGAAATATACCTTAAAGGTAACACCGAAAAACACAGAAACACAGAAACTTATTTTTTGAGCTGTTGACAGTCATATATGTGTCCCACGCTGCTATAAACACTATTAGGACACATATATTGCACTAAATAGTGAAAATTTTTGCGTTATTTTGAGCAAATTCGTTCTTCTGGTTTGAAACGAATTTTTGAAGCTGCGTCACAGCCATGAGATACTTGCTTGTAATCCAGCATGGAGAGTGGAAGTCTGTCTGCGAGTACATTGTGACGTCTCTGAGTGTGTGGCATTAATTCATGAGAAAGACTTTGTTCAAACTAATCAGCGTGCTCTATTGTGTATGCGGCGCAACTTGATTAATATGCATGATAGTCATAAAGACTTTTTGTCCCATGAGTTTTACCAGTGTTCAGATGTCAGAGAGACGCCAGGTTGTGTTGCTAAAACAAGTCAAAGAACGAGAATTTGGGTCGTCAGTGTTGCATTTATTATTGTGCTGCAACGAAGGTTTTGTTTTCATTTTCCTGCTATGAGAGCGCAGCTGTTGACTGACTTACTGATCAACTAACCAACTAACCCCCACCCACCCCCTTTCCTAAACCCAACCGATAGTGTTTTAAGAACCCACTGTGATGCAGGTGTCACAAACAATTGTGATTATCTAGAAAGGTTTTTTTATTATTATCCCTCATTTTCAACTCAGGAAATCTCAAAGTGGCATAGAAGTAACATCCAGGTTCAGTCATGTGAGAATGTGTGCATTTTTTGTTTTTATGGCAGCATTTCCAAAATGGTGGACTGTGTGGTGAGCAGTGTCAGCCATTTTTAAAGATGTTTGTTTTTGTTACTAAAGATATGTTCCAACCTATTCAATTATTAATTATTATAATAATTATCAATTATTATAATAATGTTTAATAACACATCTTAAATTACACTTACCATGATTTTAATACATTTCTTGTACAATCTGATTGTAACATCCCCGGCTCGTTCCCACTCACCCAATCCAGTCTCACCATCTCACACCAGTCCCATCCAATCACAAGAACCTTCCCCTGACTACTAACCATCTGCACCTGTTCATCATTAGCCCGGACACTATAAATACTCACCTCCTCCGTTCACTCGTCTGGTATTGAAGTCTCATGGTTGTCTTCACCCAAGCTCCCTCATCTTCTCTTCTTCCATGGATGTTCCTTCTGAGTCTTCGTAACCATCGCACTGATAAAGGGAAGTGTCTTTATTATCCTACCATATCCGAAGATCTGTATTCACCTGCATGCACTTTGTGCCCACTACCACCAACGGAGGTTTTGGGTTGTTAACCCATGCTTGACTCTCGCCAGGTTTACAAGGCGAAGACTTGTGAGGTGTTCCTCGGATGATCTTCCATTGCCCTGCACTGTGTGATATCCCCTTGTTACTTACGTTGAATAAACCTAATGAAAAGATAACCATCTCTGTCTTCTGTGTATACCAGCATGACACTGATATAAAACAAGTTACAGATAACTTGATATTACAGGATATCGTGGTGACATACAGTTTAAGTCAGAATTATTATCCCACCTTTGAATTGTTTTTCTTTTTTAAATATTTCCCAAAAATGTTTAACAGAGCAAGGAAATTTTCACAGTAAGTCTGATAATAATTTTTTTTTTTTTTTTTTTTTTTCTGGAGAAAGTCTTATTTGTTTTATTTCAGCTAGAATATAAGCAGTTTTTAATTCATTTTAAGGTCAATATTATTAGCCCCTTTAAGCTATATATATTTTTCAATAGTCTACAGAACAAACCATCGTTATACAATAACTTGCCTAATTACCCTAACCTGCCTAGTTAACCTAATTAACCTAGCTAAGCCTTTAAATGTCACTTTAAGCTGTATAGAAGTGTCTTGAAAAATGTCTAAATATTATTTACTGTCATCATGGCAAAGATAAAATAAATCAGTTATTAGAAATGAGTTATTAAAACTATTATGTTTAGAAATGTGAGAAATCTTCTCTCCATTTAAACAGAAATTGGGGGAAAAAATAAACAGGGGGGCTAATAATTCTGATTTCAACTGTATATGTCACATCGGGTTGTTAACCTTAAAACAGTAGGTGGTATTTTGATGTGACATATTTGTAAAATTAAGAAAGAAATGGAAATGCACTGCTCAATTAATTTAGCTGATAAATGTATTTTAGTGTTATATTTTCTACTGCTCATTTCAAAGCATATATTAACAAAAAGAAAATTTCAAATAATGTCACATTAAATACATGAAATGTAATTTGACACTATTTTTATACCTAAGCTGTAACAAGAAGTTTATATCATAGGTTGGTCTTATTTTAAGGTTGTTTTTATCTTTTTTTTTTTTTTTTGTAGTGAGAATAACATGAATAGATTAAAGAAACAATTTGATGTTCAGAATGCACTGAAGATTATCCACAGAGATGACATCGAGTATGAGGGATGTGACAGTGACTCGGATGAAGACATTGATGACCCTGATTACACTCCAAGAAAGACATGGAGGATGATGAATCAAGTGGATCTGATTCAGACATTAGCGGATCAAATGATCTAGATTCAGAAGCTGCACAGCTAAACAAACTCTGGTCAGCAAAATGCAACTAGCCAGGGTAACAAAACTTTTTCTTGGAGAAAGAACCATTTTGAAACCCCTAAGTGTACATTCAAAGGGGCAAGTGCCACACCTCCAGACCATCTTCACACACCCCTGGAGTATTTCAGAAAGAAATCTGGAACTCAAAACAATGTTATCACCACTGTTATGGCTCGTTTCCAATGAGAGGTGCAGTACGGTATGGTACGGGTCGGTATGGGTCACCTTTATCAAGCTTGCATTTCCACTACTAAGGGTACCCTTTTGGTGGGCGTGGTGTACGACAGAAATTTTCAGATGATGTCATGTTTACTCAAGGAAATGTCACAGTAACACCGTACAGGTCGCTCACATATCATATGAGAAGCACTTCTCACAACACAGATGCTTTATACACATAAATACTTGTGTATAAATGTTTATTACTAACCTTTCTATGAACATGATTTGATTATATCTGCAGATCAATGATAGTGTGAAATAGCCTACTGTAACATCTGCATTTACATAAAATAAATAAATAAATGCAACATATATGAACACATACAGACCCTTACAGTCTCCAATATGTTACCAATTACAAAAAAACTACACACAGCATACATTTACTCCTTATTTGGGTAAAAAAAACAACAACACGAAATATAGCCCACAGCTGGTGCAAACCTCTTATATGTGTCTTAATAGTTAAACATGGCACTTTGTTCATGTTTCAGGTTGCAGAAGCATCATTTGCTGCTGTTTTGTCAGGCTTCTCCTTTGTTTTTTCGCTCTTCACTCTTGTGTTTGTCCGCATTTGAATAGATTGGATATCAGAGCGCTTCAGTGATCACACGCACGTAAAAAATATGAGCTCAAAAAGTTTGTTATTTAAAATATAGACACGATCGCGAGCTCTTTGGACAAAGTGAAACCGCTCACACTTTTATACGAGCTCGTAAAACAATAACAGGGCACGGCAGAATTTGTTCTTCCTAGCTTTGTGGCTGTTCATCAAGACGACGACAAGGTTTGTTTGAGCTCGGGTCAACCATGGCTCGTTATTATATGCATAAAGTATTACGATAATGTCTTGGCTGTGTATTTAAAAATATGGCGGCTCCATTGTTTTGATTCTGGCTAGCTTCACGAGCTTGTGATGTATCTCTGTAATCAATCAGCGTTCAGCTGCGTGTGTAGCTCCACTTTTTGGTGTTTGGTACCCTTTCCAAAGGGTGCCGAAAAAGTGGTACAGTAAGGTTCGGTTCGGTACGTCTTTTGACAGTGAAAACTGCCATAAAAGCGTATCGAACAGAACCTCACCGTACCACTCAGTGGAAACGGGCCATTAATGAACTGGACATGCTGATTGCAATCTATCTTCACATGGGTCTGAAACAAAATGCCAGGAAATCGTGCTTACTGGGAAAATGACACAAGGTGTCCCATGATGTTTAACATGTTGACCTCCAGTGTGAGCTATTTATTTTTATTTATGTCACTCATTTTTGAGTTGTGAAAAAAATGAACAACCATATACCATAAAAGGTAGAATTTTGATGTTTCAAAAGAGTTGTTTTAAAATGTAATAAACACAGTTATGTGGCTTTGAAATATGTAATGGAGAAGCAAATAAACAGAAAAAAATATATATGTAGCAAGTAAAACAAAATGTATTTGTTTCAATTGTGAAATAAATGCCCAATGTGACATATATGTGACATGCCAAATTTATTATAAACACCCAATGTCACCTATATGTTACATTACAGATCTTTCACAAAGAGGGGTTGCATTTCAAAAACAACTGCAGAAACATGTTATAAGTGGTCCATATTATATGCCTTTATTTTTTGGCTTTTGTTTTTGTTTTACTTGCTTTCTGGAAATGTTCTTCACCAGACTTGAACCTCGTCATCACGGTCAACTCCTCTCTGTGTCTCAAGCCCACCAATGTACCTTGCGAGCCACTGGACAAACTAGTAACAGCGTCCACAAGCCGTGGACACTGAGGTAAGCGGTCAGCTGCTAGTGTGAAAAGGAACGGCATCATACCACCCAGTAGTGTTCGTTTTAAAGACAAAATGCAGCCATATGTACTTCTGGCTACATAATTTGGGATCTCTAGAAATGTATATAGGGCTACATTTTCAGAATGAGCCTATGTTGGCTAATGCACATGTTTCTAATGAGCCTGGGCTGGTTGAGACTCTTATGGTTTATCCAAAAACAGTGGCACATACATTAAACCAGTGTTTCCCAACCCTGTTCCTGAAGGCACACCAACAGTACACTTTTTCAACCTCTCCCTAATACAACACACTTGAATCAATTCATCAAAACATAAGAAGATACTCCAAAACCTAAAGTTATTAGGTCAGATATGGAGACATCCAAAATATGTACTGTTTGCCTGGTTTGCCTCCAGGAACATGGTTGGGAAACACTGCATTAAAGCATAATATAAACATTTAAAGTCCTGCAAGTTGCAAGGTGGGAAATGTTGCATGGTGCAAGTTGCAGTTTGTGTGTCAGGATGTATTATGCTGCAGTCAGAGACCACCACAAGTACGACATGTTTTGTGTGGGCTGCAACAATCTTTAAGTAGGTTGTATGTGTCAAAGTAACATCTACATAAATGCCAAGGTTTCCCATTGCCCACACTAGCACACTACCACACTAATGTTTTCATCCAAAAATGCAAATTTATGCACAAATCTGGAATCATCACAAAATTGTCAGCATATATTAAAAATAAATATGGAATTTGCTGCTATAAGTAGACTTTTGGAGGTGTGAAACCGCTCTTTGGGAGTACATTCAATCAAGACAGTTCTGGAGGTAATATTACTGAACTACTTTGAAGACAGACTTTGGCTAACTGGCAGTGATCTCCGCCAAAGTCCCTTTAAGGCAAGTCATTTCACTTGGCGGCCATCTTCGAAACGCCTCTCGGGCAGTATGCTCAGGCATACTGTTTAAATAAGGAAACATCAAATTCTTCAAAATTGCTTGCCAAGCTTACGATTAAATTTCATATTATGAATCACCAATAAGATTAAACAACAACTAAATCAATAGTTTCATTTCTAAACGTTACAAAAGTAGTTCTACAAAAAATCTGTAAAAACTCACGTCTGGTCCGAGCTCCTACCCCAGAGAATCCTCAGTCTATGGCAATCGCTGATTGGCTTCTGTACTAGAAGGCGGGGCTTCATTTGCCATATTGACCATTACTCTTTTCCCCATTCAAAACTACAAGAGTGACATGTCTTGTGTATTCTACTGTATAGTCTTTGTCTCCGAATCGGCGTGGCGCATCCGCCATGTTGAGGCGAAGTTGTTGAGGCTTTGCGTGTTGAGGAGAGTTGAAATCAAGTCAACTTTATGGTAATGAGCAATGACGTCCACCTTGAGAGGATTCCAGAGAATACAGTCCTGTGAACTTTGGTTCAGATCACAGTTGTTCCCAAGCCAAATGGAGGAGAGTTGGATTATTGCGATCAACGGATTTCCAATTATTTACAATGTGTCCTGTCTGCTTACTGGGACATAAATAAAAATGTTACTGCTAAGTTACTAATGTTGACTAATGTTATATGTATTTGGTGGCCAGAGCAAGCTTTGACACTCTTGCAGGCGGCAGTGTGAATGCACAGTAAAGGCTGATTTATACTTCTGCATCAAGCGCATGCATATGCTACGGTGCAGTCTACGCATGTATGCATAGCCCTCACCGTGGCCATTGGCATCGATGATGCGCACCTCTGAAAAAATGTAACTACACGTCGCAATGGCAGAAATTTACCAGAATTTACATAAATTTAAGGAAATTTCTGTAATTTAACGTCCATTTATAGTAAATTTTTGTAATTTAACGGCCGTTATTTTACGTTTACATTATTTCACTTCAGCTGCTGGAAAAAAACAGTGTACAGTTTTACAGTGTAGCACAATGTGTTGGATTCCTGTGAAATATAGTAGCAGTTTTCTTGTTCAAAATGGGAAACTTCCAATGTAACGCTTCCGATGAAAAATATAAACAAAGCAGCGTTTAGAACCACTATTACAGTAATTGTCACTCACCACAGAGGGTCTGATAATCTAATAATCTATATCATTTGCAAGTATTTGAGAAATGTAGTGAAATTACAGCTGGCCTCTTCTCGGTTTGAATTGTTTACATGCTGCGTCACTTCACTACATTAGACTCTGAATAACCAGTCAGAGTGATCTCTTTAGTCGATGACCAAAAAGCTCCAACAAGAGACGAAGTGTGGAACGCACCAAACCAACTCACCAGACCAACACTTATCAATGGATCGAAGAAGCCTAACGGTCAACTATATCCTTAGTGTGTCTTGGACTTAATGCACATGCTGGAATTTATTCGAGAAATATGTTTCCATTGTAGTTTATGCTCATTTTGTCTTATTAGATAAAAAAGTATATCTTGGCTTTTCCATTAAGCATTTTTATGCGATATCCCTAAATGCTCATAAAAATAAGAGGACGGAAACATTACTTAGTCTCCGCTAGCCTGCATGCTTTCCTCCCCCAGTGCATCTTGGTGCCAATCGTAAATAACACACACGTCCTGCCATACACTTAATCTAAAAGTAAATGTGAGAAAACAGGATCATCTTGGGCACTCTGTGCTGTACTGAAGCTATATTGACAACTTCTGACAACTCTGTTATGCTTATGTTTTACAACACTTTAAGTGTGATCAGGCCAGATGGTCTTTACTCCCCTCTTGCATTGGGTGCCAATGACTCTGATGCCAATTTTTTTGGTTGTCCATCTTTGCAACACATTTGTTATGTTCTACTGGGAATATCTCATAATACTTGCCATTTCAGAGATGCTCTGACCCAGTCATTTATCCATCAATATTTAGATTAAAAAGCGGCATGGTGCTTAGCACTGTCACCTCACAGCAAGTAGGTTGCTGGTTCGAGTACCGGCTAGAACAGTTTGCATTTCTGTGTGGAGTTTGCATGTTCTTGGGTTTAAAAGAGATTTAATTTTCAGTTATACAGCATTTACTGATTTGATTGCACTGACACTACTGGATGTGAACGAAAATTGAATTATAATTCGTTCATTCATTTTCCTTCGGCTCCTTCCTTCCTTAGTCCCATAGACCCCACAGTGGAATGAACCGCCAACTTATCCAGCATATGTTTTACACAGCGGATGCCCTTCCAGCTGCAACCCAGTACTGGGAAACACCCATACACTCTTACGTTCACACACATACACTACAGCCAATTTATTTATTTAATTTCCCTATACAGCATGTCTTTGGACTGTGGGGGAAACCCGAACCCACACGAACACAGGGACAACATGCAAACTCCACACAGAAATGGCAACTGGCCCAGCCAGTTCTCAAACCGGTGACCTTCTTGCTGTGAGGCGACAGTGCTAAGCACCATGCCGCTTTTTAATCTAAATATTGATGGATAAATGACTGGGTCAAGTGCTGAGTTGAACTTTTTGTGAAATATGTTTATTAAATATAATAATCTGGTTAACAGCATACTGGGTAAGTATATAAGGACTTAAAGGGATAATTCATGCCAAAATTAAAACAAAAATGACTCACTATTTATTCAATTGCAGGTGGTTACAAAAAGTGTTGTGTAGTTACTTTTAAAAGTAATATACTGTATTACAATGTTATGTCACTTAAAATAGTAAATGTGTTTCTAAGTTACTTTGTAAGGGAAGCAATAAGTGTTATATTTTTAAAGATTAAGATTGTGATATATTACTTTTTTACCCAAAACTGGTTACAAACCTTTATGCAGCATAAGCTCATTCTAAAAAAGTATCCCTATTTACATTTCTGGGGATCGCTAATTATGTAGCCAGAAGTATGTATGATAAAATGTATTAATAACGTTTTATAACCAAACAATAACATTAATACAACGTCTAAAAAAACTGGAGGTTTTGAACGTTCTAAGAACATTCAAATATAACGTTTTTATAAATGAATTTGAATGCTATGAAAATTTCCTTATATTATTAATATGGGGAATGGAAAGTTATAATGATGTTTTAAATAACGTTCTAAATTGGGTAAGCTAAATTGTCCGTAGTGTATGTGTGTGAATGAGTGTGTATGGGTGTTTCCCAGTGATGGGTTGCAGCTGGAAGGGCATCTGCTGCATAAAACATATGCTGGATAAGTTGGCGGTTCATTCTGCTGTGGTGACCCCTGATTAATAAAGGGACTAAGCCGGAAAAAAAATGAATGAATGAATGAATGAATGATCAACAATCTGAGAACATAAATATAACAGGAGAAGTAAATGTTCTAAACATGTTTTGAATAACGTTATTATAACCAAACAGATATTAATAGAACGTCTAAAAATGGGTATTTTTTAACGTTCTAAAAACGTTCAAACAAAACATAACAGGGAACATCTTGCTGTGAGGTGATAGTGCAAACCACTGAGCCACCATGTCGCCCCCTGAAAGAAATTATTCATTCATTCATTCATTCATTCATTTTCTTTTCAGCTTAGTCCCTTTATTAATCTGGGGTCGCCAAAGCGGAATGAACCATAACAAACACTCATACACTACGGACAATTTAGCCTACCCAATTCACCTGTACAGCATGTTCTTGGACTGTGGGGGAAACCGGAGCACCCGGAGGAAACCCACGCGAACGCAGGGAGAACATGCAAACTCCACACAGAAACACCAACCAACCCAGCCGAGGCTCGAACCAGCGACCTTCTTGCTGTGAGGCGACAGCACTATCTACTGCGCTACCACGTCACCTGAAAAATTTTGTGAAAGTTTTTTTTTTCGTAATTACAAGATTATAGTTCTAAAAAATTTTAATAACATTTTATAACCAAACAATAACATTAATACCTAATAATTAATGCCTAAAAATGGATGTTTAGAACGTTCTAAGAACATTAAAATATAACGTTTTTATAACTTAATTTGAATGTTAAGAAAATGTCCTTAGAATATTAATATAATGGGGAATGGAACATTATACAGTACATTCATTCATTCATTCATTCATTTCTTTTTGACTTAGTCCCTTTATTGATCTGGGGTCGCCACAGTGGAATGAACTGCCAACTTATCCAGCATATGTTTTACGCAAAATGTCTTTGGACTTGTAGGGGAAACCCAAGCACCCAGAGGAAACCCACGCGAACGCGGGGAGAACATGCAAACTCCACACAGAAAGGCCAACTGACCCAGCTGAGGCTCGAACCAGCAACCTTCTTGCTGTGAGGTGACAGCGATGCCCGCTGCATCACCGTGTTGCCCTGGAACATTATAACAATGTTTTAAATAACATTCTGATATGGGTAAAGTGTCTGTAATGTATGTGTGAATGAGAGTGTATGGGTGTTTTGCGGTGTTGGGTTGCGGCTGTAAGGGCATTCGCTGTGTAAAACATATGCTGGATAAGTTGGCGGTTCATTCCACTGTGGTGACCCCTGATTAATAAAGGGACTAAGCCAAAAAGAAAATGAATGAATGAATGAATGAATGAATGAATGAATGAATAAGGTTCTGAGAACATAAATATAACAGGAGAAGGAAATGTTCTAAACACGTTTTGAATAACGCTATTTTAACCAAACAAGAATATTAATAGAACGTCTAAAAAAACTGGACATTTTAAACGTTCTAAAAATGCTCAAACAAAACATTACAGGAACTTTTTTATCATGTAAAATTGTTAGCTGGGCTATCAGACACTTGGCAAGATGACAGTAGAAGAAACATCAGCCTAAAACACTCATTGAGTGAACTCTATTAACCTGTATCGTTCAGGATGAATCTGTGGACTGTGAAACCGGCCACTCAGAGAACACTGGCGTCCATATGACATATGATGTCCCCATCCACAACCAAATAATCTGTCTTAAATTAATAGGGTTCAGTGCTTACAGTGATCAGATTAATTCCGCCAGCGTTTTCTAAACCTGTATTAATCCCTGTAATCCTCAGCAGTTTCACCGCCAAGTGCTTTAATCCTCTAGCCAC
This sequence comes from Danio kyathit, assembly GCA_903798195.1. NCBI lineage: Eukaryota > Metazoa > Chordata > Actinopteri > Cypriniformes > Danionidae > Danio > Danio kyathit. Next base: position 70,201,204 of record LR812525.1, on the reverse strand, counting down.
CAAGTGAGGAAAAAATACATACAGTTGAATCATTCACGCAGTTCTGTTCTGTCCATCATTCCAACTTTCATAATTTCACCTCTGTGCAAACAGTAACAAACAGAGACCCTTATTGAAATCTAAGCAAGAAACCAAAGGATCTGGCTCTATTTTGTGGGTTAGCTGATCCCAAAGGTTCAAGCTAATCAAGAGTAGCGTGTTCAGCTGCGAGCTGTGAGAGATCCCATATCGCTATTAGCATAAAATAACACCCAACACCTCATGCGTACATCCTGTACATTTCAACACAGCTTATAATGTTATACACTAGAGGTAAAGAATGAATAATAATTGCCAGTCCAGATGAAAAAGGATGTAATACTACTGAGGTGAACAGTGCATGGATAATGTGAGAATTGCCTCTAATATCCTCTTCACACTCTGCAACGTTTTAGTAATCACTGAATTCGTTTTGAGAAATCAGTCTGAGAGGAATTCTACACTACTAAAAAAGGAACATGAAATAATGTTTTTTAGACACTAAGCACTGAAATACATGTAAATGGCATGGCATATGATTCATTCAGTACCATGGTATTACCATCTGTTGCCATCACTGTAGCACAGCCTGTTCTGAGGAATGAGTAAACCTGCCATTAGATGGAGCTCTTCTAAATGAATATTGGTAGAGTGGATCTGACTGCTGCATTGGGAGATGAATTAGCAGATTTTGGTCACATTTCAACATTTTGTCAGCTGTTCGGCTTTATATGCGACAACAACATTGCCAAAAAACACAATATTTAAAAGTATTTTTTTTGTATTTGTGTTGGAAACGGTTTATAATATAAATATAATAAGGTTGTAAAATTATATTTGGAAGCCTGTAATAAATTATATCAGAACATATGACAAGAGTGTGAGTGGAGAGTGGATTGCACATTATGACTCTCCCCTGAAGGACATCAAAACAACACTGTAAAACCCAACAGTCAACTTTATGAAATGAAATGAGCGTAGTTAACTCAAAATTGACTGAAAATTAATTCTACTCATTTGAAAAGAGTTTTGAACTCAGTGTTGAAGGTAATGAGTTAATTAAATACCTAATTTCTTCAACTTAAATGGAGTAAGTTCACAGTACTCATATAGATTAGTTTTTAACTCAACTGGTTTCTAGCAATCGGTTTCCTCAAACGATTTGTGTGTATGTAGTGTGTGAAATATAGTATCATTAATCAGAAACATTTTGATTTACCTTTAGCTTAGTCCCTGCTTTATCCGGTAGTTCTCTGGCATATGTTTTACCAGCAGATGCCATTCCAGCTGCAACACAGCACTGAGAGTACAACCATAAGTACTGCGAAACACTCACACACTATGGCCAGTTTAGTGTCCAATTTACCTATACCGATTCGCATGTCTTTGGACTGAGGGAAACTGGAGCGCCCATAGGTATTCTACACAGACCTGGGGAGAACATACAAATTCCACACAGAAAGGCCTCTTGGTCCAGGCGGAACTCGAACCGAGTGACCTTCTAGCTGTGAGTTGACAATGCTAACCACTCCTTGCCACCCCTTCATTTGAATACATATTTTGTTTAAAGTCTAAAAATAATAATAATTAAAAGGTGCTGTTTGACTCAAACATAAATAATTTTAAGAGTTTAATTTCAATTGTCTATATGCATTGCGATTTATGTGAACTTTTAGTATTGAGTCAATTAGTTAAATTAATAAGTTACTTTTCAGACAATTAAATTAGGAAAATAATTGAAATATTAATATTAATATATAAGTAATTGGTAAATAGCCTACATTTTTTTTAAGTAACTTACCCAGCATTGGTAATCACTTGTGAAAAAAATCCCTGTTTTCAATATGTGGTCTTGTATGTAGGGGTGGATTTAGTGATTTGGGGTCCCTAAGCAAATTTAGCCATGGGGCCCAAGTTCGGAAATGCACCCTTTCTACTTTTAATTAATTTATTGTTTTGTTTTTTTTTTGCTGTTTTTTAATATCACTCAATCTTCTTTTCTATGTTTTACTTTAATGCATTCTCTACATTTTAAATGATTCGTTTTCTTAAAATGAATTTACAACTAAAAATAATATATATATATATTGTAAATTTGAGTGCTGGACTGCATGCTCCATGATTTAGGGTGGTGGATATTTTATTTTATAATATTATTATTACATAAAATAACATAACATTATTATTATACTATTATATTTTATTGTATATTAAATTATGTTACAATTTTATTATTTTGACTCTCACTATAAAAAATATGACAGAAAACGATGTTGAGTACACCCCATTTTGAAAATGAATAGTTTTATCCATTTCTCAGTGAATATGGGTAATATATATTGGTGCATTTGAACAAAACAGATTTATTAAACAGATAAATAATATTTTAGTCACAGAACAACTTTAGAAATGGAAAGATAGTACATTTAAATTCATGCTAAATATTGCAAAAACATTACTACTAAAAACTAAAATTTCAACAACATTGTATATATTTTTTGTTTCTCTTGATTTTTGCTAATTTTTTTTTTTACATTTTATTTAATGTTTTCCTCAATGTTACTATTTTACATTAGCGTCAGTTATTTTGCTAGCTAAGCTCCAGATTTGGCTGCAGTACTAACTAACCTTAACGTACAAGTATAATATTGTAAAGCATCTTATAGAAAATAAAAATTTAAATGAGAGATTTGTGAGGGGTGTACTTATATATGCTGAGCATTGTAGGTTATAGGTATAACTTAAACTTCTAGATATTTATTGGGGGCCCCCCGATTTCCTGGGACCCTAAGCAGCCACTTACCTCGCTTATTGGTTAAATCCACCCCTGCTTGTATGCTATGTGGTGAGTAAAATAATAGCAAATTTGCATGTTGGGGTGAACCATGCAGTTTATTTTTAAACCAATAAAAATACACAGCAAGAAGTTCGCTGTTTCGAGCCTTGGCTTGGTCAGTTGGCATTTCTGTGTGGAGTTTGCATGTTCTCTCTGTGTTTGCCCAGGTTTCCTCTGGGTGCTCCGGTTTCCCCCACAAGTTCAAAGATGTAGTATGTGAATTGGGTAAGCTTAATTGTTCATACACTGTAAAAAAAAATCTGTAATTTTAACGTAAAAAATGGCAAAATAACAGACATTAAATTACAGAAATTTCCTTAAATTTAAATTTCTTTTAAATTTCTGACCTTTAATGTCTGTTATTTTACAGTAAATTTCTGTAATTTAGTGGCCATTGTTTTACGTTTTTTTCTGGCACCCCCAACTTTTTTACAGTGTACTGTATGTGTGTGAATGAGAGTGTATGGGTGTTTCCCAGTGATGGGTTGTGGCTGGAAGGGCATGCGATGTGTAAAACATATGCTGGATAAGTTGGTGGTTCATTCCGCTGTGGCGACCCCAGATTAATAAAGGATTAAGAAAATGAATGAAATTAAATTAATTTCTTAATTTTAGCCAGATAAATATAAAGTTTTACTATATAAGTGACTTTTGTTACCACTATCGTACACTATATATAATAGTGGTAACAAAAGTCACTTAAAAATATATAGTTTGAAATCTATCTAAAAAATAAAAGATTTCAAATAGTCGTCAAGACGAAAAAAAATGTTTTAAAGCCATTCCAGGCTTTTGTGGTGGCCAAGTAAGGTGAATCCTGATCTCTTTCAAATCCGCTTCCGGTTTTCCCAGGTTCCGTTCTGAATTCCTGCTGCTCTCTTTCTCTCTCTGTGAGATCAGTGAAAAATATCTCCAACCGTCCGGACTGACTCTCTCTCTCTCTCTCTTCACCTTTACACATTATGTCTGCACTGACGCCTCTCATTTCGCTACACTCCAGCTCGGCGTTGGTCTAATCTTGGAAATATGGATTGACTTTGATTTTTCTCGGTCGCCTGTTGAAGTTTCAAAGCGCATTTCTGCGACTGGTCGTGTGTCTCTGCTCAACGAGCTTCATGTTTCCTTCGGCAACTTTCGGAAGTAACTCGTTCCGGATGTGTTCACACTGTTGAACTGCTCCGTGCGCACGATCAGAGGGATTTTAAATAAGGATTGATTCCGAGGCTTTTCACACTTCTTTTATTTGTGTTTAAAGTGATGGCGGAGCGGGGAGCCCGGCTGCTCCTCTCTCTTTTCTGCCTCACGATCACAGTTTCACATGCTGAAAAAGGTAAGAATGGCATTGAAGAGCATTAAAACTTTCTGCGGCGCAGCCCGCTCTCTGTTGTTCCCAAGAGTGTGAAATATGTGTAAATTTGTGCAGGAACGAGTGTGTATGACTAACATTTTAATCTGAACTAACTTTGAAAATCAATGATATTTATCCAGTTCATCGAACACATACTGCTGACAGCCTCATAAATCAAAACATATGTCTAATCCTGTAGTGGTCTTCATATTTGCTCTGAAAATCTCATTAATGGAAAAGGTGGGATCTGCATTAACACCTTAACATGTTCACCTGAATAGAAAACCTCATTATTATAAAAATATATAGTCACCAAACTGGCTTGATGGAACATAGCCTAAATTATTGTTCATTATAGGCTATAATAACCTAATTTCTCTTGAACTTAAAGAGTGTTTGTTTCGTTTGCATCATACCACACACAAAATGTTTAAATTAGGATTTAAAACATTGTTGCACAGTGCAGATATGCTAGAAGTTTAATTTGTATTTCAATGCACGCTTGAAAGTGAATAGAAAAAGGCATTTGGGAAGAATGTGTACACTTTATATTGGTCTGGATGCAGTTCTGCATTGAAAAGTGAAATTAAATTACTTTCATCAGCTTGAAACCTAAACGAAAACTCACCTGGGATTAAAAAAAAGCATATAATGGTGTCTTAGTGTCTAAAGGTATTGCAGAACTGGCATGTGATGCCCTCCAAATGTACATTTATACAGACGTTTGAAGCCTGCACAAAGGTGTTTTCATTTAAGTAATGATGAATTTAAGCACATTTATGAATAATAAAACATACTCCGACATGAGAAAGATTGTGATTGTTACATATTAGTAACACAGCATCAGACATGCCTTTGATTCAGGGACTGAGCTGGGTCAGAGGTACCATTTTTATTTATTTTAGGACTGTTTTATGTGCCATTTCATTACATTCTGGCACAGAATATGGAGCTGCAAAAAGAGCAGCCTTAACTCAGCTGTGTAAATATGCCTTTTTTGAGAGCATAAAATGGAATCAATCAATCAATATTTTTTTGTTCATTATTACTCTTTATTCATAATGAATATGATAAAGGCTATTGTTGAATGTGCAAGATGCATCATTTAATTCTCTATGCAACACGTTTTCACTACAGTATGGATCGGTGTGCTTGTTCATTAAGATCACGTAGCTTGAGAGCAGGCCGTAGTGGAGTTTGCGGCTGGGCTGTCTTGCGTGCGGAGGCTGGCGAAAGCTGCTCTGCTGCATGAAAAGCAATGTGCTGTGGTAAAAAATCACAGGCTTTGCTGGAGATCAGTACAAAAGAGAGGAATGGGGGGCTGGGTGGAATGGGCAGGCTCTGTCTGGAAAGTAATAAAACCAGGAGATTAAGGGGGGGAACAGGGAGTTCCTTTGGGAGTTTTGATTGATTCCAGAGAATTGGACCTACATGCGGAGAGTGAGTTTCACGTTACTAATTGTGGGGTCCCCTCTCTGAAAATATGTGTTTATTTGAAACACGTTTTTTGAGGTCCCGAAGCTCACAAATGTAAACCATAAGCAGTTTCAGAAAGGTTAGGTCACCTACATCTGGCAGATAACAGTGATACAACTTTTTCATTGTTCTTGTTCAAGCTACTTATTTAATATGATTTGAAACAACACAATTCTTAAGTTTTGTTTGGGACAACATAATTGTTTTATGTTCAATCCACTTGAATTTGTAAAAAACAAATAAGTTAGCTTAATTGATTTGTGTTGGGACAACATGTAGGCATTGTGTGGAACCAGGGGATCTGCAAGGTCTGAAAATATCTTAAATTTCAAAAGCAAAGTTTCAGGCCTTAAAGTCTTAAATTCACTGAAATATTTGGTTGTAGGTCTTAAATAATTTTAAACAGGTCTTAATTTTTTTTATGTTCAGGTAAAGCTACCCTATCGAGCTGACACCCAATTACCAATAATCCATCTCAAGACCTTTTCTTTTAATATATTTATGTTTTTAATTGCAAAGGTATGCCATTCACAACAGCACTTAAACCTTTTTACTGCAAATTCTGTTCCCCAATCAGGGAAGGAAAACTAAAGCAACACATCTCTTTACATGATCCTCCATTAATGCAAAAACTAGCTAACCCATTAAAAAAATCCTTAATGTTTAGCCCTTTATAAGTCTATAATTTCATTCATAATGGTTCTAAAAGTGTTTTAAAGTCTTAAATTTGACTAGAAGAAATCTGCAGAAACCCTAACCAGCATTTTTTATTGTGCGGGGTTTGTTTTACAGTGCAATGTTTGCATTTTAATGTAGCGTTTTAACGTTTGGAAAGTGCTACAATTTTGGATAAAGTGCTTGAAAATGTAATTGTGTTGCTTTCACAATTATTTATGTGGCTAAATAGGAAATAATTTACTATTTAAATCCAATAAAATTCATCTTTTTTTTTGTCTTTTGCATGAAATGAAAAGTCTACACATGTGCTGACTCTGCTAATGTTCATCTGCGGCCTTTGATTAATCAGTGATTGCATAGAGATTATCATTTCATGAGTGAACGATTCATAAAATAAAAAATCAATATAAAAAAGACATATTTAAGATGTGAGTAAATGACAGAAATTCATTGTTGGGCTTTGGGCAAACGTGGAAATCTTTCCTTACAATACTGTAATGCATAGCATCTAATAGTTTGATGATGTATGCATATTTGGGCTCCACAATATATCATTTCAGCATTGATATTGCAATGTGCACATCCGCAATAGTCACATCGCAAGATATGCAATGTTGAGTCTGAATTATAGTTGACTACTATAATGACTTTATAGTTGCTTTTACAATGAAAATTGTATTTAATTACTGTATTTATGTGGAATTTATATGATTTATACAAAGTTCTTGTTTCTACATTTCAAAACAAAAACAAGATTATTTTACTTACCCCACTGGCAGATAATTTAGCTTGTTTTAAGGAAAAACTCTACTGTTTTTTTTTTTCTTAATCTAAGAGTTAGATATTTGAACTAGTAGAAACAAGACAAAGAAAAGCATTTTTTGCATTGTGATTATTCAATTTTTGTACCTGAATACTGTTAGACTCCCCAGAAAACCATCAATCAGTGCTATTCAAACTAACTTGTGAAACTGTATTCATATCGCAATAAAATATCACAGAAAAAAAATTGCAATATCAGATTTTTCCAATATCGTGCATCCCTAATGCATATCTATGTAAACGTGTAATTTGCCACATTTTTAAAGTGCTGGAAAGTTTGATAATGCACCTAGAAAGTGTTTTAAATCTGACTCTGGAAAAGATTTAAGAACTCTTGAAAGGAATCGAGGAAGTGTTGAGGTGACTTTTTTTTTTTTTTTTTTAAGTTGTCATTGCATCCTATTTACATCCCATCTTATCTGCATAATCCTGCTGGGAGAGAACAGTGTGCTGATAGCTTCCCCGCAGACAATGTAAACAGCATGCTAAACTGTATAAACACCCTCACAACCTTGTCTGCAACCACTCAGTGCTGTAAAGAATCTTCTTCCTTCGCAGTGGCCTAGGCAAGACTTGAACAAAAGGACAGTGTTGTTCTAACAGAAGTTTTTTCTCCTGTAATGTGGGCTGTATGCCTTGTTATTTCAAAATATTTGGTATTCCAAATAAAATGTTTTTGTGACTGGATTATTCAAAATCATAAAGTACGCTTATAACACGTACACTGTTAAAAATAAGTCCATAAAGTAGAAATTTTCCATATTTTGTTATTTACATTTTCATTTTTCCCCATTTATTTATGCTTTTGAATTACATTATGGGATGTTGATCTTTCCTCCAACAACTTTTAACATTAAAAAGTTAATAAAAGTGACCTTTATGAACATTTTTAATAGTTTAAAGTGATATATTGTCTGGATTGGTGTTGTATATTACGCTACAAAAGCCTTGTAATACTCTGCCAGTATACTTTCTATTATTTTACACACTTATTTCTCTATATAATATTTCTTATTCATTCTGTTATTTCAAACTTCTAAAATGTCAGTAAAAGTCACTTTGTTAAACTGCAGAGTTGAATTTTCAACATCAAAAGTCGACAGAGCAGAGATCAACATCCCATAATGCAATTCGCAAGTGTAAATAAATAAAAAACACTTGTGAATCACAAAATACAGAAGCTGTTAATTAACAGATTCTTTTTACAGTGTAGCAAATATTGTCATGTTGCAGTTAAGTATTGAAAATTTTATCATAATATGCAATATTATCTCGATATTCGCCTAAGCTGAAAAAAGGTTACTTTAACAGGTGTAATAGCAAAAAAAATTGTTTTATTGTATATTTATGTTCAGAGTAAACATGTTTCAGACTAATCAAATTGCAAAAAGATTATAAAGTACAATAGGTAACACTTTAAAATAAAGTCACATCAGTAAACATTGGTTAATGCATTAAAATTAGCAGTGAGAAATAGCCATATTTTTTTTTACAGTTAAACTTATTTTTCAAAAACTACAAAGCTCCATTTCATAAATAAGAATATGGCGTTTTATTGCAAATGCATTATTAGTTGTTAACCTGCAAATAAGCGTCACCTAAGCTTATTAAAATTTTATTGTGAGTTTAGTTAAATGTTTAAGCCATTAGGTTTGTCCAATGTTCAAGCAGGTTAAGCCATGTTTACAAATGAAGCCTTACTGTACAGTGTTAACAAATAATAGGCATATAAATAGTGAGCATTTCAATCCAAATATTCTACATGTTGTACACTGTAAAAAAAAACTCATTAAGACAACTTGCTGCACAGCTTTTTTTTTTTTTTTTTTTTGGAGTTGACTCAACTTAAATCAAGTCAGCCACAGTTCATGTGTTGAAAGTTGAGTCAACTCAAAAAAAGCTGTGTGAGTAGCAAGTTGCCTTGAAATCTTTGCATGAAAATGTTCATGTTTGAAAATGAACAGCCTATTAAATTTTCTAGTATTTGGTGCTGTGATGAACAACCACTTCCAATGCAACAATCTGAATGTTCTTAAGACACTCTAAAAGTTTTAATACTAAGCAATTATTCCCAGTGTTTTGAAGTGGCCAAGAAAACAATATTGTGCACGTTCATTAATATATGTCTATCATTAAGTTGGTGTAAAATGCTGTTGTTATTATACCATTATTATTAAAGAGTTTTGGCAGATAAAATTACATGGCTTTAATAAATGATTAAAAAAATAAATCTTTTGGTTTTATCCAAAACCTTTACTAAAATGTTGACATATAATTACTGCTTGTCACAATTTGACTGGAACACACAATGTGAAAAAGCCAAAAGGTAAAACATCAACATTTTACCATGAAAAACTAGAAAAACACTAAGCATTTACAGGTTATGTACAATATGTTTAGTTTAAAATATGTTTAATTTAAAATATGTACAAGTGGCTCACTGTTGTTTGAGGAAAATGACACTATTGAAATGCAAGTTTATTTTGATTTGCTAAATACATTTATTTTCAAAATTTTGGTAAGTTGTATAGACTGTAAAAACTGTTGGGTTCCACACAATTGTTTTGAACATGAAGGAATTAAGTTAACGTATTAGTTTTTACAAATTTTAAGTGAATTGAACGTAAAGCAATTTAGTTGTCCCAAAAAACCTTCTCAAGAAAAGCAAACTTAATTTGTTGAGTATGTATTTGGTATTGCAATTATTTAATTTATATTTATTAGATTTAGATTCAACATTACACATGTACAAGTACAAGGAAACGAAATACAGTTTAAGTCTAACCAGGAGTGCAATAGCAGCAAGTGCAGGATATAGGTATAAGTTATCAAGTGCAGTTATGGAAAAACTAGGGTGATCTTTACAAATGGATTTACTATGAACATTATGTACAGGTTGTATTAGCTATGAACAGAGATTTACAATAGATGGATATATGTACAGCTTACTATTAATAATCAGAAGTGTGCAGAATAATTACAAAATAATTACAAATGTATATGTACAGTGGGTGTGTACATAATTACAAATGTACATGTGCAGTGGGTATGTACAGTTCAACTAAATGAATCAGTGCAATGTAGTGCAATGAATATGTGCGATCTTTAAATGTGCAAATGTTAAATAGTGCAGTGATTATGAGGAGTATAAGTTATGAAAAGAGTTAATACTCTTTGCTTAAAATAAAAAGGTAAAAACTAAATATACTGTAAAAAATGCTGGGTTCCACACAATCAATTTGTGTTGAGACAACATGAAGTTGAAGTTAACTTTACTGTATTAGTTTTTTACAAATTTAAGTGGATTGAACATAAAATAATTAAGTTGTCCCAACGAAATCTTAAAAATTGTGTTGTTTCAGCTCAATTTTAAATAAGTAATTTGAACAAGCAACAATTGTTTTGTTGTTGAGTGTATTCAATAACATGACACATGTCTAATGCCACCATTTTATGTTGAGAGATGCTGAATTTCAATAAATAAATGGATGCTTTTTCTGGTAATATTCTTTCCGCAAACAAGCCTATTTCTCCATATAGCTGTCTATTGTTGCACATTAATAATCGTCATCCCAAATCATCATTACTGTTGCAGCTGCATGTTTTCAGATGTCGGCGAACAAAGATGATCGATATCACTAACAAATGAACTAGTATTGCCAGCAATTGAATCTCGCTGGAAACAGGGTGTCACAATAAGCTCCAGCTGAAAGATCCGTCCAGCCTTGGATGTTCTTTATTAATTTAGATGGACAATAGGCTCTTGGATAATTGCCTAATGTGCAAATGAAGGCTTGATGGCAATATGTAAATGAATGAGGATTGATGGAGTTGTTTATTTATTGCACCAGCGGCGAATTTAGCGGCAAGTTAATAATTTGACCTGATATTTGTCAACATATTTCAGAGAATTGACCTTGCACTATGGCTGTGTGCTAGTTTGGAACGGCGTACTGCATAGTGTTATATTATTTATGCGAAATTGCTTTGCATTGATGTAACAGATGACCTTCTGTATTTGTGAAAAATGAAGATTGAACCAGAGCACACTGCAAAGGATTCTTTATCCTATATGAGATGCACTTGATGTGACCTTCCATTTGTAGAGAAATATCATGACTTGTTTCTTGATCTTTTCTTTGACTCATCCTTAGATCAGACAGTAAAATGGCTCAAAATTGGAGTGTATAATAGGCGTATTTTGTTTCTGGTGACTGAATGTGACTTGTGGATTTAAACATGCCACGTAGTGAGATCATATGGCAACAATTTGGCATGCTACAATATGAAGTTTTCAGTGTTACATGCTGTTTTGATTCTTATTCAAAGAAAAGTTCTGTCTATGCTGCACTGAATATAGTAAGCAATTGTGTATATGTTCAAATATTCCTTTTTTTAACTAGTCTTTGATTCAGAAAGCCTTAATTCAAGCCTAAAAACGAAAATCTGTCATCATTTACTGATCCCTGTCTGGATTTCCTCGAATACAAAAGATGTTGTTTTGAAGAATGATAGAAACCATTGACTTTCATAGTATTTGTTTTTCCTACTATGGTTGTCATTGGCTACAGGTTTTTTAACATTCTTCAATATATCTTCTTTTGTGTTCAACAGAAAAAAATATTTGCAACTAGTCAAAGGTGAGTAAAGGATGGCAGTATTTTCATTTTTGGCCGAATTATCCCTTCATTGTCAGCACAGACTGTTCGTCATCATATTTTGGTGGTCTCTAAATTGAGATGTGAATGGTTTGGTCTACTTGTGAATTTTTTTTAACTAATTCAAATTGAAGCATGCAACATTGTGAGATCATATGGCAACAATTTAGCATGCTACATTATCAAGTGTTCCAATACATTACATGCTGTATCAGTTATTATTATTATAATAATAGTGTATACCAAAGTTCCTTTAAGGCAAGTCATTTCACTTGGCGGCCATCTTTAAAATGCCTCTCAGGCAGTATGCTCGGGCGTTCTGTCTGAATGGCTAAACATCAAGTTCTCCAAAACTGTTTGCCAACTTACGATTACATTACATATTTGGAATCACCAATAAAACGAAACATCAACTGTCTCATAACTTTAATTTCTAAAGGTTTGAATCAAACAAAATCGGCATATTTTCAGGTTGCCCGAGCTAATGCGCATGCGCACTCAAAAAGAACGAGATCACGACACCAACCTCATTTTTGGCCGTGTTACACATTATCATCCTCTGAATAATGCTTCGTCAGATCATGCTGGTCTTCTGAAGTAATCCACACCTTGGTCTTGATAGTGAATATTTCTCAGATGAAAGAAGGCAGTTTTTGTGACATGGGATATATGATTTTCAAAATTTTTAATTGCTGTCTAATATAACACCCAGATCTTTTATAGTAGAGGTGACGCTAACTTTGTATCCCTCTAATTGCAGGTCAAGTTGTGAGATCTGTTGTGCACAGGATTTAGGCCCAATAAGTAATAATTCTGTTTTGTCTGAGTTTAAGAGAAGAAAATTGATGGTCATCCAGTCTTTAACATCTTTAATACACTCCGTTAGATCGTGTCTATTCCATAGTCTTTGTGTCTTAAAAATGCTTTTGGGAAAAAATAAATATTCCATTAGGGACTCTGCCGGTTTATGTTATAAAATGTGGAACCCTGTGATTTCTTTTGTCAAGACCTTACCTTCTTTGTAGATGGAGCGAACCCCCCTTTCTTTTTTCATTACTTGGAATATTTTGTTTTCTTATTTTTTGTTTGTGGGGTTGATTTGGGTTGGGATAAGAGTAATGTTTTTGTTATTCCATTATTATTCTGTATGTTTAAAACCAGCAGACTATTCTATGCATTTCACATGTCATGTACTTTCTGTTCTTCAAGTGACTGCTTAAAAAAAAATAAAATAAATGAATTTAAAATAAAACTATATAAATAGCTAAAAAAACATTCTGAACAAGTCTTTACTTTGATTCAGGAAGCCTTAACGTCAGGACAGACTATGCGCCAACATATTCTGGTGGTCTCTAAATTGAGGTATGAATGGTTAGGCCTACTTGTGAAAATTGGAGTCCATTTGTTGGATTGGTAAGCTTCCGCTGTGTGCGACTTATGGGCAAGGTTTCTGACGATTCAAGTCAACCCTGGTCAATTCTGCACCATTACCATCAGTAGTGTATCATTATGTTACTGAGTGCACTATTTTAGTGTAGCATTTTAGAAAATGACCAGTCTACGCAAATACATGGAGGTAGTGTACAACTTTTTTTTTGTTGTTGTTGAAGGAATTCCGTCAAAATGCTCATGCCTACGGAATGTTTGCTGGTCAACACCCTCATTTGGGATCTGAGTGGTTGCAGTTCCCAGTGGATCTGTGTTCGCGGGTGAATTCTTGCTGCCGTGTCTCTTGCCAGCCTCAGCAGCTGGAGGAGATTATGATGCATGTGTGATATGAATGCTTGTACTTGGTGAAGTGAAAAAAAAGAGCTACAGCTTCTGATAAGCCATTTGCAGTGTCTTCCTTTGGGTGCAATTTGTGTTTGCCCTTACAAATCCACAGTTAGGCTAACATCTAATGTTGTTTTAAATATTTACAATTTATGTTACACTAATTTATATATTTACTTAGGCATGATTATGACTAGGGCTGCACGATATTAGGAAAATCTAACACTGCCGTATTTTTTTTGCGATTATATATTGCAATATAAATACAATTTCCCCATATGACTTAATATCTTTATTTGGAAAGAATTTATAATGTTAGATCAATTGGAATCATTCTGTAGTAGGAGTGCATCTTCATAAAATCTAATAAACAATCTATCAAATTTTTGGGTCCCCCACCACATTTTCGTTGTGGTCTGTGCTATTCGCAGTGCATTTCTGTAATTGTGAGTATTTTCACGCTTGGCAATCTATAAATACAATCAAGAAAAAGATAAATAAAGTGTTTTATCATTCCCGAGTCTAACAGTATTCAAGTACAGTAAAAATAAAAATAATTCAATAAAATTAACCCAAAGTTAACGTTACAAGTGGTACAATTTGTTATACCTGAATGTTTTTAAAAATCATTATACAATAACAGGCATCAAAAACGCATGCAAATAATAAATAATACAAACTCAACATCGCATATCCTGCGATAAGACTATTGCGAATGATCACATTGAGATATTGATGCTGAAACGATATATTGTGCAGTCCTAATTATGACTATTGCTCACATGTACAGTTTAAGACAAACCTCTCTTTTTAAGCATAGTTTAAACTTTGGAATCTAACTCAGTGGCAGTTGTTTTAAAGATGCAAATCATAATCTAAAATTGATTTTGGGTATGTAACAAATTTCCCTGTTTTACATTTAGATTTTGTGCACATCTACTGTACTGTGTTGCCTTACAATTTTAAGTTGTCAACTTTTTTTTTTCTTTTTCTTTTTACAGTGTGGCAATCTGAAGTGCATAGCAAAAAATGAAGTGCATAGCTGTGGTTATATGGAGAATGTAGCAGTGTGGCGCAAAGATGAACTAAAATGCACAATTGAAATTTGTTCAGTAAAACATAAAAAACTGTCCAAAACACACAAAAATACAGGCAAAGCTTTTTTATTGGTATAAATGACTACAGATACAGATAAATCCACAATAAGCCAGCAAAGCTGTTGTCTTTTCATTTTGACATAACTGATATGATCTCTGACCAATTTGATCAATGAAATGAGAGTTTACTTTCAATTTTGACAATTTTTGGTTGGTTTCTAAATATTGACTTGTAAAAGCAAGTTAACCAAGAAAAATGTAAAGGGTTATCTCAACCAAATATAAAAATACTGTCATTATTTACCCTCCAGGTGTTTTCGGTTTTTCTGTTTAACACATACATCAGATATTTTGGAGAATTCTGGTTGCTGGATTATCCATCAACTTATACAAAAAATACTGTAGAAGTTAATGAACACCAGCAACTAGCTTTTTTCAGAAATATATTCTTTTGTGAAATAAGTTTTAAACAAGTGAAGGGTGAATAATTGATGACAGAATTTTCTTTTTTATGAACTATTCCTTTAATTCCAATTTCAGATAAAAGCAAACCTAGTTTAAAAAAACAAGACTTAATGGTAAGAAACCCTAATTACCCTGGAGTTTGTTTATCAACACAGAGGCCTGAAGTCATTTTCCAAAACCTTTTCATTCAATGTTCCACACTGGTGGAATGATCTTCCCATTGATACACAGACGGCGAATTCACTGGTATTCTTTAAACTACAACTAAAAACCCATCCCTTCCGAGAGCAACTTACCCCTGGTGAATAAAACCAAGACCACTGGTAGAAGCACTTTTGCGCTCTCTCTCTCTCTCTCTCTCTCTCTCTCTCTCTCTCTCTCTCTCTCTCTCTCTCTCTCTCTCTCTCTCTCTCTCTCTCTCTCTCTCTCTCTCTCTCTCTCTCTCTCTCTCTCTCTCTCTCTTTCTTTCTCTCTCTCAAAAAGGCACTCTTAAGCAGGTCGCACACCAGAAGCAACGCCACGCATTTCAGAATTCTAAAAATAGATTTCAATCAGAATACGCACCGGCGCCGCAAGTCGGCAGCTGTCCGCGGCGCCCAGCCACGACTCAGGACACTGTTCATATTTCTGTCGCGCCACAGAGCGCCATCTGATTAGTTTCATTTTAAATAGCCTGCAAATGTGCGCGTCTGGTGTGCGATACTTTCAACTGTCATGTGCGCGCTGTGTCGCGGCGCTGAGGGGCGAATCCGGTGTGTGACGGCCTTTACTCTAGCACTAAAAGCACAATTAAGTAACTTTGGATAACTAGCACTTCTTTTGTGTATTGCCTCTTCTTGTTGAATTGGTGAATACCTTCTCAATTTTAAGTCGTTTAAATGTATCAAAACTGCTACCAAGCTTTGCCTAAACAAACGCCTTATTTTTCTATAAACTTTTTTAAAACTCTATATTAAGTCTGTATTGAATTTGTGATTCCTTTGCTACTTCCCAAGTTCCAACATCCAAACTTCCAGTTCTGTACTTGCAAACTGATTCCAAAGAGCAGAAATAGAGCAGATATAATTTTTCCATGTGCATAGCTGGCTCTGCCTGCTGCTCAGTCCAGCTGAAACCCATTTATTGCTGACCCAAATTATTCAAATGTTTAGCTTTCAATCTTCTTTCCAGCAATCTACAGACAGCCATAGCTGCGCTTATGCACTACCATATTAATTATGGCATTGTTCTCACTCCATCTTTCTCCTGCTGCTAGTTGGGCTGTCACCAAAGGGGTTCTGCTTTCTTTATGGCCTGTTATGCAGCATTTCACTTAATTAGAAAACTGTAAGGTAACAGTCTCCACACCTGCTGCTGAATATGCTGACAGGCCAACTTATGCTGTACTTCCCTTCATTCAGTTTCAAGCAGTTCCATGCAAATGTTTTCACCAAAATAGCGAAACCCTTTCTAAGTTTTTTTTTTGTGTAGGCTTGTATTTTAAAGTACTGTATGTGACAGAGGCCAGCTAGCGAAGTGCTATGCAGGTAAATTTCACTCCTCTGACCTCAAAAAGTGCTCTAGCGACAGACGCTAGAGGACATGGTCCTCCTTGTTAGAGCAATCGTCTCCCATGCAATAAATTGCCAGTTTGATCCCAGCTCAGACCGGGTTGGGTGCAGTAGGACCGGTGGGTTACACATGGGGGCTCATCTGGGATGGGAGTAAGGTTTAGGAAATGAGTGTAACAGAGGCCAGCTAGCAAAGTGCTATGCAGGTAAATCTCACTCTTCTGACCTCAAAAAGTGCTCTAGCGACAGACGCTAGAGGCCATGGTCTTTAGCTTCCTTGTTAGCGCAACCGACTTTTATGCAATGAATCACCGGTTCGATCCCAGGGCAGACCGGGTTGGGTGCAGTAGGACCAGTGGGTTACAGACGGGGGCTCGTCCGGGATAGGAGTGAGGTTTAGGGGGGTGAGTGTAACAGAGACCAGCTAGTGAAGTGCTCTGCAGGTAAATCTCACTCTTCTGACCTCAAAAAGTGCTCCAGCGACAGACGCTAGAGGACGTGGTTCTCCTTGTTAGAGCAACCGACTCCCATGCAGTGAATTGCCGGTTCGATCCCAGTTGGGTGCAGTAGGACTGGTGGGTTACTCATGGGGGCTTGTCTGGGATGGGAGTAAGGTTTAGGAAATGAGCCAGCTAGTGAAGGGCTATGCAGGTAAATCTCACTCAAAAAGTGCTCTAGATTTTTCCTCATAAATTAGTTGTTTTGGAAAACATAAACCAATGTTTTATTATCATGTTAACATTTATGGTTGCTCTGTGAAGATTTTAATGCAAACGTCACACTCATAACACTGGAACTGCCTGTTGTCGCCAGCGAATGCTGTATGCGAGTAATGACAGCATGAACTGATATCTCTGCCAAGCATCCCGGCAGACTAAAGCTCTGAAATCATTGAAGGTGATTGAAGCACCCCTGTTGTAGTTGCACATTCCTTGAACGCTGATGATGGGCACTGCAGGGGCTCTTCGCTCACAGCTCTGGTAAAAAAGCCTCAGTGTGTTGGAAAGCTGTAGCCTGTGGAAGGATCACTGAAGACGGGGTTGTGAATAAGCTCAACATCAGTGCCAAGTCGCCCGAACTCAGCTTGTTGCTCTTGGCAGCTCAAGATGGGCTTAAGATCTTCTCGGCGCGCCATCCTGCGGTTGGCTTCTGGTTTATCGCAAAAGATCCAGAAACGGCTCGTCATACCTGCCTGCTTGAAAAGTAAACACTGCTTCCTTCGCTTAACCAAGCAAGTGTGGAAAATGGAACGCTGGAACTTAGAGTGCAGTGTTTGCTCGTTTTTCTCTTAAATGTAAATTGGTAACCCATTTTCCAGGTGTCACTAATCATTAAAGGTTCACTTCATCTGAATATTTTTAGCTCTAAATATAAATCTGTACAGCTTCTTTGCTTCTATAAGACACACAAATGGAAAACTTGAATAATACGCAATTTTGTTTCTTATGTGAAGCTGTCAAGCTTCGAAAGAAAAGGGGAAAAACAAACCTTTTTTTAGTGAATACTGACTTCAATCTTAATCAGTGTTGGGTAAAGTTACTTTAAAAAGTAATGCATTAAAATATTGAGTTCTCCCCAAAAATTAACTAGTTAAGTTACCTAGTTACTTTTTATGGTAAGTAATGCGTTACATTACTTTTGAGTTACTTTTGCGTTACTTTTTCTGACCTGGCTGAGGCTTGATCTGTTTCAGAATTTACAGTTTGTTTGTTTTTCTTCTTCTTTTTTTAATAAACGAGCTCTGCAACAACACACTGTATAACCTCCATTTACCTTAAAAAAACATTAATAATGTATGTAGGATAATGTTATCTTCGGAGAACTTCCTGACACCCATGTTTAATAAAAGTTTAAGGCAACATTTTTGTACTTTTTGTCTTATTAAAAAGTAAAATCACTGTCCATTCAGATAATCCTCTTTTCCTTTTCTTCCATGTGTTCAAAATAATGAGCATATTTCTGTTCCTGTGTTCTCTTTGAGTGCAGGATTCAACGTGACTACGTTCATTTTAATTAAGCAATTTGTTTTTTAAAAGCATATTAACTAAATTAAAAAGTAACTTGCTTTACATTTATTTTTAAAGTAACTCAAATATTATTACTTTTAATTAATTTTTTTAAGTAATGCTTTACTCTTTACTTAGAAAAGTAATATTACGTAACTCACGTTTCTTGTAATGTGTTACCCCCAACACTGGTCTTAATTTGTTTCTCATAAAAACGTATCATTCAGCTTCAGAAAACCTGATGAAATATATAGAGCAAGAGTCTATATCTGCTAAACAATTTTAGTTCATTTTTCTGACTAATATTTTATTTATTCAGTATTGACTGAAATTTGTACACTACTTTTTGATAATATTATGCTTTATGTGCTTTTTTAATCATCATTTGAAACCCCATTTGGTATAATTAGTAAATTGGAAAGGACAACTTGAATAATACTCCAATTTATTTCTTGTGTGAAGCTGTCGAGCTTTGAAAGAAAAGGGGGAAAAAAGCATTTTAGTGAATTTTGACTTCAGTGTTAATTGGTTTCTAACAAAAACGTGTCATTCACCTTCAGAAAACCCTGAGTACTATGCTTCTTTATTTTTTCGGACAAATCTGTTTATTTATTTAGTATTAAATTAAATTTGTACAGTACTTTTTTGATAATATTATGCTTCTTTATGTTTTTTTAATCCTCATTTGAAACCTCATTTGGTATAATTAGTAAGTTGGAAAGGACAAACAAAGCAAACTTAAATTTTTCAAATTTTATTTAAAAAAACCATCAAGATGTTTATTGATTTTTATTTTATTCATAACTTGCTGAATACAAAATTTCAGAAAAATGAAATATATAGAGCAGGAGTCAATATCTGCTAAAAATTTTAAACCATGTTTTGGACAAATTTATGTTTGTTTATTTAGTATTGACTGAAATTTGTACAGTACTTTTTGATAATATTATGCTTATTTTTCTGATTTAATTTAATTATCATTTCAAACCCCACTTGGTGTAATTAGTAAGTTGAAAAGGGTAAACAAAGCAAACTTTGAAAAAATTTTTTGAATTTTTTTTCCAAATTTTATTAATAAAGCCTTTAAGACATTTATTGATGTATTGGCATTTTATTCATTTAATTTATAACTTGCTGAATATTTCTACAAGACACACAAATGGAAAACTTGAATAATAGTCAACTTTTGAAAAAAAAGTTTTGATAAAAAGGAGAAAAAAGCTTTTTAGTGAATATTGACTTCAGCCTCAATTTGTTTCTCACAGAAACGTATCATTCAGCTTCAGAAAACCTGATGAAATATATAGAGCAGGAGTCGATGTACGTTAAAAATTTTAGATACTTTTTCTGATGAATTTACGTTTGTTTGTTTATTCAGTATTGACTGAAATTTGTACACTACTTGTTGAAACATAGGCTCATTCTGAAAACGTCCCCCTATATACATTTCTGGAGATCATGAATTATGTAGCCAGAAGTTCAGGATGGAGCAAAGAAAAAGCAGATTTCACAATCACAAAAGCAGCTCTAGCCATCTCAGACCTTTTCAGGTCTTTTCAGGCTGCATTCGGCCTTTAAAGCAAATGATACGGGGAGCTGCTTACCTCCATATGGACGGCTTTTCCGCTGTTGCAATTTTCTCCAGGGGTTCACCGCGTATGTCAGCTGACTTGTAATGTGGCGCGGAGTTGACATCGATGACAGGGTTCGAGTCCGGGTCAATAAGTGCTTGTGAAAAAATTTCGTTTGGGTTTAGGGAAGGAGGACTGTGCATCAGTCGAACGGTCAGTCAGTCAGTCAGTCAGTCAACATCAGCCTCTGGTAAATTTACGGGAGAAGAGCAGAAATTTGCAATCTCAAAAAGCGTACACAGCAGCCTTGGGTTGATTTGCAAAAACAAAAACTGCAAAAAACGTAGCTCCTGCAACGTATTTGGCACTCCCCAGAAAAGTATATAAAAGTACATATTCAGAATGACCCTGGGTTGACTTTCTTTATTTGTGTTTTTTTTTCATCATTTGAAAACCCCATCTGATGTAATCAATAAGTTAATAAAACTAATAAAGCAAATCTTAAATGTTTTAAATTTTATTTAAAAAAAACACTACAAGATATTTACTGATTCTTATTTTCTTCATAATTTGCTGAATATTCTCAGAAAATGTATTTCACAAATGAAAGCAGAGCACGTCAAGGTTTTTACATAAAGTTTCTGAAGATGTTTACTTGAATATCTTTGTTATAATGAACATTAATTCTGCATTTCATAACAGTAATATGTACAGAATCTCTTTGCTGATGTTGGCCTAGGTTACTTTATACTCAGTGAATACTAGCTGAAAAGGTCTGAGATGGCTAGAGCTGCTTTTGTGATTGTGAAATCTGCTTTTTCTTTGCTCCATCCTGAACCTTTGATAGAGATAATAAATGTCAAAGAGCAAGAATGTACTATTTTTCCATCACATTTCTTACACAGTGCTGCCAGATTAATCTACATAACTTTATTTCCTCAGCATTGCTATGGGGTAAAGTTTCTGGTTAGTTGCATTTCGTATAGATGGTTTTGCAGCTGCAGCTCATGCAAGGCGAGATACAAAAGAATTTCCTCCCGTTGGTTAGGAGCAGCGGGAATGATGGAATCCAGCTGCTCTGGGTCCCTGACCTCAAGATTTGACCTCTGACCCTGTGATGGATAAATGCAACTAAAGAAAAAAGCCAGGAGAGAAAGATAAAGCCTGAAAAGCACCTGCAGAGTAGGCCTGACATTCCAGTACTGGACCCTAGGACACGTGTCACATGATCCCAGAGGGTGTGTTTGAGTGGGAGGGGGGGCATCATTAATAGGAGGCCAGCTGTTACTGTATATGACTAATGAGCTGTTTTATGGAAAAAGACTTGATGAACACGCACATTTGACCGACTACATGTGGAATAGTATGGCTGTTTCTCAATTCCAAGAACACAGAGAACAAACTTGCGTTCTTGAGAGGACCATTCTTGCCAGGTCACCTTAGAAGAACAAACTCGGGAGACGCGAGAACATGAAATGCATCCTGTAAGAAATGAGCTGATGGTCACATGACCTTCATGCGTTTTAAGCAGATAATTATTTAATCATTACATTATTCATACAATGATCCCTTTTCAATACAGTATAAACAGTTAAAGTCATAACTATTAGCCCCCTGAATTATCAGCCCCCCTGTTTATTTTTTCCCCAATTTCTGTTTAGCGGAGAGAAGATTTCTTTCAACACATTTCTAAACATAATAGTTTTAATAACTCATTTCTAATAACTGATTTATTTTATCTTTGTCATGATGACTGTAAATAATATTTTACTAGATTTTTTCAAGACACTTCTACACAGCTTAAAGTGACATTTAAAGGCTTAACTAGGTTAATTAGGTTAACTAGGCAGGTTAGGGTAATTAGGCAAGTTATTTTATAATTAAGGTTTGTTCTGTAGACTATTGAAAAAATATATAGCATGGTTTCCGCTACATTCATTCTTCCATGGCGGGGCGCCACACCAAAATTCATCCCGCCACGGCTATATTACAGCTTTCTATTCAAAACATTCAGTCATTGTTGTTGTTGTTGTTTTTAATAGCAGGTTATAATAGCACCAAAACGTATTAAAAGGTTAGTGAATTATAACAGCGAAAACTTTTCTTTAACCGTAGTAGTGCTGTGCGTTATGTGTTTAACCCTTTACGGTGACATGCTGACTGACAGGTGCCTGCGTGAGACGTGAGACCAGCAAACACGGCGTAGCTTTCAGTTAAGATGAACACAGTTTCCATAAATATACTGTATAGATAAAGGTCTATGGTTTTGCATACAATAACTTTATCTGGCTGGAATTTATAGCGGTTTCACTTTACTTCAGGACTGTTCAGCTACTTCTGCTGTTTCACGTTACTTCAGGACGCATTAATGCCGCTCTGTAGGTCTACCGGAGACATTCATAAATATTCCTAGCAAATCTAATAAATGTTGGAGATGTACTCGTCACATAAACGCACTAAATCGCACTTGAGCAGCGTATATTTCAGGGTGTGAAGTTGTGCACGAACAGAGGAAATCAGCGCGCAAGCAGAGATTCGCATGCTCTTATTACATAAATGCGCTCACAACATGTGTCATTGAAATAACACCCATAGGTAGTTGGTACATCCGTGTAAAAGTCCTGTCGCCACAGCTGGAAAAAATCCTAGAGGAAACACTGTATAGCTTAAAGGGGCTAATAATTTTGTCCCTAAACAGTTTTAAAAAAGTAAAAAACTGCTTTTATTCTAGCTGAAATAAAACAAATAAGACTTTCTCCAGAAGAAAAAAATATTATCAGACATACTGTGAAAAGTTACTTTGCTCTGTTCAACATAATTTGGGAAATATAAAAAAAAATAAAATAAAAATCAATGGGGGGCTAATAATTCTGACTTCAACTGTATAACGTGCACATAAACCTTCCAAATATGCTTTGGAAAGTACAGATAAAACAGATTTTAGTATGAAGTTCAGTAAATAAACACTCTTAATGTGTTTATGCTTTATTACGATTTTCATATTAATGTTTACTTTCACCGTCTCATTTGGGGAAACTTAGATAATTATGTCTCTGAACTTCAATAATAAAAAAATATTAAAGTTCTCACCCCCTTTATTCAGCCACAATGACTTCTGGGACTTCTAGACTGAGTACAGTGCTTAACGGCTGATTTATACTTCTGCGTCAAGTGATCGGTGTGACCCATGGCGCCTGCCGTGCGCGTAGTCGTTCATTTATACTTCTGTGCGCTGTTTGTGTTGCTCTGCAATAACACTTCTGAAACGCTAACTAGCAGTAGGTGTTTATGTTCCTCTGTGTCGAGTTTCTTCGCGGGTGTTTTGTTTTTTCTGAAAGCTACCTTAATGTATAAGTAGCTAAAACTCGCTAATTCAGAGGCAGGAACCGGCAGGCGTGCAACAACTTTAATTATAAAGTAAACACAGAAGTTTCCATCTGGAGCTCATTCGTGGGAGCCAACACTCGATCCATTGGGCTTGCGGCTCTCAGCAAGTCACTGGGCAGACAGAAGCCCCGCCCCGCCCATCACGCAAATCTGCGTCTATTGTGAAGTGAGTTTGACAAGCGAATTAAGTGAAATAGACATGCAAATGAAGTGAGTAAACTTAAAATGTTCACGCGTCTATTTACTAGGGGTGTCAAAATTAATCGTTTCTTCGGTGCACCGCGATGCAGATGGGGACAATTCGATATCGGTTCAGTAATAATCATAACCGGTTATTACGCACTTATGTCATTTATCCCCTATGCGCAATGTCGCAGTAGAATACTATGGCGAAGGAGGCAAGGGTGAGTAAATAAAACACTCCTACTACTTAAAAAGCAGATCTTTCACTGACACTGAGGAATGGTAAAGCAGGAGTCGCTATTTCACTACTGAAGAGTAATGCTGTAAAACTCTCTCTCTCTCTCTCTCTCACACACACACACACACACACACACACACACACACCTAAGGCATTTGTCCCGTTGGCATGTTCGTGAGGTAAATTTTCCTCTCCGCTCGGCTCTGTTAAAGTGATACTTGTGGATCCAGACACAAGCGTGCCTGTGGTTCGAGTTTATTGTATTGTATTGTATTTATTCTATTACAGATTACCTGATAACCGCGTATTATGCGCATATAGACTGACCCGCGGCTGCTTTTCCCGCGTCACTCATCATGGGTGAACGGCGCTTCCGTTTCTAAAGCCAATCGCAGCCCTTTCTGTTTAGTTGGTGAAGACCAGGGTGAAGACAATGACCAGTCATAGGGGTGTAAGAATTTGCCAGCGCTCAGAAAGCAAGCGGGATAATATTTACATTAGTTTATTTGTTATGAATGCTCGTGCTGTGTTCTGTGCATGTATTGGAGTTTTGTCTAAAACACTCACAAACATTTTTTTCGAGCAGGTAAAATTAAAGGTACAGTTCATGTATCTGACTACTTGTATTAAAGGACAAAATTGTATTACAATATACAAATATAAACATATTTATAGATTTTAATACAATTTTTTTTCTTGTGTTGTAAAGAAAAAAAATCTAATGTATGGAAAGCATCGTCAATGCACCGTGATGCACTGAGATATCGAATTGAACCGAATTGAACCGAATCGAATCGGCATGATAATCGTAACCGAACCGTGAGACCAGTGTAGGTTCACACCCCTACTATTTACACGCGAATAGCGCGATTTATTCGTGCGTTCTGCGTCTGGTGTGAACACAGCATTAAAGGAGCAAGCCCGATGGAGATACTGTTACAATTGTCAAGTCCCATAAAGGAGCTCCAAATGGAAACTTTTGTTTATGATTAAAGATGTTGCACGTCCGCAGGTTCCCGCCTCTGAATGAGCAAGTTTTAGTTACTTGTAGTCTTCAGAAAAAGCAAAATACCCGCAAGGAAGCTCAATACAGAGGAACATAAAAACCTACTGTCAGCTAGCGTTTCGTTGTGTTATTGCTGAGCAACACAAACAGCATGCAGATGTATAAATGCACAACTATGCGCAAGGTAGGCACCATGAGATCACTCGATGCATTTTTGAGTTTTGGAACTGATATTTGGCGGTTGATGATGACGTTACATGAGAACAAAAGGACGCAAGAACGCTTAAGAATGCATATTGAGAAACAGCTTAGATCTATGTAGAACCTGTGCCTATAGATGCCCACAGTTGTCTTCTTTCAGTTGCTAGTAAGAGTGAATTACTCTAAGCAGTTAGCACATTTGACCATTTAAATCCTCTCTGCACAATTCCTTGAGTAGATTGCAGGCAGGCCTTGGAATAAGTAATCACCGCTATGCAAATGTGACCCTTTTCACTTATGTACACAAAAAGAAGCAAATTACCTGGGAGATGTTCAGCATTTAGTATTTAACTAGATTAAGGAAGGGTTTTTTTGCAAACCCTCATGGGATTCTTTTATTGAAGGTACACAAATAATGTTTTCCCCACTTTTGTTGTCTCTTACCCTATAATAATGTTTGATATCGGGTAATTGAACAATTTTGGAACAGATAGAACTTGCCTGTGATTTTCAGAGGTGGTATCAGGCTCATTATGTTCATCAAAAAGCAATTATGGGAAGCCACTATTGTGGGATCTTTTTTTTTTATGTTTGGTAATTATACAAAGCACTACTTTAATCTTTCGTTTCTCACCTCTAGTCTCTTACACAAATGCCCCACTTCATCTGAATTAGCCGGAATCATGTACACAATAACTTGATGATTGGATAATTAGCAGTTGCAGTCAGATGATGTCACAGTCATTACCCTTTACATCTTTTTTGGGGGGAAGATGGAGTTCTTTCTATACATGTAGAGGCAGTGAGATAACATGATTCTCCTTTTCCCTGAGCAGTGGACCAGGCTGACCCACCCACACCAGTCAGAGTCTTACTGCCGCTGCATTCCCAGCATGGCTGGGCCAGTAATTCACGGTCAGGGTGGTGTCGCGCATTGCTTGCCGAAAAGAGGGGGGTCAGGGGTTCAATTGATCCCCTTGGGTAAAGCCTTAGATACATAGTGACTGTACGGCGGCCCCACGCTGACTACAGTGGTAATTAATTTCTAATGAGGGTTGGACGGCTCACTTGTGCCAGCCTGCATTGAGCCCACGGGCTCCAGACATATTCTTCTATGCACCATTTATTTAAAGACTTTGTAATATTCTCCAGTAGGTCAAAAGTTCCATTTGGCTTTATGATGCGAGCTCTTCTCGAGTAATTCCTCCTAGTACTTTTCAACACTTTTATTTTGATTAAATTTCAGTATGGCGATATGAAAAAGATTTGTCTTTTTCACTCTCAGGTGAGATGAGATTAGTTTTTCCTCACTTAATCTTGGTTCCGTTCAATAAACCCATCTAAGTTTAATTCTTTTGTTTTTAAAAAGTTACTCTCTTTCTGTGTGGGTTTCATTGCTCTTGTCGAGACGCATTCAATTGCTTTTAATTAAAGTCTGCGACTTGTGCATTGTGGTTTTGGGTCAGCGCTGAAGCAGCTTGTATTGATAAAATTTCCTGAGAGGAAACTATTCGGTGAAATACAGGAAGCCATTAGGAAGTCTGGCCTCACATCTATCTGCAAGCCTTTAAACAGTGTCCAGCCCCCTGAGTTAGCAGTATGGACGAGTTCTAGCGATTGAAAAGTTTTCAAAATCTGAAAATATTCAGCTGAAATGGCAAAATAATAATGATTTATTTGGTTTCAAAACTGTTGTGGAGGGTCAACAACAACGTGTCATTTCTGTAAATTTCTGGACACACTTTACCTCATGCTGTACTAGCAACATGTAAAATGTGTTAAATTGACTTGACATAAAAAGAGGTAGCTTGCTACAAAAGCACTCTCCACAGCATATAGCGTTTACCTAATATTGCGGTTATAAAAGTTATGGTACAGATTTGTTTTTTTTAACCAGATTGTATTTACTGAACAATTTTGCGTTGATGACAAACAATGTGCTCCTTGAACACTGTCTCTGAAAAGGTTTACCCTTGTTTGTTCCCTGACAGAGCTAAATACGTTTATACGTTTTGCTAAGAAACATGCACATTAACTTGATTTTAGGTATCATTCATGTATTTTGCAAATAGGGATGCAACGATTAAGCAATTTCACTATTAACCGCGATTGAATTCATCACGGTTAATTGATCGTAAACTTCACTGATTGATCATCACTGAGTTTCCGCATGGAACAAAGCTGCTGCAACTAAACAAAGTTATGACAACTGTGCACTAGTTTAAAGTTTCAAGCTTGTACACCGAGGCTAATACCCACACACACTGGATTAACTATGGCTGAGGCTATTAAGAAGCGACCGCAAGTTCGTTATTTCTTTTCTTGCGCGCATATTGGGATTGACATACACTCGATGCGCATGCAGCATGACGTGCTCACGCTTTCCAGGTGCACCTAGTTGAAAGAATGGCAGCCTTTGACTAAATTTGCTCTCTTTCAAAGGGAAGTATTTGACTAATTTGATGCTTATATTTACTTTAGACAAATACAGTTTTTTTTATTATTTATTCTTATTTTTATTTATTTATTTATTGTTCTGTCATTATTTTTCAGTGTAAAGTTAATGAACTACTGTTTGTTTTTTATTATTATTTTGTGCTGTATTTAGTTACTGAGCAGCAATAAATAACACTTGAGTTTTCATGTGATTTTCTAAACTAGTAGTGTTTTGAAATTAATGAATGCATAATAATATTATTCCTCAGACTATAATCGTACAACCAAAATCTATAATCGTTGCATCCCTGTTTGCAAAACATTGTGCAAAAGGAATACTCCGTTATTACACTTATCATCTTGTCTGACATTTCTTTCTTGTCAATCTCAAGTATTATTTACAATGTGTTCTTTCAATATTTAAAAGATCCTAAAGTCAAGATAATTTAACCATGCTCAGAGTGACGATCTTTGAAATGAGATTTACCTAATGTAAACCTTGGTTCATTTCTAATAGTTTGTTGTGCACAAATTGATTTTTGGGTGCTCGACAAGCTCTGGAACTCATTCAGGTTGTTGTTATTGAACCCTCCTAACTGAATTACCCATGGTAAACCTTTCCTAATATAATTTCAGGCTTCGCCGTCCATTTTCATCCAGCGAGTTCTTTCCACTAATGAACAAGTAAATGTGACCATTAAGGTTATGCGTTTCTGGTGAATGGCAAAAAACCCCAATGTCATGTACTTGCGCTTTTGTCTTCCTTCAGCAGAAATGTTATACGGAGCATTGATCACCCATGAAATCGCACATCGCCAAAACATCGCTGCAGAATCTCAGTGGAAAATTGACTGGTAGTTAAGTGGTTATGGAGCTGCGCTGTATTGGGCCCCTGAGAACCACTGTGATGCCTCGCTACGTCTATCCCGTCGTGCTCCACTCCTATTTGAATTTCAATCAGCTTTTGATGTGTTGTTATGTGAAGGCATGGGGGATGGAGGTGAGCCGGAATATGTGGCGTGACCAACGGAGACTCATTTGAGGCTCATTTGTGTCCGCTCGCGTCCCAGGGGGCACATGCCGTAAACTGCTAGCCGCTGGGCTTGCAAACACTCTATTTTTACTGACGTCTCCAGCTAGCTTGTGCTGATCTCAGACTGGAGGGTGGTACAATCAATACCAACCCCCCTCCCGAGCTCCTCTGTTTTGTGTCACTTCATCATGTGCTGTCACATCTACCACACCTTAGTTTGTTATATTGAATTAAATGTGCTGTCGTAGCCACGCCGTGTCATTCACCCCAGCCGCTTCAAGATAGTAATTGTCTCCCGGACTCTATTAAGCAACCATATGTTTTATGGGTATTTACCATAATGCGAGATTGAATTATGCCGCTTTTTTGATGCTGTGTGTTTCTTACAAACGCATCGCATAGTGGGAAATGCTAATTCTGCATTTTTGTCTACCTTTCCATATGGCGCAGGAGCTCTTGGGTCTCGGAGGTGATCCCAAACAAGCAGTTTTTGAAATGAGATTGCAGGCAGCATGATATTGTGGAAATCTGACATTGTGATATACAATTGAAGTCAAAACTATTAGCCCTCCTGTGAATTTTGTTTTCTTTTTCAAATATTTCCCAAATGATGTTTAACAGAGCAAGGAATTTTTCACAGTATTTCCTATAATATTTTTTCTTCTGGAAAAAGTCTTATTTGTTTTATTTCGGCTAGAATAAAAGCAGTTTTTAATTTTTTTAAAAACCATTTTAAGGTCGAAATTATTAGCCCCCTTAAGCAATTTTCTTTTTGATAGTCAACATAACAAAGCAACATTGTACAATGACTTGCCTAATTACCCTAACATGTCCAATTAACCTAGTTTGGTCTTTAAATTGCACTTTACGCTAAATACTAGTATCTTGAAAATGGTCTAGTAAAATATGATGTACTGTCATCATGGCAAAGATAAAAGAAATCAGTTATCAGAAATTAGTTATTAAAGAACCCCTATTATGCATTAAAAAAGGTCATGTCTTGGGGGTCTCCAACAACAGTGTGATATGCATGCAAGGTCAAAAAACACTTTCATTGTCTTATAATTATAGGTGGGCATAGATACATTTTTTAAAATGTAAATTATTCTAGATTAATCTCGAAATTAATCTAGATTAATCTAGAATAAAATGACTCATTTGAATTTTGCCGAAGGCATTCAGAATAAGTGAATTTCCAAAATGCATTAGAAACTGCTTGCGAAACTGTTCTACTATGATAATTGGTGATAAAAATAAATGATGTCCAATAAGATGTACTTGTGTTTACTAACTGTTTATTCAGATAAGCATGAATTTTGAACTGTAGGCCTACATAAGCTCGAAACAGCGATTTCATACTTGCTTTTGATGTACGTACATACAGAAAATGCAGGCAAGTTCACAGAGCCCTGACGGTGTGTCAAGCATTGAGTATATTTACATGGGCAACAATACTTTAATACGATTTTAAAATGATAAAAACAATACTCTGATTAAGAGTCTACCATGTAAACAGCGATTTTTGATTACCTTAATGCGACTAAAGTCATAACTGAACTAAACAGAAATGGAATTAAGACGTGGAGTATGCAGATATTAGTGGCATTACTGACAAACTATTACCGTCATGTAGGACTTTTCGCCATATTTTCCGACAAGATCCACACAGGTGGCTGTCAGTAAAGGACCACACACACACACACACACACACACACACACACACACACACACACACACACACACACACACACACACACACACACACACACACACACACACACACACACACATCTCGAAATGCGGAAGTTTTTTTCTTTCCAGTTGGTGTTCGTTATTAAATTCCATAACACTCTCACCAGTCCTTACTCATTATTTGCGTCTAATACCCCAGTTCGTCACGAAGGCATGAATGAAATGTTCATGAGTTAAAGTGAAACTGCCGAACTGCAGTTAAAGTCAGGCATCCTGCTGATTTGATTCAGAAGGGCACTTTTTTTCTCAGACGGCTCACCGGTCAGGTATACATCCGCGCTAAACTATCAAGGTGAAAGTCATCATAGCTTGCATAGAATAGACCCAGCTCCCAACCCAACTTTGAGAATAGATTAACGGCGATAATTTTTTTATCGCGCGAATGAAGTCTCGTGTTAACGCAGCACGTTAACGCCAATAAAGGCCCACCACTACTTATAATATGCTTTTTTTAAACTTAATTATCCCAACGACTCCCATATGATTTGTTCAGCGATTCATTTGTTTCCAAACCCATCCTTAGCGTGATGCTAGTCTGCGCTAATTGGTCCGATGACCCAGTCTATTGCAATTAATCGACTGTGTTCAGCGTTAGACAGAGAGAAATACCCACCACAGCTTATCAACATTGTTTAAGTAGTAAGAGTGCAGAGTGTATGTGTGAGCCCAATGCAGGAGTGCATTAAAGCAATGCAGTTAAACACCAGCATATTGCTCTATTCTTAACCATAATTAAAAACAGTGACACGCATTCAGTGGAATCCACACAGTAGAAAAAGCTGAACTATTCTGAAACTTGACCACAGCACATGTGTAGGAACAGCTGACAGTGGCTATAGCAACGACAAACTGCAGTGGATCGCGAGTTCACAAACGCATTTAAGTCCGTAAACAAAGCGGCACGCGTCGCATTTTGAACGTGGCTTTAGACGCCATATGATAATATAAAGAGTTAACCAGATACAGTACAAGCGGTTACAAGTAACAAAACACAATTAAACTTGCAAGCTAGAGAAAACAAGGAGGCAACCATTTTAATTGCACTTAAGTTTCTTACACTTGTGAAATGGAGGAAGGAACTGATCCATGAACTGTGTATCGTTAAGTTCCTGTCAAGCTCTGACAAAGTCCCATACATCAATAGTCTTTTCTGATCCTTCCTTTCACAAACGGCCGATGAATCCCTCAATGTAAGCATATAATCTATAAAGCACTCCTCAGAAAAATGACGGGAACACAGCACAAGGCTGGGGCTATAATGCTGAGGTATTTTTTTAAAAATAATCTTCAACATCTGACTCTTCACAGCTTCATCTTTGGGTAGGAAAAATAACACTAACTTTCCCTCACACTTCAGAGCACAGAGTCTTCGCGACATGATTCAGCTGGGATCTGCTACAGTGTTTGTCTTTTTTTATTTTCTTCTACAGTGTTTGTGGGCGGGGCCGGGGTGGGGTTCAATTTTCCCAGGTCTGCGCGTGCAACAGATGGGCGGGGCTTGAGTTCTGTATCGACGTCACGCTGACACGACTAAAGATTCGTTACCCCCACGATTCATTTAAATCACTCTGAGTCGACGCTTTTAAAGATGAATCAATAGTTTTAAACACGGCACACTTTTCAGATTTAAGCCTTAGCTGGATATTTCACTTCACTTAGAGCTGTGTTACACACTACATGGAAGGTCTTATTCAAAAACCTGTAATAGGGGCTCTTTAAAACTATTATGTTTAGAAATGTGTTCCATTAAACAGAAATTGGGGACAAAATAGACAGGAGGGCTAATAATTTTGACTTCTGAATTCTGACTAAGAATTCAGGTACAGAAATTGAATGATGAAACATAAAGTAGCACTGAATAGTCTACATTGTATAAATAATTCAATAAAATAACCTTCATTAAGGTTACGAATGGTACGATTCCTTTTAAACAGTAATGCAAATGATCAATCTTGTTCGGGACTGTGGCTCCTGGTCAACTCTAATCACAACTCAGCATTGCTGAAACAATATATGGTGCAGCCCTAGCCGACAGTGTGAAAAAGACATTTAAGGAGGACGAAAAGGACAAAGCTTGCCGGATGAACAACAAATAATTCATGTTTTTGACTTGGTAGCTCCACCAAAAGCCACATTTGATCCATTTCCCCTTGCAGCAGACTTCCATTAATAATGGATGCTAGTTTCACCCCTTCGAAGTCCTGCAGGGCACACATTCCCCCTACCAGCCCCCCCACATAAGTTCCCATCATTGACTATCCCGGTAAGGTTCAGGGCTGAGCTTAATACATCATATCGCGCCCTGACTAACTCCTATTGTTGGTTTAGCCAAGTGCATCAGGAGGTGTCTGCTTTGTTGTGTTACAAAGGCGACTGTCATGAGATGACGTTTTAATAGAAATCCTGCTCTCTTTTGTTGAGGTCACCTCAGACAATGCTTCAGATACCTTCATGCTGTGTGCTAAAGGAGCCGTGCGGGTTTTTTCAAATCCTTCTTCTTTAGTGGTGGCACAATACGGAGGGGTCAGAGGCTGGGATGAGCGCTGGAGATTTATGGCTAGTTTAAAGTTGAATAGCAAAGCTGCGAGACATGCCAAGTGTATGATGTAAGAAACTGGCCAGGCTTTACTCCCACTGCCACGGCGAATGAAGAAAGTGATGAATCAATGAGAAAATTAAAGATCTGATTCAGAACTCTGAATCCTGGTGGGGGAAACTGGGTCATACCAGTCTAAGAGGGCCTGGGTGGGATTTGTAATATGATCCTTGGTTTGATGTTGGTTTATGGTGGTCTTGCAGTCCTAACCAAATTAAACTGGTTGAGTTTGAAGGAAAGTTCAATCTCAATTGTGGTGTGTCATTGCTTACGAGGGAAAAATAAACATTTTCAGCCCTCCCCTATTTCTTCTTATGTGCCAAAAAAATTGCATTATTTTGGGATTAAAGCTAGGGCTGGGCGATATGCGGACCGCAGTTCATGCAACTAACCAATCTGCTTCACACTTTGTATGGAATATACACATTTCAGTAACGGCAGACTACTTACCTCAGACAAACACAGCGCATCCAAACACTGCAGTGCTTTTTACTTTTCTCCATAAACTTGTATCGGAGCAGCAGCAATGGTTTCTCCGTTTGTCATCCTCTGAGAAAACGCTTGATGGTCGCCTAGTTATGAGAGACGCCAGGGGAGCGCAAGCGCAAAGCTCATTGTAAATTGTCAAGGAAACCACGCGCTCATGCTTGTCACTTCAGGTCAGAATAACAACACGCATGAAAATGAGTGCTGTATAGCAGCAGTGAAGAGATTGTAAATAAAAAAAGGATGTAAGGAGTGGCTTTTTGGTTTCTTTTCTTGTGCATCCCAGCCACTAGCTCCCCATCTGAAAGAGTTTTTAGCATAGGGGGTAATGTAGTCATTCAATTTCACTATTTGTAATTATGCTGTATGTATTTGAATAATGAAGGTTGGTTGTTTTACTGGAAAGCTCAGATTTGATTAGCATAACTTGTTTTGTTTACAGAGTTTGAGGTTTACTATATCATTAATATTGACACCTTACAGATATTCATCTACCTTAAAGGTTGCTTTGATTGTTCAGTATTTACGCTTTACAGTTGCACACTATTTGTAACATTTTATTTATCAAGTTTAAGAGTCGCTTTAACACATTAACATGTTTATTTTATTTTGAAGAGATGAGATATTTTGTTTAAATAATTTAGTTTTTTTCTGTTAAAACTATTTGCCTTAGTAATGTTGGTAAATTAAAATAAAATGTTTTTTTTTTAAATCCTACTATTCCTAAATGTACTGTTAAAAATCTTCAATACTTATTGATACTAAATGATATGAAAGTATATCATGATAATTTATTTTGCAATATCGCCCAGCTCCAATTAAAGCTTAGTTTATATTAAATAACAATTTATCAAATATATATCTAAAGCAAACTACTGATGGATACAAGCATTTAATAAAACCCCAAATAAATAAATACATTAGAATAGGGAGAGATTAAATAGAAGGGGGATGGCTGTTTTTTTTTTTTTTTTTTGTTTAAAAAAATGCATTTAAATGCTTTAGAGTTGAAATGGTATAATATTTTATTATCAAAGTTATAGTGACAGAAATGATCAGTTATCAATATGACACAAAGAGGACAGCCAGCTACTCTCTTCTAGATACATGCTTGTGCTTTATATATAAATGTATATCATATTTACATTGCAGTCTTTCGTGCTTAGCTTATCGCAATGTTACAGGATTACAGTTTTCAATATCACCATAAACATGATTTTAATAATAATTGATTAATGAAAAAAACTCATGAAATTTCTTGAAATCCTGCATTTATGGTCATTCCACCAGCCAGGAACAGGAAAAGAGAAGGTTCTTGAAATTTTTGATCATTTTAAATACATTTTAGACAATTAATTTTTTAATTGTCAGTCTGGTTTATGGTATTGTTATGACAACAAAACATCTAAAACTAGATATAAACTACAGGTCAATTTTTTTTGTTATTTTTATGTTCTTTGTTTGAAATGTTACTTACCAAAAATGCTTTTGTTAGAATTTTTATGTTACCATACAGTTTTATGTAAATAATACAGTAAAATTTAATAAATTTTTTTTTTAAAATAAAATATTAATACTGTGAAATGTCATAACTTTTCTTTTTGCATATTTTTTTAAAATGTTGAATATAAACTGAATTTACACCTGTTATTATTGTCACCTACTGTGTTTTTTATTTAAAATTTCTTTTAACAGATTTTTACATGGAATATCAATTACCACATTCATTTTATAATTATCCTTCCATGTTGTTGTTAACACTACCCCAAATAAACACTTCCCTCCCTCAACAGCCTCTAACTTCCCATTAAAAAAACTAAATATAAACATAAATAAGTAAAATAATAATAATAATAATAATAAAAAAAGAAGAAAAAAAAGGAAAATTAATAATAAATATGTATTCATATATTATTGCTCAGCTTAAGAATCAAGAGAGTTAGCCAGCAGATAATCTAAAAAGGGGCACCATGCATTCTGTTTTATTTTACACATTGTCACAAATGTTTTTGGAGGTGATCCACATTGTGAAATTAGGCTTTTCATGTTGTAGTTCTTTGAACTAGTTTATAGGCATAAACAAAAAACCCTGATTGTTTAGCAGAGACCAATGGCGTTTTTGATTTAGCATGATACCACCCCATTTTATCGCATACTAGCATTACCCATAAACCTCAGAAGCCTTGCTACCACCAAGGGAGCCGTGAGATGTGTGTGAGGATATGCTGAAGGGTGTACTGATCCGTTGAGGAACTAGTTGGTAATATCACGCTGTATAGAGGTGTCCGAATTGATCCGGCATAGTTGAGCAGTCTTCCGGAGAACATATTTCCACTTCTTCCTTATTTCCAGCAGTAGCACAACCTGAATCATTATGTCTGACCAGCATTTTGTTGTCCATAACACCACAAATGTTAACTGGAATTGTTAGAGGAAGATTCCTTGATGTGAAATCTCTTCGCTTTAAAGATCTTTACCCAAACAGGTGCCTTTTCTGCCTTGCTTATATTCTTTTTGGAGCTTATTAAAGGATCATTTTAGTTTGTGCGTGCTGACGCTGCTTGTTTAGTAACGTGTATAAACACCACCTGCTTGAACTTTGCAGATGTAAATTAGGAAAATGATCAGAGTTTATTCACTTGATAATTCAGCCTCTAATTTATCTTCTGCTTTTTGAAAATTGACTGTGGGAAAGCACTTAGCTTTCTGAAATGATTTGAAATCTCTTTATTGCGCCTTGCTTTTCAGTCGTAAGAAGGCTTGAAATGATTTCCGTGGCGTCTGTCGTCCTAAAGGCGATTGCTTCTGTCCATCAGTCTTTCTGTCGTCTCATTGATCCACGCATTGAGTCATGAATATGTAAGAGAGGCTGCTGCTGAAAGGGAGATGGGAGGAGTTATTGATGTTTGACATTGAGAACGTGCTAAATTAGATCCGGAATAATTTAAAACCTAAATTCTCTGGACACATAGATTATGGATAGTCCACAGAGGATTTGACCCCCATTTTGTTCACTTGCTGATTTCACTAATATTTGGAATGTGGAAGGTTGGGGTGTCCTTTTGACATTGTAAGGTTTCTGGTTTGTGGTCGTGTCTGTAAATTCGCACTGCAGCTCAGTTATTGTAGTGTGATTTACATAGTATTCTAATATTTATTAATAATATTGTATGTACAGTGTTTCAGTTTTTTATTGAATTTATTTATAGTAATGTACTTGTGGCATTTTTTTTATTTGATTTTTTTTATGGTTTATTTATTTGTGTTTTTCACTAAGATATTTTATTTTATTCTATTTACTCAACCTCAAGCATGCTAGATGTATATGACTTTCTTTTAATTGAATCCAGTCAGTTATTTTAAGAATTATCTTGGGCTTGTCGAACTCTACAAAGTCAGGGGATTTATATCAGCAGTTTAAAAGGAGTCAAATAAAGCATATTCATTCATTATAATATATTTAAAGACACAGTATCTCATTTTGGGCGTCACGGTGGGTAGCACGATCCCCTCACAGCAAGAAGGTCGCTGGTTCGAGCCCTGGCTGGGTCAGTTGGCATTTCTGTGTGGAGTTTTCATGTTTTCCCAGTGGTCGTGTGGGTTTCCTCCGGGTGCTCCGGTTTCCTCCAGAAGTCCAAAGACATGTAGTATAGGTGAATTGGGTAAGCTAAAATTGTCCGTAGTGTATGTGTGTGTAAGTGAGAGTGTATGGGTGTTTCACAGTGATGGGTTGCAGCTGGAAGGGCATCCCCTACGTAAAACATATGCTGGATAAGTTGCCAGTTCATTCCGCTGTGGCGACCTCGGATTAATAAAGGGACTATGCCGAAAAGAAAATGAATGAATTAATAAGTATCTCAATTTTACCACTCCAGTGTATCATTTGTTGTTCTTGGTCCGGATCAAATGAGCTGAACCGCAGATGTGCCGGCAGCTAGCTCTCTGCAACTCTTACATGGTCGCCCACTGAAGCTAAGCAGGGCTGCGCCCGGTCAGTACCTGGATGGGAGACCACATGGGAAAGCTAGGTTGCTGCCGGAAGTGGTGTTAGTGAGGCCAGCAGGGGGCGCCCAACCTGCGGTCTGTGTGGGTCCTAATGCCCCAGTATAGTGACGGGGACTCTATACTGCTCAGTGAGCGCCGTCTTTCGGATGAGACGTTAAACCGTGGTCCTGACTCTCTGTGGTCGTTAAAAATCCCAGGATGTCCTTCGAGAAAGAGTAGGGGTTTAACCCCAGCATCCTGGCCAAATCTGCCCACTGGCCTCTGTCCATCATGGCCTCCAAACCCTCCCCATATCATAATTGGCTTCATCATTCTGTCTCCTCTCCACCAATCAGCTGGTGTGTGGTGTGTGGTGTGCGGTCTGGCGCAAAATGGCTGCCGTCGCGTCATCCAGGTGGATGCTGCACACTGGTGGTGGATGAGGAGATTCCCCCCAATATGTAAAGCGCTTTGAGTGTCTAGAAAAGCGCTATATAAATGTAAGGAATTATTATTATTTATATTATTATTATTATGTGAAAGCACCCTTAGAAGCAGAAGACCTAGATGCGCATCAGGGTTCGGATGGCAGGGTTCACACTTACAGTATGTTCACACTTATTCAAACCAACTAGATTAACAAGCCAGTCGCACCAATTTCTTTTTTAAATGAACCAAACCTCCAAGTGTGAATAAACCACTAGCATTTTGTACTTCAAGGGAAATGAATTAGGGCTGGGCGATATGGCAAAAAAAAATCTAGATTTTTTCATAAAGTTTGACCGATTCACGATTTCGATTTTTATTTATTTTTATTTATTTTTTTTACTGTGTAACTATAGTCAACTTAAAACATTAAAACAACATGACTGAGGTAACAATCTCTTTGTAAGTAACTTGAAAAACCATCTGGTTAAGGAACATGTAATTTTAATGGCCATACATACATAAATTGGTCAACAAGGTGTAGCCTTTTATATTCTTATAGACAAATTCCTGCTTGACGTTTTAGAAAATATTTGTGCGTAGCTACACCACCCAGTATATATTAAAGATCACCGTAAACTACAAAAAAACCCACAGAAACCTGTTACATATCTATCTATATTTAAATGTCTATTTTATATTTAACTGAATCATATAACAGCCTATAGCTGAAATGTTGAAAATTGCTCAATTTACTTTTATAAAACATTTGTCAAAACGTATTGATATTTTTTGGAGTAAAAACAATACTGACATTTAAGAATCCATGTTTATTTTATTTATTCATTCATTTTACTTGTTAATTGGTGCATATATGGGTTATGATTTAATTCATAGCTACAGTACCTTGGACAGCTACTGTGCCACTCTGTAAAGCTTTCAAGCAAAAGTACAAATTAAAGAAATATTTGACTTTCTGCGGTGACAGCCGACATTCACAACACGCCGTACCCGTCCTTCAGGTGGTGCGCATGTATAAAATACAAAACCAGACATCTGGGCTTTGAATTAGGTGCAATTATTTCCTCGTTGTTTAAAGAGTCTGCAAGTTTGTGTTCCATGGATATATGTTGTTGTTGATTCGATGCGCAGCAGGAAAAAAAGGCTTTCAGCAGTGCATGTAGTCGCTGGTAAAGTTCTCACCCAGATCAGAGCGATCTGTGCTACCGAATACAGCGCAGCATGCAATAAACTCACGCTTAGTCAGGCGAAGTAAAGGTCTCATTGCCTATATGTCAATCAAATGAATTAAACTCTAGCCAGGAATAAAACTTTTAGCCTATTTTATTATTTTGTGTAATGTATATACTGTAGTGTCATCAGGGCCGGAGCAAGCTGAACTGGCGCTCTAGGCGAACGGCAATCACGTCGCCCTCAACCCGAAAGTGAAATAGAAACTTACAGGTTTGCGGATGAAAATGAGGACCGGGAGGGGGTGGGTGTCGAGGATGAAAGTGAGGACCGGGGGGTTCTCGCTCACTATTCTGCCGCCCAAGGCGGCCGCCTAGATCGCCTCTATGGACGCGCCAGCCCTGAGTGTAAAGCTGAACAGACAGAATCTATCAGCACAATTCAGCACGGTTGTCTAACAGTGAAATAGAAACTTACCAGTTTCTATTTAGAACGGTTTGGCACGATAGTGGAAAAGCTGCTTTAATATTTTTATTAAAAAAATCGCGATGCCTCGATTTTATAAAAAATTAAATCGTCTTAAAACGTAAATTCGAATGAATCGAAAAAATCGAAAGATAGATAGAGAGAGAGAGAGAGAGAGTTGAAGTCAAAATTATTGCTTTATTATTTAAAAATTATTATTTAATTTTGAAATTTTTTTTTTTTTTAATATTTCCCAAATTATGTTTAACAGAGCAAGGAAATTTTCACAGTATGTCTGATAATATTTTTTGCTTCTGTAGAAAGTCTTATTTGTTTTATTTCGGCTAGAATAAAAGCAGTTTTAAATTTATTATGAACCAATTTTTTTTTCAACTGTCTACAGAGCAAACCATCGTTATACAATAACTTGCCTAATTACCCTAACCTGCTTAGTTAACCTAATTAATCTAGTTAAGCCTTTAAATGTCCTTTTAAGCTGTATAGAAGTGTCTTGAAAAATATCTAGTAAAATATTATTTACTGTCATCATGGCAAAGATAAAATAAATCAGTTATTAGAAACGAGTTATTAAAACTATTATGTTTATAAATGTGTTGAAAAAAAATCTTCTCTCTGTTAAACAGAAATTGGGGAAAAAAATAAACAGGGGAGCTAATAATTCAGGGGGGCTAATAATTCTGACTTCAACTTTATATGGAAGTCAACAGGTTCCAGCAGTCAGCGTTTTTCAAAATATATTCTTTTGCGTTCAACAAATAAAAGAAACTCAAATAGGGTTTAAACAAGTAAAGGGTGAGTAAATGATGACAGGATTTTCATTCTTCTTTAATTAAAGCTTTGGCTTTAGTAATGAGACATAAGCATGAGCAATATAGTAACACTAGTAGTAAATACTTCACCTGTAAAGCATGTGAAAGCATAGTGTTCTATGAATCGATAACCAGAACACATGTTTCATAAAGACAGCGCATGCACCGATAAAAATGAGAACTGTAATTCTTTCTTAATTACGATTGCACTTACTGTTAACATTGGTAAACCTCAAAAGCTTCTCCTAGAAGTCACACCAATCACGTTTCGAAAAGTATGTGTGTGGAGCTCTGTTCACAGCGGTGTTGTTTGCCTATTGCTGTGAAATATGCTAATTGCTTCTGCACAACTGCTGTAAAAGCAAATATTTCAGCTGCACCACAGACGTGACTGTTTTTCATGAGCGCCTGGCATAAGCAGAGTTGTATGGTATTACAAGAGAGGTGCATGAATAGGGTATGAATAAGGATTGTACACTGCATATCAGATGTCTAAATCAGCGTCGGCTGGGGAAAAAATGATCATGTTATGATATGGTGTCATGAAAAACAAGGCAGACATCATTGTAGTTCTCAGATATGAGCGTTTTTCACCCACTGATAATGAGGTTTTTTGAGGTTTTTGTTCTGATGATGTTTGGAACAGAACTTAGATTCTGATCACTGATAGCTCAAGAAAGAAATAGAGTTAATAGAGTTTACTTAGTTATGCTGAGACACATTTATTTATGGCAACTGCAAATGTACCGAAAAATTATTGTCATGGCAATAACAGTATATGTGATATTACTATTGCAGAGAGGTGCAATAAATCAGTGGTACCGGGCCGCACAAGAAATCGTTTATTATTTTCGTTTTATTTATAATCTGAGTCTGAACGATCTTTTATTTTGAAAAATCTTTTATTTTGAAAAATGACTGTATTCTCTCGCTTACATCTTGGTTACTTTAGCGCCTAAATTTAACCCAAAAGCAGCAAAATGAGTAAAAAAAACAGACGTCTTTGGAAAGTTTATTTGCTAAGAAGAAAAGGCCCAGTGAAGGACCCGCAAACTGCGAAGGAATACACCCACAACCCCTTTGTCAACAAATCAGGTGAATCCACCATGTCTGTCGAAGAAGATCAACTGCTGGAGATCGCAAATGATGGTGGCCTTTTAGGGGCCTTTCACATATCATGTCTTTTCTAGAGTTCGCGCAAGTTCCCTATTTTCAATGGTGCGCGCACAATCGGCGTGATGCATTCGCACCTTCCAGACGCAACCAGTTGAATGAATGCGGCGAGTCATGTGACAAGAACTGACCAATCAGCTTCAGCTTGTATGGAATATTCACATTTCGGTTTACTAATTATCCCAGACAAACACTGCAGTGCTTTGCAAATTTTCTCCATAGATAAAACTTGTATCAGACTGACGGCCAGTGTTAATTTTGTTGATGAAACATTTTCGTCATAATTTTCGTGACGAACAAGTTTCTTCCGGCAAAAACTAGACGAAAACTAAATAAAAATGAAGTGATGATGATGATGACAACTATAATAAAAATATACTGACATTTTTGTTGACTAATAAAAACGAGACAAGAATGTGATTGAGGGACGTTTTTTGGAAAATATCCAATAAGAATAATCTTAGTGTGTGATGCATTTCTTTAAATCTATTGCTGACTGAAATATTCAAGGGTAGTCTGAAAATGTCATCCCAGACATTTTTGTCAATGTTGCAT
Organism: Danio kyathit; assembly: GCA_903798195.1. Classification (NCBI taxonomy): domain Eukaryota; kingdom Metazoa; phylum Chordata; class Actinopteri; order Cypriniformes; family Danionidae; genus Danio; species Danio kyathit. Next base: position 70,158,964 of record LR812525.1, on the reverse strand, counting down.
TTTAAGATCTTACTCCATGTTTTCTGCAATGATATCAGATTGTCTGCTTTATACTGGTTTATCGTGGAGTAAAATTTGGATATAAAGTGCTTAACTTCAGCATTCTTAAGGAAAAATCTATCCAAAAAGAAATCAGAGCTATTCATACTGACATTATTCTTCAGCATGTTGTGGGCCACAAAATGATTCTAGATGGGCTGGATGCAGCCCGCAAGCCGAATGTGGAGTACCTCTGGTTTGCAAAAATGACTTTTTTTTTTGTCTGAATTAGATTTAATTAGATCAGAAACTTTTATTTTAGTACGATCGTTATATAGATAAATGATAATACCAAAAATAGTCAACAAAAATTGAATTTTCTGTAGAAAAATGTCATATAGCATGAAAAATCATTATGGCAGTACCCAACAACAATATTGCATATTGCATATTTTTCCAGTATTATTTCCCAGACTACTGACTACTGATCAAGAAAACAACCAAAATGTTCCAGTTGTTTAAAGAAGGAACTCAGTCATGTAAACTTTCGTTCACACAGCACATAAATGTTCAAAGGGGGAATCAAATGGGCCTTATTTTAAGACCATTTCTATTTTTCATTGTGTGTTGGTGTTGGTCAGCGGCTTGGCAGCTTTTTAACTTTTCCAGCAGACTTTTTCGCAAGCACGGTTGGTTTTTAACGGGACTGCGAGGGTAAATTATAATCTTTACGCTCTCTAATTAAACGTACCCTGTGTGGTCTGGGATATTTTTACATGCTCAGTTTGAGCGTTCTCAATCTGTTTTAATTCGACTGACACCTCCCACACTGAGAGTTTGGAAGCCGGGTGATAATGTGCATGCTATGCTCAGCCATGGAAAAAGAGATCATGAAAAGAAACCACAAGATTTCAAATGGTGGCGAGCACATAATACAAGATTTCATCTCAAATGATGACTCTGGAACTTGATACAATCTGTCCATTGACCCTTAAACATTTTAAAATGTAGTTTTTAAAAATGATGTTGCAATAATACAATAGAAGGCAAAAACAATACAATTGAATGAAATCAATAGGATTAAGCATTCTTATACTTACCAAAGCTGTAAATTTCAGTAAAAACTACATTTTTAATGGTTTTATTTTTTTGTTTAGTTTTAGCTGTATTCATGTATTTTTAACATTTTTATTTTTAGCTTAATTTCAGCTAGTCCAAAGCAACAGTTCTATTTTGACTGTATAATATAATATAATATAATATAATATAATATAATATAATATAATATAATATAATATAATATAATATAATATAATATATACTTAGTAGTATATACATAATATATACATAATATATACATAATATAATATATACATAATATAATATATACTTAGTATATACATAATGTAATATATACAGTTGAAGTCAGAATTTTTAGCCCCCCTTTAAATTCTTTTCTTTTTTTTAATATTTTCCAAATGATGTTTAACAGAGCAAGGAGATTTTCACAGTATGTCTGATAATATTTTTTCTTCTGAAGAAAGTCTTATTTGTTTTATTTTGGCTAGAATAAAAGCAGTTTTTAAAGTTTTTAAAACCCATTTTAAGGTCAAAATTATTAGCCCCTTTAAGCTATATTTTAGCTTAAACCATCATTATACAATAACTTGCCTAATTACTCTAACCTGCCTAGTTAACCTAATTAACCTAGTTAAGCCTTTATATGTCACTTTAAGGTGTATAGAAGTGCCTTGAAAAAAGTCTGGTAAAATATTATTTACTGTCATCATGGCAAAGATAAAATAAATCAGTTATTAGAGATGAGTTATTAAAACTATTATGTTTAGAAATGTGTTGAAAGAAATCTTCTCTCCGTTAACCAGAAATTGGGGAAAAAATTAACAGGGGGGCTAATAATTCAGGTGGGCTAATAATTCAGAGGGCCTAATAATTCTGACTTCAACTGTACATAATATAATATAATATAATATAATATAATATAATATAATATAATATAATATAATATAATATAATATAATATAATATAATATATACATAATATAATATAATATATACATAATATAATATAATATATACATAATAGAAACAGTAATATTGTGTGGAATCATCTTATCATTAAAATAAGTCATTTCCTTGTATTTTAATTTTTGACTCCAAAAACATTTATTACTCTGTACTTTTTTTATCACTTTCCTTCATTTTTGCCATTGTAATGATCAATCTATCTGTCTGTAAATGCTTTAATACACCATTTTTTAATGCACCAAAAGTACCTAAAAGTAACATAAAATATGTTAAATCACATGCACCATATAGACATATGGTAAGTAGGTAATGAAAAAATAAAAAAATAACATGCAGCTTTTTTTTTTTTCTTTTAGTTTTTCATATATATATATATATATATATATATATATATATATATATATATATATATATATATATATATATATATATATATATATATATACATACACAGACTGCAATGCTGTCAATTATTCTAATTTACATAGATCTGTGAAATGACTAAATGTTTAGCATGTTAGGCCATGCACGTGCAGAAATCCCACTTTTTGTACTGTAGATACTGTAACATTATGGTTTTTGTCATTGCCATGTAAATAAATGCAGTGCTGTTGTCATTGTCATGTAAATAAAAGGTTTAAATCTATAATACGATTTAGTTTTTCAAACATACTTTAATGCCGGAACACAATCAAATCAGCGTTGGCTGTCGCTGAAGAGAGTGCTCTGGCTGATTATTCAGCAACGAATCAGAGTGACTCAAATGTAACATGATGTAGCAAGTAAACAATTTAAGTCAAGAAGAAATACAAAGTGGCTGGCTGTAATTTTACTACATTTTTTCAAATATTTGCAAATTATATGAATATAATAGATATATTTGAAGGAGTAAATCCCTGTGTGGTGAGTGACATTACTGTGATAATGGCACTAAATGCAAGATATGCAATTTTGAATCTGAATTATTGTTGACTGGGAGCTACAGAATTGTATTTAATTACTGAGATTATACGATTTATGCAAAGCTTTTTTTCATTAATATAAATAAAATATCTACAATTTAAGGCAAAAATAAGATTATTTTGCTTACTTCAACGTAGGGCTGTGCGATTTGGGGAAAATATCTAATTGCAATTTTTTTTTTTTTTTTTTTTTTTTTTTAATTATTATTTATTTATTTTTTTAAATTTATTTATTGATTTTTTTGGTCCCACTTTATATTGTGTCGCTTATACCTGTGAACTTACATGGTAATTAGATGTGTAAGTAGTATGTAACTACAGTGTATGTACACACTGGTACAGAGTATTTACTTGTGTATTACTGGTGTAACTACACTCATGTAACAACCCACTGAATAGTATGTGTAAGTACAAATGTGTAACAGGACATTGGTAACAACACTAGGAAAGTACACATCTGTAACAAGAATTATGTAAGTGCATTGTGTAACAACAATATGTACTTGCAGATGTTTTCCCACTTCCACACACTTGTTTGCAGATCATGTACTTGTGAACACTGTATGGCAGAACTAATGCTGCATTAGAAGGTTTCACCTTGTGATACAAGTGTACTTGCATTTATTGAGAGAGAACGTGATGCTGTGTGTCGCTTGTTTGGTGCTGTCTATGGGTGTGTGAGGATGTGTGTGAATGAGAGAGAGCGTGATGCTGTGTGTCGCTGACTTGGTGCTGTCTATGTGTGTGTGTGTGTGTGTGTGTGAGTGTGTGAGTGAGTGAATGAGAGAGAACGTGATGCGGTGTGTCGCTTGTTTGGTGCTGTCTATGGGTGTGTGTGGATGTGTGTGAATGAGAGAGAGCGTGATGCTGTGTGTCGCTGACTTGGTGCTGTGTGTGTGTGTGTGTGTGTGTGTGTGTGTCTATGTGTTTATACAGACAGCGCGCACATCTCTAATACGAACAAGACAATTTGCAATTTGTGCAACAAACAGGTATATATTTGGATTGAAAACAGGGAAAAACTACTTTTATTGTTATTATTATTATTATAGCCAGCAAACACGGCGTATAGCTTTCAGTTAGGATGTACACAGTTTCCATAATTATACTTTATTTATAGATAAAGGTCTATGGCTGCATACAACAAACAAAGACTATGTTGCTGGAGTTTATAGCCGTTTCACTTTACCTCAGGATTTGCGCCATGTGTGCTGTCAAACGGATGAAGATCTTTTCAATTTGCTGGCGTTTTTTGTAATTGCATGCGTTTTCTTAAATTGCGTTTTCTTAAATTGCAGCACGGCCACTATAAAAACTCTTAATTTTGACTTAATTCTTCTAAACATGAAAACAAAACAATATTTTTGCTTTTTATTTTTGGACTAGAAATGAGACAAAGCAAAATATGAAAAGCATTTTATGTACTGTGATTATTCAATTTCTGTACCTGAATACTGTTAGACTCCCAAGAAAATCATCAAATAGAGCTATACAAACCATCTTGTGAAACTGTATTCATATCGCGATAAAAATAAAACATAGCAATATCAGATTTTTCCAATATCGTGCAGCCCTAGTGCTAGTTGTTTGCCGTCGGCTTATGTACCGGCATATGAATGGTTGAATCCGCCACAGTGTTTTATACAGACAATCTATGCTGCCAGTCTGCTCTATTACACTGACGCATCACTGAGTAAATAAACTGTGAAAAAAAACAAGACAGGAGAAGCGAGATGCTGTTTTTGCAATGCTATCCAAGCCAGTCATTTCTTATGCCTGACCAATTATTTGTCCATACCGTGCTCAACCCATATGCTCATTTCTCTCAATCCATCCTTCTCTCTCTTCGCTGATGAATTCATGTTTCTCCATCTCCTGTGGACATTTATTAAACATCTTCTCATGCTGCATCCCTCAATCAGTGGTTGGGTTTCTTTCATCAGAGCAGGACGTCTCCTCCTCCCCCCTCTCTGTCTTTAACTGCCCTCTGCCCATGGGACTTCATAAATATCATTTCATCCAGTGGAGCCGCTGACATGGAGCAAAGGGCCACCATAAATTATTCATCCTTAGTCCTGGCTCCCTGTTTAGGAATTCACACCGCAAGATCTTTACTATGCAGGTTTGGAGCAGTTCATGATCCAAAGACCTCTCTCATTCTCTCACACACACACACTCGCTGTGTGTGGGTTTGTGTGTGTAGTATTAGTACTTCTGTGAATATCTCTGTGTGGAGCTTCTCCTCAGGTCCTTTCCAATATATTATATACAACTTCAGTCTTTGTAAAAGAGAAAAGACACCTTGATCTTTGCTACCTTTTTCATCTGGCTTCTTTTGTTTGCTTGGTACTTTTTTTTTAGTATATTTTTATTTTTATTTATTTAGTTTTTGGAGCCAAAAAGGCTTTTTAAAACAAAATGTAACCAATTAAATTTTTAATCTCTCAAACGACTTCCTCAAAAGCTCTGGTTTCAAAGAGTTGTTCTCATTATTTATTCAGAATCACTCTTTAAGATTCAAATTTTTACCCTAGATATGCTAATAATCTTAATAGTTTTAGAATATCTTCATCATTAATCTCTTTTATCCACCTTGTATCTACCCATTTGAATACGGAATATTTAAAAAACAGATGACTTTCCTTTTTTGTGTGGAGGAAACTGCATAAATTATTTAATACATTGATGAGTTTATAATGCGCATGTGTGTGTGTGTGTGTGTATGCAAATATGTACTGTGTATACATGAGCAATATCACACGAGTAGCACATCGATTTGACTGTATATCGCCACTGCTGTGCTGGGAGATGTTTGTTCTCTCCAGGCCACAGGCTGATGATTTAGTGCCCCAGCAGTGCCAATATACAACCATATCGCAGTGCTACGTGTGTGATACTGAATTTATACAACAGTTCGACAGCATAATCACGTAAATAAAAAAGAAAATCAAACACAGAGAGTAGGGCTGGGCGATATTGCAAAAAAAAGGATTACTAAAGCAAATACTGTAGTTTTAATAGTCAAAAACAAAAATATTCAAGCAAAATATCTCTTTATATTAAAATAAACACAAGTGTTAAAGAGACTCTTAAACTTGATAAATAAAATGTTACAAGTGTGTGTAATGGTAAAGCGTAAATACTGAACAATCACGGCAAACTTTAAGGTAGATCAACATCTGTAAGGTGTCAATAATAATGATGCAGTAAACCTCAAACTCTGTAAACAAAACAAGTTAGGATAGTCAAATCTGAGCTTTCATGGAACCAACCATCATTATTCTAATACATTACAAATTGCAACACACTGCAACATTACAGTGAAGTTGAATGACTACATTACCCACTTTGCTAAAAAACTCTTTCAGATGGGGAGCTAGTGGCTGGGATGCACAAGAAAAGAAACCAAAAAGCCACTTTGGCGACATGCCTTTTTTTCCTTTTTTTTTTATTTACAATCGCCTCACTGTTGCTATACAGCACTCATTTTCACGTTTGTTGTTATTCTGACCTGAAGTGAATAGCATGAGTGCATAGTTTCCTTGACCATTTACAATGGGCTTTTCGTTCACGCTCCCCTGGCATCTCTCGTAACTAGATGACCATCAAGCGTTTTCTTAGAGGATGACAAACGGACATCCATTGCTGTAGCTCCGATGCAAGTTTATGGAGAAAGGTAAAAAGCACTGCAGTGTTTGAGTGCGCTGTGTTTGTCTGAGGTAATTAGTCTACTGTTATTACTGAAATGTGGAGATTCCATGAAAAGTGTGAAGCAGATTGGTTAGTTCTACTTACATGAATCGCGGTGCACTCGCAACATTCGGAAAAGTTCAGATGGTTTCAAACCGCTAAGTGCGGCTGGAAAATGCATGCACGTCACCTGTGCACCGCTTGCTCAACATGTGCGTGTCGCTATCATGTGCTCATCCTTCAGTCGCACGCCTACATTGGAAATGACAAACTTACACCCTAAGCTTATTGGCACTGCTTCCATGTTGCGCACTCAGCAGCCAGTTTTTAATAAAACTATAATGCTTCATACCAAAACAAACATTGACAATGGTGTTCGGTCAATAATATCGATACAGATTTTATCGCTTAGCCCTAACGGAGAGTCTCAAAAACCCTTTTGTATGAGGAACTACTTTCTTCCGCCATTCATTCACATCTGCAGCTGACGTCAGAACAGCAGAAGCCATTGCCAGTTCACAAACGTCACTTTAGAACTAGTGTTTGAATGATTCTCTTGCATAATGTAGAATATTGTAATGTCTAAGTGATTGCAAAATATTACATTTTAAGATCATAAGGCTGAACGGAATCAAATGTCATCAGTCTATAGAGATCTTGCAGTATTTCTCTGTTGCTATCGGATATTCACAAAAATTAACTTTGAAAAAGCCAAATCAAAGCCAACACTACTAGATTATTATGGTATGAATTCAAAATCGCAAACATATTTTCATATAAGCACTATCCTTAAAAAAAGTTGCAATCTAAACAACTACATGCTGAAATATTTATCAAACTGTAGTGAGTTTAGTCCTCTGCTTGGTGCTTGTGTGGGCGGAGTAATACTCAAGGGTGAAGAGGGTTTACAAGTGCTAATATTACAACAATATCGCACAACTATCAGCCAATCAGATTTGATAAATAGACAGAAGTGTTGTATAAATGTGTATGTATGTATATGTACGTGCGTGTGTGTGTGTTTGTGTTTCTATATGGTGTATATAGATGTGTGTGTATGTCTTTAGGTTTGAAATTAAGGAATGAAAATGAGCGTTTGTTATCCAAAACACACAATATGCAGTAGACCAATCCCAAGAGACTAGGCCATCTGACCAATTGGAGCAGAGCTGCCTCTCGGTAAGAAAACCAGAAGAATCAGTTGAGCTGAAGAGCTCAGTGGAATGCTGAGAGGAATTCTGGGTAGAATAATGCCGAGCTTAGTGAAGCATATAGGTATGAGTTAGGTCTGCAGAGAACAAAACAAGGCAAAAACGGCACTTCTGAAAGACACAGACAGAAGGTAACCTATTTTTGTCATAAAGGATAATTCAATCACGATTTGCATGATCCCATAAGAGATTTGTTTGAAGCTATTGTCTCTGAGAAACACAGAAAGACTGAAAGCGTTTTGAATTGGCTTTATAGATGAAGGCTTGTTCTCCCTCTCCTGGTATTGCGTAATGCAAGTAAATGCTATTTGAATAGCATCTTGGCAGGATTGTTTTCTCAACAGAGACCATCGCTGACATTTCCACACAATTCTGCTACAGAGCTCCATGCGATCTGACAGCGAGACTTTGCTCCTGAGGCACCATCAGTTGTCTTTGTACAAATTGGTGTCAGTCTTAGCAGTTTACTTTGGCCAGTCTCTCTGTGAAGAGCATTAGTGCTGCTGTGACTGCCCTGTGTGTGGACGCCACTGCTGTTTTCTTCCTGGCTGCACTGCTTCACTGCAGCTTTGTTTCAGACATACTGTCTTAATCCACTTCCAGAAGAGTGCTCTGGCTCAAAGGGATAGTTCCACCAAAAACGATAATTCTGTCTTCATTTACTCACTCTCATGTTGTTACTTATCCTATGTGGAATGCTAAATCTGTTCTTTTGCATATAGGGTAAGGGTGGTGTCAAGCTGGATTACATTAAGCACTGTAAAGTAGTTAATGCCTATTCAATATATTGCAAATCTTGTGAAGCAATGCAAACAAAAATAAAAAAAAGAGGCAGTTCAGCTTCTTCTTCAAAAAAGCAAATTCTGCCATCATCTCATACCAAATCAACAAGCTATAAGACAACGCTTCACAACCCTGTTCCTGGAGGCTAGGGTTGGGCGACGTCAACCAATTTAGCATTGTACGATGTCTAATGTGAAACATTGCCCTGGACGATGGCATCGTCGTCGTAGACAGCGGTGAATTAATTAATTAATTCATAACGAATTAATTATTTGTAGCCTACCGTTTGAACTACCTGACCCGCATGGTCTTTGTTTGACCCATAACTAAATCATAAATAAATAAGTTGCACACAAATAACCAACTGTCAAACACTATTTCTACGAGACTCTGGAATGAATAGGCAGAGTGATCTGTGTCGTTATAATGGCGTCTGCAAACTTGGTTGGTAAAAAAGGTGCACAACCATCAGGAACCAACCAACAGTATCTGAGGTTTTCGCTAAAATTACTAAGTACAAACGTGAAAGCGAAAGATTGAAGCAGTGTACTGACGCTGTGACACATTACCTGGTACATCCTTGATAAACTGTCCGATGTGCACTGCTCTCTGGGGTGACTGCTGGAGCTTAGACTCAGACGCACACATAGCCTACACTGCAGCGCATGACAGAGTGTGTGTGTATGTGGTCACGTGCGTTTTCAGCGGTGTAGTGTGGACTGAGGTCTTTTCAAAATGCTAGATGAAACGGCAGTGTGGATGTGGATCGTTTTCATTCTAAAATGTTATTTTAAAACTAACGTATTAGTGTAAACAGGGCCGTGTGTATTTTTTCGCGAGAGAGTTGCTGCTTCGACGGGGGCGGGGCGGAGGATTGTGATGTCGGCTCAGCACCGTGATGTCTATCGCCCTATGGTCGATGGCATCATCTATCGACCCAACCCTACTGGAGGCACACCAACAATACATAATTTGGATGTGTCCCTCATCTGGCCAACTCATTTCAGGTTCAGAGTATTGTCTAATGATGTGATGAGCTGTTTCTGGTGTGTTTGGTTAGGAAAATGTGGACTGTTAGGTCCAATCCCAATACTACCCCGTAACACTTTCACTTACCCCTACTCTTCGTTTTGCGCATTAATGTGAATGGGTAGGGGTGTCCCAATTCTCTTTAGCTTGAAGGCGTAGTGCTAAGGGAAAGAGCTAGATAGCCCTTAAAACTGAGATTTTTCAGGACCACGCTTGAAACCAAGGGGTAATAAAATTTCCCAGAATACACCATCTACAACAGCAGCATAACTGCGCACGGAAGTACGGAGATCCACAAGATAGTGTTTTTTCGTCATTATTGCAAATTTGTACAACAAACAAGCACATGTTTTAATACATTCATAACCGCGTTTGTGTTTTACTGTCATGCTTTAAAAAAAAAAACGTAAACGTTAAAAAAACGCAAAATTTCGCTATCTATAATCCATAATAATAACTCCTGTATAGTAGTCCCACAACATACTTTCACATCTGACTTTCGATGACATTCGAATACTCTGTCAGAAAAGTCTGGTGACCAGGAATGAGCTTTTTACAGTGTCTGCTTTAATGTTAATGTTGTTTTTGTGTGTTTACATAAATGAATATGGCCACGGTGTAAATGCACAGTACAGTTACGATCTTATTGCCACATTATATCGTTATTATAACATAATATCATTGCCTTCAGTGATTTCCTGAAGATAAATACCAAAAAATAACGCATCTGAAATAACTACAGCAATAAAATATGATAGTAAGAGTATGTAGTAAGAGATCACAATGACGTGTACAGGTGCTGTGGTGCTGTCCCAATTCTTAGGGGTACATTTTGAAGCCCTTCCCCTTCACAATCTGTTTCAAGGGCCACAGGGAAGGGGGATTAGGGATGCAACGATTGTAGATTTTGTTTGTACGATTATAGTCTGAGGAATAAATTAATTTCAAAACGCTACTAGTTTAAAAAAATCACATGAATATTTAAAGTGCAATTTATTGTGGCTCAGTAACCAAATAATATAGCACAAAATAATAACAAAAAACAAACAATAGTCCATTTCTCATTGGACTTAGAAATAAGTAAAAAAAAGTTAGAATTTTGCACTGAAAAAAATGTCTGAACAATAAATAAATAAATGAATAAAAAAAAAATACATTCTATATGAAGCTGTTCGGTCAGTTTTTGTCACGTGACTTGCGGTGCACTCGTAGCATTCTTTCAACTAGGTGCACCAGGAATGTGCGAGCACGTCACATCGTGTGTGTCGCTCCCAATATGCACTCACAAGTCGCGTGCATCCATTGAAAATAACAAACTTGCACACGTGAACAGCTTTTAGTTTATTGCCTCAGCCATAGTTAATCCAGTGTGCGTGTGTATTAGCCTCAGTATACAAGCTTGGAACTTTAAACTAGCACACAGTTGGCATAACTTGTTTAGTTGCAGAAGATTTGTTATGTGTAGAAAGGCGATGTTGAGAAGCCTTCACGATTAATTACTGTGACTAATTTAATCGTGGTTAATAGTGAAATCGGTTAATCGTTGCATCCCTAGTAGGGGTACAGACATAGAATTGGGATTGGGCCTTTGTGTGCTGATTGGAACCGGGTTGGGAAACACTGCTATAAGCTTCTAATTTCGAAACACAAATTAAGACATTTTTAATAAAACTTGAGTGATTTTCGTTTAACATTTTAACACGTTCAATGTGTATTTTTTTTGAAAATATCAAAAATTGAGAGAATACTTAATTCAAATTGAATCAAATCACGACCAAAACATACTGGGGCGTATGTTAAAGCTTTTGACTAGTAAACTTTCTTCAGCTGTATTGTATGTTTTAAAAATATTTGTAGTTAATGTTTTTTTTATGGACGAGTGTGTATTTGATTAATTTGCCTCTTGTATTTCTTCCGAAAAGCTCTATAAAGTCTGCGGTGCCAGGCCTCCTTGTCAATGAATAATGGCCGTGTTTATTTCAGCTTTATTTGGCTTGAAATTGTGCCTGAGAGAGAGTCCATAAAGAGGGCTAAATTGATTTTAAATGATATGTATTGGACAGTTAATTAATACGGCTAATTGACTGTGCGAGGGAACCATCATGCTGTTTGGCTTGGCGCTGTACAGATGCTGCCTCAGGATTTGACGGCCCCACGCAGTCATGTTTTTATTGATTGTTCCTCTCACCCTTTGCCCCATAACAGTTGTCCGAGGCCGCAATAAACAATTAGCCTGTATTCGCTCTACTTATAGCCTCAACACGCACCTTGCGGCCTGTGATTTACCCAGGGGACGCTGTTGGCACCCTTCTATCACTGATTGCCCCCTATGCAGTGGGAGAGGGTGGAGGGATGGGTGTAATCAGTCAACGCCTCCACTCCCCCCATCAGTGACTATCCCACCCATGTATGGAGAATGAAGATAAATGCTGCTGTGGATGGGGATCAGGCTGGTCTTTTATGAGTCTTGGAACTGCGACAGAGATATCTACCATAGAATACCTTTTCACGGGGGTGACTAATAGCATATCTCGTTACTTATCAAAATTTATTACACGGCTCTCTGGGTGCTTGGTTCTCATTGGTCAATTACAGAATTCTGAATTCAAGTATTTTTGAATAATGACCACTTCACCCACCTCATTTGAATATATATGGAGTCATGGGCATTTATAACCTGCCCTAACCTGGTTTCATCAACTAGGACATGTTCCTGAATCAACATCTATGTTGATCCTGCAACAACATTCCAGTAAGCCAATCACAATTAAGGAATATGTTTACCGTTTATGTTTAGGCTTACAGTTAGATTTATGCACTTCTACATGATTGTTATCCAACTAATAGTCCCCTCTGATTTTGGGAATAATTTACAGTTATGGTTGGGTTCAGTGGTAGGGAACAGACATTTTCGAACAAAAATGATGTTCCAGGATCAACATAGATGTTAATCCAGGATCACATCGTACCTGACAAAATCATGACGTGCTTAGACTGTACAGCAATGGCCTCAAACTGGAGGGCCGCAGCTCTGCATAGTTTAGCTTTAACCATCTCCAACTCACTTAATAGTCTATATTAATCTTGAACACCTTGATTAGTTGGATCAGCTGTGTTTGATTAGGGTTGGAGCGAAACTGTGCAGAGTTGCGGCCCTCCAGGAATTGAGTTTGAGTCCTATGATGTACAGAAACAGGCCATTTTGCTGCTTTATGTTGCAATTTTATTATTTTATTTTCATGAAAAGTCACACTGGATTTTTACGAATACAGTTTACCACACTTTTTGTAGTAGTTAATTTGCTATAGTATCTAGAAATCTTGCATATTCACAGAAAGTGGCTTAGTTCTGCATTGGAACTAATGTGGACAAACGTAAGGAGTATAGCTATATATTAGCCATGTCCCAATTTAGAGACTGCTTCCTTCTAAAAATGCATCGCAAGACTGGATGCCTAGGCTGTGGAAGGTCCTAGACATGTGGCCTAGGAATTCGTCTTTTGTTTCCAGAGCCAAAAATGCTCGGAGTTTCAAGTTATTTTGATGTCTAACTAGAAATGCTTTTGCTTTTCTTGTTGAATTGCTGAATTCCTCCTCAATCGTAAGTCGCTTTGGACAAAAGCATCTGCTAAATGTCCAAATGTAAATGTGAGATTTACTGATAGTTAATATTTGTGGCCAAACATCTTATCTGAAGTAAATAAAGCTACATTACTGATGTTCTTAAAAGCTAAGTGTGCCCCTTTGAAGAGCAGTGGGCTAGAAATTTTGAGATTTGAGTTTGGCAAAAAAGTTTAATACAAATGTTATTGCCTCTTCTCAATGGTAGAGAGATGATCCATAGGCTAGATTTTCCCATTTACAAGTGTTCATTTTGACTTTTATGTACCTGAGACTGCATTTACACTAATGCATTTTTGTTTTAAACACACTATATCTACATTATACAGCCTAAAATGCATACCAAGCGACCATTCACGGTCACTTGGCATTTGCTTATTTTAATATTAACAATATTTAATACTAATGGTAATATTTTGTTGGTATCCGTATTTGTATTGTACAAGTTGTGTAATTGTCATATAAGGGGCTTGACAAATCAGGGAACGATACACAAGAATCCAGACCAGTTAGAGAGCGATAATGGATAGCTGCGCCTCCATTTTCCTAAATTTGTCTTTCAGTTGGCCGTAACTGAAACAGAATACCAGCATTTCTTAACTAAACTGGGCATTTAAAAAATGGAAGATGCCGGAGACGCCAGGAATAACCATATAAAAACCTATATGTTTTAAAATAAAAATGCATTAGTGCAAACATCGCCTCAGAGATCACACCTTCAAAGTCCTTGTCCTTTAAAGGATTCACCTTCAGAATTGGCACACCTTCTTTGTACAGTTACTAGGTCTTGTGTTTTTGTTTCTTTAGGAATCAAAATGATTGAACCTCATCTGTGAAATTTTGCGAACAAATTCTAATGGGGTGTTCACACCAGATGTTGCTTATGCGAACAAATTGCGATATTCACATGTGAACATTTTGAGTTTTACTTGCTTTATTCGCGTGGTGAAATTTCTTCATTCACACGCGAAATTCACTTCACAATAGACGTGGATTCACGTCATGGGTGGGTTTTTGTCTGCCCAGTGACACTAGTTTCGTTGCTAAATGACTACATGGATTTTATTGAGAGAGTAGCTGTGCTTTATGTGCTTTAGGAAGGCTGAAAAACTGCGTAGATTCGTTCGCCGCTGTGTCTGAGTCCACTAGATTCTTTTAGAGGTGCACCCACAATTGTGTTTCAGTTCATTTTAAATTAGTTGTTTGAACAAACAGTAAACACAATTTTTAAGTAAAGGTTTTGCTCATGTTCAAGCTTATCACAAGGACTTGCCTAGCCAATCAACAGAAAGCTGCTTAAACAATGGTAATCTAAATTTAACTAAAATCGGTGTAGCATTACAACGAAGTTAGGACAATCAGAAATAGGCAACTGAATATTATAGAGACTTGAGAGTAAATCTTTTACTTGAGCCAGTAAGAAACGCACATAAAACCTACAACCTACCTAAGCCCTGAAAGCACATTTACATTGTAGCAAGTAATGCACCACTTCCATTTGCTTCACAAACTATAGAAATCTAGACCATTCTAAAATCTCCTGTTGTTTGTATCATTGTTGTTGCTGTTTTTGGAATAAAAAGGCTAATGTACTCTTTCAATGTTGCGAGTAAAAAATCATTCTGATTATGTGCTTGTGATCTGAACCATAGATGAGGTCTTTTAGCAGTACTCTCTAGTACAGTCTAACAAACCTATGCTGCGGCCTTTGTGCTCGGTCGCTCCATCTTTTCCCCCTTCTTTTTATTGGCATTCTTTCCACCTTCCTCTATAGCTTTTCATTTCTTTTCATCGCCACACAATGCATAGCCTTTTCTGGAAGTGTCTTTGTTGGAGGGATTTTGCCTGGTTGTCACTATGAATGTGGAATAACAATTTACCTTGAGCCTTTGGAGAAAGAAAGTGTGTCGTTTTTTATCCAGGGTCTTTGTAGAGTTTAAGAACGTGTGTGCGTGTGTGTGCGTGTGTGTGCGTGTGTGTGCGTGTGTGTGCGTGTGTGTGCGTGTGTGTGCGTGTGTGTGTGTGTGTGTGTGTGTGTGTGTGGCCATGAGGGGGGTGGCAGACATGCATGAATGTGCACATGATGTCAGGGTGTTTGGACAGAGCTCGTATGCGTTCACTCAGTCTGGTTGGCTGTGTAAGCGGGTAGCTCCTCCCCTGCCACCAAAAAGCCATGTCTGGACAATGTCAAATCCACTGTGAATGTTCTTTGTTCCTGTGGCCACCAGATCTGTGTTTTGGCCCCTCTGGCGATCCTGGTAATGTCTCAATTAATACTTGTCCCACTCTGTCTTAATGTCCTACTCTTTCCTACTTGGATTCATACATTACATTGAATAATTTCAGTGCTTTGCCATTTTAAAATGATAATAATAATAATACATTTCTGTTCGCCATAGATTTCTGGATTATTTCAAAATTGCTGTTCATAATATTTAAGGAATTAAAATTTTGCAGAATTGCGAAGAATTCTGTATAAATAAATGTTTACATTTAATTTGAAAGCTAAATATTAAAGCTTGCTTGCATCAATGTTCGAAAGTTATTTCATTCTGATTTATGTGGGAAAGCTTTCCGTTTAGACCAATGTAAAAGCAGCTGAATGTAAATGTGGCTACTTTTTGTGTTCACTTTGCTACTAAGGGTGTACTCATATTAGGCACGGATGTCTTAAACCAAGCTTTGCATTGACACCACAAGCATACCTCGCCAAAACCCAACTGAATCGCACTCTGGCACACCTCTTCCAACCGGCCCAGGGCCAACCAACTGAACCACGCCTGGGCCCGATTCGGAGCACACTTATGACCGGGAAATGGGGGTCAAATGGACCTTGGGATGGTTAGGATAGCCTATTGTGAGTAGACCCTAAGGCTCGGCACACAACAACAAAATTTTTAGACTAATTTTAAGGCAATTTTTTTTCCCTTTTGACAATCCTAGGTAATGTGTTGAATGTCTTAGTGGCTCTAAAGATTATTTTTATTAGATTTTCCTGTGGTGTGAGGTGTGTTAAGGAGTAGTTTACCTAAAGCTGAATATAATTCTTTATTTACTCACTTTTTATTTCCAAACCTGTTTGAATTGCGTCTGTTGACAACAAAGGAAGATATTTTGCTTAAAGCTGTATTGACTTCCATAGTATTTGTTTTTTTTCTACTATGGAAGCTGATGTTTCAGCTTTCTTAAAAATATCTTGTTTTGTGTTCAACAGCATAAGCAAACTCATTTTTGGATGACCTATCTTTTTAATAGAGTCTTAATCTGGTCGGAAGAACATTGGAGGTGCTCCCATCGCAAATTGTAAATTTTGTAAATATTGCTGAATGTTTACGATCAGGAATCCTGATGTGTGGGGAAACAACAATGCAAACAAAGCACATTTGAATGGAAAAATGTTGGGGTCTTAAGGGGCAATTTACACAGAACACATTATTCCTTTCCATTGTGCTGCTTTACTTTTGTTTTTCAATGTAAGTGCGTGCTTGACGGGATGTGGATGACCATTACACTTGCGTCTCACGTCTTTTCAAGTGATCACATGATCACTTTTGCACGTGATTGCTGTTTTTTAGATGGCGTGTTAAGTTGAAAGAAGCTCATCACTGTCAATTCCATAGCATGGACCATCTGAGGCAAAGCAACCATTGCTAGTTTGTTTAAAGTTGCTCTGTGACTGTGTCTGAATACCCTCGGGGTTTATGCTGCTCTTTTTCAAACAATTACAAACTGTTACATCTCACGTTTTTAGAAGCAAAGACATATTTGATGTGAATGAACCCTTAAAGCTGATTTATACTTCTGCATCAATTGCACGCGGATTCTCCTGTGCAGCCTTCACGCGGTCACATAGGCCTCACTGTGGCTGACGTCGACGCTCATGAGCACCTCTCAAAAAATGTAACTACGCGTCGCAACGACGCGTGGCGCAAGCTCTATGATTGGTCGGCTTGGTATCGCTGACGAGTGTGGGCGGAACAGAGAGCCACGCAAACTCGTTGGAGCGAGTGTTTACACACGACGAGTCTTGTGAAGGAGCTCCAGGTGGAAAGTTTTGTTTTGTGTTTACCTTATGATTAAAGTTGTTGCACATCCGCTGGTTCCCGCCTCAGAATGAGCGAGTTTCAGCTACTTGTACATTAAGGTAGCATTCAAAAAAAAACAAAACACCAGCGATGAAACTCCACACAGAGGAGTATAAAAACCTCACTGCCAGCTAGTGTTTCGGAAGTGTTATTGCAGAGCAACACAAACAGCGCTCAGAAGTATAAATGCACGAGGCAAGGCTACCACAAGGCAAGCACAGTGGATCACGCCGATCACTCGACGCAGAAGTATAAACCAGCCATTAGTTTTTATGACTTTTTTATACTTACAGTACTAGTTAGTCTGAATTCACAGTATTCATAAAACAGGAGGCCAAAAGTTCCCAGATGATCTACTGTTTTGGGTGAGAATCTTAAGTATGCATTTAATGCACAATGTACTGTCCCATCAGGCCACATTAGGGGATTTTTGAATGCCATTGAACTGACACTAGTAGGTCACCTAAAAGTGACAGCATGACAAATGTAGCCTGGATTACATTCATTCTACAAAACATTTTTTTTTAATGTTGGTGAAGTAATAACATATTCAATTTCAGATGCAGCCCGATTCTTATGCACAACAAACAAGAAAGTTTTTTTTAAGCTGCTTGCAAACACTGACGTTTCTTAGAGGATATGCAAATCTAGTCCTTTGTCGCTGACATATTTTACATTGTTAGCTTTACTGCCATTCTTCCGCCGGCGGCAGTCTGCATTTGTGTCTGCTTGTTGAAAAGGAAAGTGTGCGTTTATTCTGTCATAGATGTGCGAGTGATTGGGTTCTCTGAGAAGAGCAATTTATGATCGGCGAACATGCCCGGTACCTCAACAGGAAGCAATCAGTTCCACGCCAGAAGTTTTAACCCCTGCCGCTTTGTCACTCAAAAATGAGATGCAAATAAATGTGCCCTGGGATTTCAGGACCAGGAGTCACAAAAGGCATCGGACCGAGAAGGATGCCCAAAAGACTAACAGATTTCTCTGCTGGGAGCAACAAGCTCGGTTGAAGGTGCCACACAAATGCTTGTTCCTTTGACACTTCACTGCCAGTGGAGCTTTGTGAGGCCCTGTGGTGCTCTCTTGGCTGGAAATGCTTCATATTTACAGTGTGCTTCAGTCTGCTTTTGGGCAGCTGTTGGGTCTGTGTTTGTCACCTCATTGACGTGATAATAGCTCAGACTTATTAGGCTGCTTGATCGTAAGTAATCAGATGTTCTAGACATATTCTATGCATTTAAACATTACTAATTGTTCTTCTTGAAGGGATAGTTTACCTAAAATGAAGTCTACTCTGTGTTTATTCATTCAAACCTTTGAGTTTCTTTCTTCTGGTGGACACAAAACAAGTAATTTTGAAGAAAGCTGAAAACGATAACGACTTCTATAGTAGGAAAAACAAATATTATTGAAGTCAATTGTTAACAATTTCCAGTTTTCTTCCAAATGTCTTCTATACTGTTTAACAGATGAAATATGCTCAAACAGGTTTGAAACAAGTGAGTAAATGATGTAATTTTCACTTTTTTGTGAACTATCCCTTTAATCTACTTGCTTTCAGGCCATCCACCATGTAGGTTCTTTCATCAAAAGAACATTAAAGAAGTTTTTAGCTGAAATCGTCCTTTTTTCATATAATTATTTTTTCGGGGTTTTCACCTTTATTAGATAGGACAGTAGAGAGAATTTACTAGAAAGCATGGGGAGCAGAGAGAGGGGAAGGATCGGCATAGGACCGCGAGGCAGAATCGAACTCGGGTCACCGTGAGCACCGTGAGTGCATGTGTCGACACACTAACCACTACACCACTGGCGCCGACTGAAATCGTCCTTTTTTTAAATCATAAAATGCAATGTAATGACTTCCAGCAAGTTGAGAGTATGGGGGGAAAAAACAAACAAAAAAGAAAATGTTGAGGCAAAACAATGGTAATACATGTGGCTGTAAAGTGCACTTGCTATTTATTACTTACAGCAGGGAAAATAATTATTGAACAGAAAACATTTCTGAAGGTGCCATTAACTTGAAATTTTCCCTGGATGTTGGTAACAACAAAAGAAATCCATATATGCAGAGAAAACAAGTCTAATTAGTTTAAAAATTAGGTTATGCGTAATAAAATGAAATGCCGCAAGGAAAAAGTATAGAACACATGAAGAAGGGGAGGTGTAGAAAGACCGTGAAAGCCCAGACAGCAGGTGAAATCTCTCAGTGGTTCTTCTGCAACCCTCTGCCCTTTCTCATTGTAAATGAACATTAGCTGCTTCAGTTCAACATCTACAGTACATCATCAGGATGATGAAGATGAAACCAGGGTGGACATTTCAGCAAGACAATGATCCAATACACAACCAAAGAAATCAAATGCTTTCATGATACAGTACTATTGCAGTATTATATATATATTGCTATATTCTACGATATATTGCAATGTTATTTCTTTTTGCAACTTCAAATAATCTTCAAAAAGAGATCAAAATCTGCTTCAACTAAAGAGAAACATTGGTAACACTTTATTTTTAGGTACAATTCTTGCCAACAACCCAACTAAGATTTAAAGCTAAATATAAAGGACTAATTTGGTGCTTATTATCAGTATAATTAAATTTGGCCAAAAAAAATTGTTATTGGCATCCCATGTATTAATACAATATTGCCCCTGAAAATATTGTGATGCTGTGCCATATTGATATATTTCCTCAATCCTCCCCGAATGGTGGTTGACATAAAAAAGCCTTTTTTGTTTCACTTGGTTCTAAGGACTACTAGCCTATTTTTAAATCATGCAAACTAAGTTTTATGCTTGGTGTATAAAGATTCAATCAACCATTCTCAACCAAAACATATACACATGCACACACACACACACACAATATAATTTTATTTTAGGCACATGCACAATTTCCAGTCTTTGATTCTTTAAATTAAACATGCGTTTTTGGTACTGCACCGGCAATCTCTGCAGAGATTGACCTCTTTATAGTAGTTTCAAAATATATTTTTATTTAGACACATGCACAATTTCCAGTCTTGTATTCATCAAATTACACATGCACTGCATCTGTAATTTCTGTAATGATTGACATCTTTGTAGTGGGTTTTAAGATTTTAATTTACAGTGTAAGAACAAAGGAAAAATTTTCCAATATATTGTAAACCTTTTACCAGATATACGTGCCCTGTAAGGTGGTAAAACCAGTCTATTTCCCACATGTGGGTGGATATACCCAACCTAAGTCAATATGAAGTCATAACTGACCCTATTTACACTCTTAATACACATACTTTACTGTTTATGATTCATCTGTGTGCTATTCCAAAGAAATACAATGTTTGTTTTCACAATCATTTATCAAGTTATTGTTTCACCACAGAAACGCTCACTCTTTTGGCTGACATCACAGAATTTTCAACAAAATCAAGTCCTAACTGGCTTTTCATTCCCTGTTCATGTTTCATTCTCAATACATCACATTATGGAATTAAAACTGAGTTTCAAACCTCTTTGAGAACATTGTTGTCAAGTAGGACGCATGTACTCAGTGACACACAGGACTGTATGATGTATTAGCTTGCTGATCAGAGGAGAGCTGAAGTGGTCAGATCCGGAACTAGGACAGGCTGTATGGCTCCTGCTGACAGAGATGAAGACGTCTAGTGGAGGTTTGCTCTGTGCAGACATTTTTATTTTGCTTGAAGAATCTCAGAGGAACTGCAAGACGAGGCTGTTATCAGTCTCCATCACCACTGTTTAGAACAGAACATTTTTCGCTAGCTTTGGTACATAGCTGTGTTGGAGTCTGCATTAAATGGAAGTTGCATTAGTCATTCTTGAACTAGAAAAAACACAGGGTGGGACTTGAATTTGTTCATGAGAATCGATTGGACGGTTCGGGTTTGCTATTGTTGTGATTGACATATTGTCCTGCATTCATGCCTATAAACACATCTTTCTCTAAATGCTGCAGTGTGGATGCTCAACGTCAATTCCAACCTTTTATAATCAATGAACTTTAATAATACAATTACGTCTTCACTGTGAGTAAATTGGAGCAATAATTGGTGTTGACTGTCCTCTCAATTATGTGTGTGTGTACTCAGACAATAAGTTGCTGTCTGCTATTCACTTAACAGCTGCTGGTGTTTCAAGGGTTATTGAATTCTACATGTTGACATTATTCTGCTATGCAGAAGTGCGCTTGTTTTCATGTTTTAGAACTTCCGATTCAGTAGCTTATGGGAGAAATGACTAGGAATAATAACCGGCAGGAGACGACAAACAAGTGTGTTCATGACTTCCACATAAAAAGTATAATAATATATAATAAGAATATATCAGTTCACAACATCAAGCAGCATAACGAGCCATTTTAAATGTCTTAAAATCAATCGATGTCAGTGAGACTGGAATATTTTTGGCTCGAGACTTCCAATGGCTGTGCCTGTTTGCACGTCAAGAGTAAGGTCAATACTGTATCTCCCTTAAAAGGATCGTCATTCTAGTTGATCATTTAGTATCAGAAGTGGCTTATATGAAAATAAAGGCCTTTAGATTATGCATATTTTACCAAAATAAAATATGATCATGCCTTGATTTTTAATGATTTAATTAGGACAGTAAGGTCTGACTTTTCTTAGACAAAAGTCTTTTCACTTAACAGAAATAGTGTACAGTATAGAATATAAAGTCATTAATATTGTGTATGACTCCCATGAGCTTTGACAACTGCATCCAATGACTCAAATACTTTATTAATAAAGTCATCTGGAATGGCAAAGAAAGCGTTCTAGCAGGACTCCCAGAGTTCATCAAGATCCTCTGGATTCATCTTCAATGCCTCCTCCTTTATCTTACCCCAGACAAGCTCAATAATGTTCATGTCTGGTGACTGGGCTGGCCAATGCAGCAGCACTTTGACCTTTGCTTTCAGGAACTTTGATGTGGAGGCTGAAGTATGAGAAGGACTGCTATTCTGTTGAAGAATTTGCCCTCTCCTGTGGTTTGTAATGGGAGGCACAAATGTCTTGATACCTCAGGCTGTTGATGTTGCCGTCCACTCTGCAGATCTCTCATATGCCCCCATACTGAATGTAACCCCAAACCATGATTTTTTTTTTTACCAAACCTGACTGATTTCTGTGAGGATCTTGGATTTATGCGGGTTCCAGTAGGTCTTCTGCAGTATTTGTGTTGATTGGGATGCAGTTCAACAGATGATTCATCTGAAAAATCTACCTTCTTCCACTTTTTCAAATGATCAACTAGAAGTCACTATATTATTTGTTGCTCTTACCACTGGGATTGTCGACAAGACTTTTGTCAGGTCGTGTATATGATATTTTGGTAATCATACAGTTTTGTTTTCCACTGACTTTGTATGGATTAAAAGGCAATAGAACTGAAAAGGTTTGGTTTACCAAAGGGAACTAAAATGGTTTAGTTACCAACATTCTTTAAAAGCCATTTAGTCATGCTCCACAGAAGAAAGACTGTGATAAATAATGTTAGAATAGCTTTTTAAGATATCAGCACAAGCAAATACAGGATGTAGCGTTTGTTTGATTAACAACCATAATAAACCCGTTTCGAATTTGGTTTGACATTTGCTTCTCGCATTTCTTCTTGTAACTTTAGTCTGGGAATAGAGTTGCTGATATGACCGTTCAAAATGTCCTCCCTCCAATTTAGAGCATTTGGAGAAAGATCTGGCCTACATGAGACCTGTAATTAAACTGAAATGCGACTCTCCCTGGAAAGTCTTTTCAGTGGGGGAGCGAGTAAGTTGCATAAGTCACAGTGTTTTTCTTCTCCTATTTGTCTCAGGAAACATGCCTTGAACGCTTTCAACAAGAACAAAATGCTAGACTATGCTAGTGCATATTTGTCTGTGATCGTGTGTGTGTGTGACTGTCAGAGCAGCATTCTACACTCAATTTTTTTTTTACGTGTCTGTGGGAGGACAGCTTCATACCTGCACAATAGACGAAATGTGCAAATAGTCACAGCTCACTAGAGCGTAACACTGTTATTAGAGCTGCTTTCAGGTGCTAAACGGCCTTTGTTATTGAAGAACAAGGAAGGCACACTCTTATAGTTGCAATATAGCTCTTCTGATATCACAGATATACACCCTTCTTGGATTCCTATAGGTTAAAAATACAATGATCTCAGATTTAGGCTGAGAGCTTGTTTTTTTATGAGGTTGAGTGATATTCTGCCTTCAATTAATAATGGATTCTTCTTGTGGTCGGGGAAAATGATTTTCCTTCACAGCAGAGGATCACAGGAGGAAATGAATGTGAGGAGTATGTGGTTTTAGGTCCATCCTACTATATGAGTGAATCAGATCTAAGGCTTAGGTGACTTTGTAGTTTGTATCACTGAAAGTGCTTTCATATGTGATGGAATAACCTTGACCTAGAAGATCTTCTCCAGTTAACCAATAGATGTAACTCTATAACCAGCACCCATCACTCTGCAGTAGGGTTGTCATTAGTATCGACTTCAGTACCAATTGGTACTGAAATAAAAAAAAAACTTCCATTTCCTGCTAATAATTGAGAGTGTGTTCTCAGTAAATGTGTTCTCACTGCAATGTGTTCACTTGCTCAACAGATATGACTGTGAATGAATGTAAAGGTCATCGGTTTACCACTTTTCACAGCTGTTTACCACATGCAAGCATAGATACAATCAGCTGATCAGATCTGTTTAAAAACGCATTTAACAGTACCCAAATGTTAGCAGGAAATAGACGTCTTTACATTTTCGCTGCCGATTGGTACCGAAGTTGATACTTATGACAACCCTACTCTGCAGAACTTACCTGGTTGATCGCTGAAGCTAACCATGTTGATCGCTGAAGCTATGTTGCTGTTGGAAGAGGTTCTAGTGAAGCCTGCCGAGAGTGGTCTATGTGGGTCGTAGCAACCTATTGTAGTAGGGATTGCCATCTGCTGTTCTGGAGGGTTTTGGCCCTACCTAGGGTTGCACAATAAAGCAAAACAAAAATTTAAATCATGATTTAGCTCTTAACCAAGTGCAAACACATATACAAGTACACTGGAGCATTTCAAAGCAGCTTTAATCAGCTGATCTGTCTATGAGTAGTTGTTAAGAACGCATTCAACAGCACCCAAACGTTAGCAGGAAATAGACGTCTTTTAAAATTTTGCTCTTGATTCATACCGAAGTCGATACTTATGACAACCCTACTCTGCAGCACTTACCTGGTTGATCGCTGAAGCTAACCATGGTTGTACCTGGATTGTGGATGTCAAGGGAAACATGTTGCTGTTGGAAGAGGTTCTAGTGAGGTCTGCAGAGAGGGGACTACGTGTAGTCCTAGCTACCTAGTGTAGTAGGGATGGCCATCTGCTGTTCTGGACGATTTTGGTGCTACCTAGGGTTGCACGATACATCAAAGCAAAAATTTAAATCATGATCTAGCTCTTCACCAAGTGCAAACCGAGATACATGGACACTGGAGCATTTCAAAGCCGCTTTAATCAGCAGAACTGTTACTGAGTATTGTTTAAGAACGCATTCAACAGCACCCAAATGTTAGCAGGGAATAGACGTCTTTAAAATTTCGCTATTGATTGGTACTGAAGTCGATACTTATAACAACCCAACTCTGCAGCACTTGCCTGGTTGATTGCTGAAGCTAGCCATGATTATACCTGGATGGTAGACCTCGGGGGAAAGATTTGTTGCTCTTGGAAGAGGTTCTAGTGAAGCCTGCCGAGAGTGGACTATGTGGGTCCTAGCAACCTAGTCTAGTAGGGATGGCCATCTGCTGTTCTGGAGGGTTTTGGCCGTACCTTGGGTTGCACAATAAATCAAAGCAAAAATTTAAATCATGATCTAGCGAAGGCTGTGATTTGTAATGTACATCTTGTCAGGGAAGCATGGTTTTGTGATCAATAGTAATTCTCCATTGAAAGGGCGATCTTTAGTGGAAAGTCTAAATATGCCCTGTAGAAGAAACCCTGGAAATTCCTATTTCAGCTGCTGAATAAACAGATTTAATTGCTCTCATTGATTAAATTTGACTACAAAACACATGACAAAAACAATGTCAAGAGTTCCAAAGAAGTGGCATCTAAAAAAAATTGACGTTTCACTTCTACGGTGGTTAATAGGTTATTTTCATTGCCTTTATGATGAAATAACTGAACATAGGAGGCTGAGAAAAAGGCTTAGTATAGAATAAAATGTATTTTTAAAAAATCATAAATTTCTTTTCATTATAATAATTTTCCTGATAATAGAGTAAATGATATTTGATTGCCTTTATCAGTGCTTAGAATACTGTGAAATATGTTGTGTGCCTTGTTCTGTGTAAGAAACCAAATCATCTTACAGAATGATTTATTTCAAACACTGGATTGAAGTTACAAAATGAGTAAAAGCTTGTTATTAAATTAGCTTTTTTTCAAGTGCTTTCAGATGTAGAGGACTCTTTACTACAAAGAGTCAGTGAACTGTAATGAAAGCATGTGTTGGAGATTTCCTGCTGATCACAAAACTGGATTTACTGAAAAATTGTGCATGACAATTTATTAATCATGTAGCCCTAATCCAACCTTGATAAAAAAAAAAAAACTGCCCGTTGCTTTGTAGTAATTCTTAGACCTCGCCTAGCTTGTTCAGGTGAGTTTGGTTAGGGTTGGAGGAGCAAAACTCTGCCCCTTCCAGGACTGCTATTGGTTATCCCAGTACTACAGAGATGAGGACACTATACTGTCAAATAAAAAACACCATCCCTCAGATGTTAAAATGAGTTCCTCCCTTTCTGTGCTCATAAAAAAATTACACGTTTTATTAGAGTAGAGGTGTCACAATGGCCATATTTGTCCACTGGACTCTAGCCATCATCATAGCCTCCCATCCATTCCCATACATAGTAATTGGCTTAATGTTCTCCTTGTCTCCTCCCGACCAGTAAGCTGGTGTGTGATGAGCATTCTGCCATTCTAATGCTGCTGTTGCATCATCCAGGTGGATGCGTCCAATTGTTGAGGCTCCACTCCTTTGAGTCCAGGGAAAAGGTGTTATTTAAATGTAAAAATAGTAAGTAATAGTAATTATAATAGTAATAATATTATTGTTAAATTATTAAATGTACACAGTACACTAGGGCTGCTCGATATTGGAAAAATCTAACATTGTGATATTTTGTTGTTCTGCAATATATATTGTGATCTGCAATATATATTGTGAATATTTTCATCAGATGACTTGGAAGTTCTGTATTTAGAAAGAATTTATTATTTTTGATGATCCTGGGATGAGTTTGTAGGACAGTGAATCATGCTTAAAATATTATAAACAATCTACAGGCACAGTTTAATACAACAAAGAAAAATATACAAATAAAATGACAGCGTTTTCCAAGGAGTCGAACAGTATTCAGGTACAGTAATTGAATAATCAAAGAAAAGTAAAATAATACAATTAAATACAAAGAAATGAATACTGCATAGTCTTAGTTGTATAAATAATAGGCTATATGCACACAGTTTTTAAATTTTCAGCCAGGCAGCCCAAGGGCTTCTGGTGAACTGTCTTAACATTACAAAATTGTTAGGTTTAAGTCACTACCTCTTAGATATACTATGTAAAGTGGGTCTCAGATCGGACACAAAGCACTGCATTAAATTCCATTTCCCCCTGCCATGTCTTTAAAATATGACAGTTTATTTTACCCCAGTATTTTACCCCAGTTACAACGGTCTTTCATCTCTTTTTACGCTTGAACAACTAAGTGTATGCTTAAGTCTGTTTAACTGAACGTAGTGTAATTACATTACAACATAGATGCTGTAAAAACAACCTTGTGAAATTAAAAAAATAGTCACATTAATCTTTCACCGGAAGTTTATCGTTGGCTTTAAAACTCTAGCTGTGATTAATTCTTATTAAAGTTATATAAAATTATTGCTTTTAAAATCCTCATATAGTCACAAGCCTCAAAAACACATGCAAATTATAAATTGTAATCCAGACTCAACATTACATATTCTGCGATGTGATTATTGTGAGTGATCACATTGCGATAATCGATAATGAAACGATACATTGTGCAGCCCTACAGTACACACATATGTAAAGACAAACTTTTATTGTTTTTGCGATTAATCACTTATTCTTAGGACTGAATGTGGATTAGGGCTGGGCGATTATGGCAAAAAAAAAAATCTAGATTTTTTCATAAAGTTTGACCGATTCACGATTTCGATTTTTTTTTTTTTTTTTTTTTTTTACTGTGTAACTATAGTCAACTTAAAACATTACAACAACATGATTGAAGTAAAAATCTCTTTATAAGTAACTTGAAAAACCATCTGGTTAAGGAACATGTATTTTTAATGGCCATACATACATAAATTGGTCAACAAGGTGAAGCCTATTACATTCCTATAGACAAATTCCTGCTTGACGTTTTAGAAAATATTTGTACGTAGCTACACCACCCAGTATAATAAAGATCACCGTGAACTACAAAAAACCCCACAGAAACCTGTTATATATCTATCTATATTTAAATGTCTATCTTATATTTAACTGAATTGTATAACAGCCTATAGCTAAAATGTTGAAAATTGCTCAATTTATTTTTATAAAACATATTTCAAAACGTATTGATATTTTTTGGAGTAAAAACAATACCCAATATATGGGTTATGATTTAATTCATAGCTACAGTACCTTGGACAGCTACTGTGCCACTTCATGAAGCTTTCAAGCAAAAGTCCAAATTAAGGAAAGATTTGACTTTCTGCGGTGACAGCCGACATTCATAACACGCCGTAACCGTCCTTCAGGTGGTGCGCAGGTATAAAATACAAAACCAGACGTCTGGGCTTTGAATTAGATGCAATTATTTCCTCGTTGTTCAAAGAGTCTGCAAGTTCGTGTTCCATGGATATATGTTGTTGTTGATTCGATGCGCAGCAGGAAAAAAGGCTTTCAGCAGTGCATGTAGTCGCTGGTAAAGTTCTCACCCAGATCAGAGCGATCTGTGCTACCGAATACAGCGCAGCATCCAATAAACTCACGCTCAGTCAGGCGAAGTAAAGGTCTTATTGCCTATATGTCAATTAAATTAATCAAGCTCTAGCCACGAATAAAACTTTTAGCCTATTTATTATTTTGTGTAATGTATATACTGTAGTGTCATCAGGGCGGAGCAAGCTGAACTGGCGCTCTAGGCGACGAACGCCCTCAACCCGAAAGTGAAATAGAAATTACCGGTTTGCGGATGAAAGTGAGCACCGCGAGGGGGTGGGTGTCGCAGATGAAAGTGAGGACTGGGGGGTTCTCGCTCCCTATTCTGCCGCCCAAGGCAGCCGCCTCTATGGACGCGCCGGCCCTGAGCTAGATTTTTCGCCTGGCGCAGCGTCGCGCGCCTCCGCTGACTGCGGGTGCAACTCGCAACAATGGACTAGCGCGCTTGCGCTGAGCCAGCTGTGGTAGCTCATCAACAGAGCCACGACGTCAACACACAGAATCTGTCAGCACGGTTGTCCAACAGTTTAGAACGGTTTGGCACGATAGTGGAAAAGTTGCTTTAATATCTTTATTTAAAAAATCGCGATACCTCGATTTTATAAAAAATTAAATCGTCTTAAAATGTAAATTTGAATTAATCGAAAAAATCACCCAGCCCTAACGTGGATATTCACTGGACCAATCAGAATTCATTTAATAATTAGACACGTAATTGTATTGAATTTAGTTTTTCCCCCATTAATCCCCCATTCAAATACTTGGTCTTGGATGCCTGAAATAGCTTGGAAATGGCTGTTGAGTGAACAGACTTTCCTTGACAGGGACTTGGTATGACCAGCTGGTTGTTGGTTTGTTGGTGGTCCAAGAGGGTCCCAGCATGGACCACCTAGAA
The DNA here is from genome assembly GCA_903798195.1 of Danio kyathit. NCBI lineage: Eukaryota > Metazoa > Chordata > Actinopteri > Cypriniformes > Danionidae > Danio > Danio kyathit. The sequence continues at coordinate 70,129,649 of LR812525.1, read as the reverse complement.
ACCATCTGCCAAAGCACAGCTACTACCTTGAGAGAGATTTTTCAACAGAAGAGTGAAGAATCCAAAAGCTATAGTAATATTTGTTCGCGTAATCTGTGAGAGAATTGCACAGTGGCTTCAACATATTTCAACAGAAGCCTACTGACATCACCTGAACATTTGTTTTTCAGTGAAAAGGTGGCCTGCAAGTATTTTCAAAAGCTTTTCGGGTGTCTTTTGTTTTGTTTTGAATGCAGTGTGTACTAAAACAGTCTGGTTATTGGCAGTTTGAGAGCTTTTCTGAAAATGGCTTTGTTTGTCAGTGGGGGCTGCCAGCATTACCGCTACAGCCCACCTTAGCGAGAGTGTATCTGGCAGACTACCAAGCTCCGCCTACGAAACGTTACCCACCTGTGTGAGCAAGGGGGGTGCAGCCTGTAGGTCATGGCGCACGTCTTTGTTCATTCATGCCTCAAGGTTTTAAAACCATTAAAACTATGCACTCTAAATTTGGAAAATGCTGCATGAGGTACTGATTTGTGCCCATTTGGAGCAAAGCCCTGGGTCTGCCGGAGGCAGGAGGTGGTGGGGGATGTAGTGTTAAGGGGTTAGGCAGAGGGGTCTCTCTGGGACCCAGCACGCTCATTACTGCGAGGAGTCCATCACTGACAGCAGGTCACCATGGTAACGGTTGGTATGTGATTCCCACAACAATGCCAAACCTTCCCCCAACCTCCCTCACCATTTTCCCCAATCAGCACATGGAATTCTCTCTCTCCCATTCTCTCTCTGTCCATCTCTCCTCTCGCTGTCTTGCACTATTACAGTATTGTTGGCCAAGGACAGAGTGAGGGTGTTTTTGACAGCTTGTATAGTGGTGGTGGTGGTATGACTGCATGCATTTGCATGTATGGGTTGCATGGAAATGTTCAGTGCAAAACTACAGGGCAGTAATTGTGTGTGTGTGTGTATGCTAAATTGTTCCTGTATAATTGTGCAATGATGGATGGTGCTTCTCTGGATTGAAGCCACGCCTGCCCTCATAAGCGAGTGCTGTGGAGACGGTTGCACGTTTGAAGATGAAGAGAGATTGTGTTTATGTGTGTTGGGGGTTGTAGAGGTATGGGTTTGATCTGCAACAGGGTAAACACTGGTTGGCCTGCTCTTGACTGGCATTTTGTTCTTTTTCCTGCTCTTTAGAAAGCTGTTATGAATGGCACATTTATAATATCATGTTTTTGATTTGATTTGGGATATACTTTGTAGCACATTAATATGATTTGCAAATAAACCAATGCTACTGTTTCAATTGTTAAAGGAACACTTTCTTTTTTGTTTTTTGGAAAATTTTTGCAAATTTATCTGCTAACCTAAACGGTTGGGTTAAACGGTTGGGTTTTAGGATTTTTATTCCCTCTAGCCCAGGGGTGCCCAAACTCAGTCTTGGAGGTCTGGTGTCCTCCAGATTTTAGCTCCAACTTGCCACAACACACCTGCATGTATGTTTCTAGAAAGCCTAGTAAGAGCTTGATTAGCTAGCCCAGGTGCGTCTGATGGGGTTGGAACTAAACTTTGCAGGACACAGGCCCTCCAGGCCTGAGTTTGGACAACCCTGCTCTAGACAATCTCTGGGCCTTTTGGAGGCACTTTTAGCTTAGCTTAGCATAAATCATTGAATTGAATTAAACTATTAGCTAAATAATGACCAAATAGTTATGATAATTTTCCTAAATAAAGCATAACTTTTTTGTAGTTATATTGTGTATTATGTTTAGTTGCTATTTTCTAGGCTAATATGGCTAGGAACTATATTTTCCTTCTGGTGTAATAATCAAGGAACTTTGCTGCCATACCATGGCTGAACACAACCTGACTAAAGTCTCGTCACCTATCCAAGATTTAGGAATAACAAATAATAACTTTAGTTCTAGTTGATCATTGGGTGTCAGAAGTGGCTAATATAAAAGGCGAATGCCTCTAGATTACGCTTATTTTTCCAAAATAAAATATGATCATGCCTTGATTTTTAATTGTTTAAGTAGGACAGTAAGGTCTGACTTTGCTTAGACCAAAGTATTGACACTTTATTAATAAAGTCATCTGAAATGGCAAAGAAAGCATTCTTGCAGGACTCATCAAGTTCATCAAGATTCTTTGTATTCATCTTCAATACCTCCTCCTTCATCTTACCCCAAACATACTCAATAGTGTTCATATCTGGTGACTAGGCTGGCCAATCCTGAAGCACCTTGACCTTCTTTGCTTTCAGGATTTTTGATGTGGAGGCTGAAGTATGAGAAGGAGTGCTATCCTGCTGAAGAATTTGCCCTCTTTGGTTTGTAATGTTGCACAAATGTCTTGATACCTCAGGCTGTCGATGTTGCCATCCACTCTGCAGATCTCTCGAATACCCCCATACCGAATGTAACCCCATAACCATGAAATTTCCTTCACCAAACTTGAGTTACTACTGTGAGAATCTTGGGTCCATGCAGGTTACAATAGGTCTTCTGCAGTATTTGGGATGATTAGGATGCAGTTCAACAGATGATTCATTGGACAAATTTACCTTCTGACAATTTTCCAAATGATCAACTAGAAGTCAAGTTATTGTTTGTTGCCCGTACAAATGGGATTGACAACACGACTTTTGTCTGGTAGTGTAGTAGGCATAATGATATTACTTGTACCTGAAAATTGTCCCTAGCTACGTAGGTAAATAGCGATGCATCCCTTGATCAATATTCCAGAATGAGGGTATAGTTCCTAGCCATATTAAACAATTTATCAAACGATTTTTCAACAAAGATCTCAAATTAATAATATTGTGAAATCAAGATTACAATAGTGTTTAACTACTTTAAATTAATCCAGTTTTTAGGCTTAGACATATTTGTTAAGATCAGTATCTGCATCTCTCATTTTAAACCAATTTCTCATAAGTGCAACTAATTTATTTAATTGTAGAGCTTATTTTAATGTGGAAAAATTGCACCTTTAAATTCCACTCTGTAAATATTCCCTCAATTCAGCACAGTTGCCAATTAAACAGACCTGCCATTCATCCCGATTCGGTTTAAATGACCTCAAATTAATTATTCCCTTTACCATAACACATACCTCACAGCTAGGGATAATGAAGGAAGCCGAGAAGCCAACCCAAATAGAAGTGCTCTGATTATTAGCGAGAATAAATGTGAGTAACTCTAAATGCAAGTAAATCTTCCCCTTGCAAGCAGAACTGTCTGATGATTTATGCAGTAAAACAGCCAGTGTAGATTGCGCCTGCAGGGCCGCAGCTCTGTCTGAGGTCAGAGACATGTAACGATACCATATGTTCCCGAGAGGCTGCGATGCTGCATTTGAAGAGGATGTACAGGAAGTGACATGTTGGCCCTCCAGTCCCATGCTGCTGTTGACTAGTCCCCTGGTGCGCTGACACCTGCTCGCTCGCACACTTCCAAGTGTTCTCAGGAGATTTCCAAGAAAATGAGGATCTGCTTCACCCAGATTTGACATTATTATCCTCTGTTGCGATACAGTGGGTTTGCACATTTGTATCTTGCCTTTGCAACCTCTATTGTAAGTACAGTTCTTCTTAATGGAGTAGATGCACACAGACTTTTAATTTTCAGTCAGCCAGCCTAAGCGCCTGCCACTATCTTTGGGCTGAAATTAAGCTATGCCATAATTAGAAATACTATACAAATATTTTAGCAAAGTCGGCCTAACACGTGTAAATCTGCAAAGTTGCAAAGTTGTGTGTCATGCGCAGCAACGCTTTATGGACGCACTGCTTCTGTATGCGATATGAAAGTTTTAATCTGTAAACATGGATGCCGAAAAACAGGCACTGCTCATGCTCTGCTTGCGCGTGCGTTTTGAAAGAACTGAGAGCAAAAAAACGGGGACTTCCACAATAAACAGACATATGAAGCAGGCTTGCCATGGCAGAAAAGATAATAGTATGCCAGGCTTGCAGATCACTGGTAAACATGCACCGTCACCCAGACTGCAATTCTGTCACTTTATGAACTACAAATCCCGTCATGCACCTCACACACACCTGTTCCAGATCTCCAATGATTGCACACACACAGCTGGAAGCTGATCAAAGACTGATTACACAGACTATATACTCTGCTCACATTCCCACACACTTGGCTGAGTCTTGTTGGTTTATACCTGTAACATTACGAAGCGTTCTTATAGTCTAGTCTTTTTGTGTTTCTTTACCTTTGCCTTGTTTTCTTGTTTATGTTGTTTGCCACCTGTATCGACCTTATTGCCTGTGACTTCGACTACGCTTCTGTATTGCCCTCATGCTACTGTTTGTACACAATGACTATTGCCTGCTCAACGACTCTAAATAAAACTGCATGTGGATCCTCACTTTGCTGTCTCCCGAATCCCCTTTAGTTACAGTCACGAATTAAGAAATGAGATTTTTGGGAAAGTCTGAGGTGGTGAAATCCCACCATCTGTTTTAGGCAAAAAATAGAAAAGTTTTTCCCTAGTATTTTGAAAAAGTAACTTTTTTTTAAACTAATCAAAGTTTACACATTCATGAAAATGGCTAAATCCTGTATTTTGAATACCAGGCATATATTAAATTCGATTCATGTTATTACGTCACCATTCGATGCTAGTTACTTCTGGCGTTTCACGTGACAACAGTTATCGTCATGGCACCATATGTGATTTTGGGCATTTCGTTTTTAAGTTCAACTTCAATTAATTTCTCATACTATGGGCCCTATCATACACCCGGCGCAATGTGTCGCAAGGCGCGATGCAAATGTTGTTTGCTAGTTTCAAGTTTGCAAGTGTCGTTTTGACGTTTTTCACCACGCTGTTTGAATAGCAAATGCATTTGCACTCATTTTTGCGTCCATAGGTGTTCTGTTCTAAAAAAAGGAGGTGTGATGAGGCACATTGCTGGCGCATTGCTATTTTGAGGAACTAAAATAGACTGTTCAATAGACCAGCTTAGAGGAGGTCTAAAGTCCAGTGCAGAGCGCATTAGATGTGCGCCTTACTTAAACATTGCTTAATACACACAGGATGTAGAGCAATACACAAATAACTGCAAATAAAAAATAATTAAAGGATTAAAATATTACAAAAATGATTACATTTTACATAAATATAAAAACTACTGCTTTTATGCCTTCATCTCGGGGGGCTTTTTCAGTTTATTCATGACAATTTGCTTTTGTATAATGTTATTATTAGTAGTAGTATTATTTATTATATGCATATTTATATTTGTTTTTTTAAAACACGCTTAGATTTGCCCACCTGTCAGGTTTTGGACCATATGGGTACAGTATGCGTGTTTGGATATAACTTTTTGGATATAAATTTTTGACCACACTTCATTATTATTGTTCATTTTTTTCATTTGCTGGGAATTAGAACTAAATTTAGAAATAGTTTTGAAACAAATCTTTGCGCTTAACAAACGAAATTAATTATGTAGGCTAATGGATATCTGTGCGTACAACACCTTTCCTTATCCACTATATGTGCAAACAGACAATGGCGGACACAAATTCTCAGGCAACAGGCCACCTCTGTCATTTCATTCATTAGCTTTTCATTCATGCACCCACTACAAAGTCACTTCAAAGTCAAGGCACTTCATAATGTTCATTTCTTCCAGAATTCTCAGCATAGTCATCGTTTCCTGCTCACACCATGTGCTCTCTTGCTTAAAGCCATTCAAATTTTTTTGTCGTCAGTTGCTTGACCATTGCCATGTGTGCGTCCTGTCGCAAAATGTAGATTTCTGTTTAGTTCGATTATGACTTTAGTTGGATTAAGGTTATCAAAATTCACTGTTTACTAGTAGACTCTTAATCAGAGTATCCGCTTGTTAAGTGTGACGACATGCGAAGCTACTTCCGGGTCCGATCGCTCTATCAAACTGTATAGTGAGATGCAACAAATAATAATAAACATTTACAAAGTTATGTAATACTATATATGTATATCAATGCCTAATACCCAATAGCCAGAAAGTGATAATTTTTTTAATTTTTTTTTTATAATATTGGTGTTTGTAATGCAGCAAATCCAGAGACTACACCATGATTTTATTTAAAATTCACTTAAATTTGTGATATGACCTAAAAAGTGAACATAAATGAATATTTTCTCAATTTAAATGAGTAACGGCTTGGACCCGGAAACAGTATTCTATGCCTCATGTCTTAACAAGCAGATTGTCTTAATCATAATAAAATCGGATTATTGATTTCCATGTAAACGTATATACTCAATGTGCTATCGGTGGCTCTGCACTGATATGTTTGTAAATATGTTTGATGCAACAATGGCGGCATTTTCAAAAACTTGTAACCTGTTTTCAGATTTCTGCCATTTCACTCCCCAAAAAACGCTGTTGTCATGTAAACAAACAGGCAAAACGCATAAATTTTTTCCAAAAACATTGTGTAAATGGCCCCTAAGATGTATCTAAAAATTTGAGACTCTCGCTTTGTGCGCATGTAGGATGTGGATGGACAGCCCCATCTCGCCGAGAAGGGGTTATGTTAATATGATTAAAGCGGATTACAGTGTTCATCTGCAGATCAAAGGAGCCGAACCAATTAGCACCCCCACCTTTAACACTGCAGTCGACCAAGTCAGAATACAGCAGAGAAAGCCAAGATGGGCGCATTCTATTTGACACACAAAGACGATTCTAAGAACTATTTCCAAGCCGCCATAATCTCTCACTCTGACTGTTTTTTTCCTCCTTTCATTGGCTTATGTTGTGTACAAATGAGATGGGAAGAAGGGATAACAAAACAAGTCTTGAAAAATTGCCTGTCATAATTGTCTAGTGTGCAATGACTGGACCCTTCAACAAAGGTCTCCCCTGAATTGACATGAAAAGGTGTTGCAGAGGCAGCCCAGCATGCTGTCAGGACTGAATTAAGACATTAAAATACTCCCGTCACCCTTCCAGCTTTCACTGATTTATTCATTTCACCGAGAGCTGCAGCCAAACTGCAATCGCCTTTGTTTCGTTGGTGTAAGGAGCAGGCCACTCAAAGGACGTCTAAGTACCCTGCGGCCCTTGCTTTAATTGTGTTATTGCTGTTAACGTCATTGATTTAAATGTCCTTTCTGAGCAGATGTTCTGAGAAGAAAGAAAAGATTGTATAGCCTTTTTATATGAGGCTACTGTAGTTATGATTTAAGTACAAACTTTTTTCTCCAGTGCCTCTCCTAAAATCCACTAGGAGAGATAAAATTAGACACAAATGTAGCCATTGTTGAACCAAACCCACCAGCTGTGAGGTGAATCCCAACATTACTATCTTTGATTTAAAGTATATAAATTTGTTTTTTTTCCCCTAAACATGTACCATAAACATAAATGATGTCATCTTTTTCAATTACTCTTGTCTTCTGGTGTTTACATGGGCACAACAATGGCATAATTTTCAAAACTTGTCAGATTTATGCGTTTTCAGTCCAACAAAAACACCAAAGTTGTGTAAATAAACAAGAAACGCATAAAAAGTTTGCCATTTTTTGGCTAAAAATGTTGTGTAAATTACCTCTCAGTTAATGCACTCTAAGTTAACTAGAACTAACAATGAACAAGTTTATTTTTTATGAACATTAGCAAAGATGAATAAATACTATAATAAATGTGTTGTTCATTTTGTTAGTGTAACCCACTGGTCCTACACCTGGACCGAGTTGGGATTGAACCAGCGACTCTCTGCATTGGAGTCAGTTGCTCTAACAATGAGGCTAAACACCATGGCCTCTAGCGTCTGTCGCTAGAGCATCTTTTCTGGATCAGAGGAGTGATGTTTACCTGCACAGAACTTCACTAGCTAGCCTCTGTTACACTCACCCCCTTAAACCTCACTCCTATCAGGGTCACGGCACCAATCTAACAAGGATCTAACTCACCGGTCCTACACCACCCAACCCGCTCTGAGCTGGGATCGAACTAGCTACTCTCCGCATGGGAGTTGGTTGCTCTAACAATGAGGCTAAATACCATGGCCTCTAGCGTCTGTCGCTAAAGCAACTTTTCTGGATCAGAGGAGTGAGGTTTACCTGCACAACACTTCACTAGCTAGCCTCTGTTACGCTCACCCCCTTAAACCTCACTCCCATCTGGGTCGTGGCACCAATGAAACCTTGCCAGTCCTACACCACCCAACCCACTCCGAGCTGGAATCGAATTGGTGTCTCTCCGCATGGGAGTCGGTTGCTCTAACAAAGAGGCTAAAGACCATGGCCTCTAGGGTCTGTCGCTAAAGCACCTTTTCTCAGGTTCAGAGGAGTGAGGTTTACCTGGACAGGACTTTACTAGCTGGCCTCTGTTACGTTAGTAAATAGATTAACTAACATTTAACTAATGGAATTTTATTGTAAAGTGTTACCAATGTTAGATTGATACTGTGGGTGGTCTTTTGTGGCTTCAGTACAAATGCATGAGCATGTACTGTACACTATTAAAGTACTATTAAAGTCGACTACCTCTGGAAATGATCAAAAATGGACAAGCTTGATCAGTAGGGATCACATTAGCTGGGTTTCTATCCACTTTTTAAGTTGTGACGTATGGAATATTGTTTCCAGGTCCAAGCCGCTGCTCCTTTAAATTGAGACAATGTTCATTTATGACCACTTTTTAGTCATATCACACATTGAAGTGGTTTTATTATAAAATCATGGTGTACACAACAGTCTCTGGACAACAATATTTTAACAATTGATAAAAAAATATATCACTTTCTGGTAGGGATGTTAACGATTACTCGATCATCGATTAATTGTCGATAAGCCTTTAATCGATCGACCTTATCGATGACCGATTAAACATGGACATATAAAGGATAAGACATGCTTTGCGCTGCGAGACACTTATTCACGACTTTACACATTACATAATCAAGTGTGTGCAGTTTACATGACCATGGAGTCAGTCTCTTGACTGCATATTGGGCGATGCATAAGACCCGCGGGGATCTCGGTTATATTTACAGGTGCTGCCGTTAATCTGCGGGTCAGGTAATGAAAAAATAGGTCGCATGATATTTAAGTATGGGTAGATCACGCGTGGATGAGATCATTATGCAAACTTTAACTATTTTCTCTGAAATATTAAGATGTTTTAGCAATCTTGACAGACTGTAACAAATATGCTTTCATTTTGAAAATTGCTCATCACGGCCAGACATGCGGTGAAAATCACCGTTCTTACAGGTTTCTGCTCTCTCGTCATCAATCAATCTCAGTCTGGAAACATGTTTAGTGCTGCGAATTTTGTTAAGCCTGTCCTGCTTAACAAAATTACTTGATTTAATGGAGGATATTGTGTATTGAGGATATAGGCAAATATATCGCAGAGAGCTGAGACTCATGACGACTTTAAAGACGATATAGCTTGTTTTGGATGATATATTACATGTTTTAATTACATTATTATATAAAATGAACAGCATTATTATTTTAATCATCACCATTAATAATAAACGAACTACAGATAATTTAACAGCTTCAGCTGTTCACATCAACATCACTTGACCGGCACTTTTGGACTTCAGCACTACGCATATTTAGCTTGAATTTAAATAGAGTTTCCTTCCTAAAGGGAAAAATACAATGATTTTTTAAATTGCAAGGCGATTATAGACATGTATTCGCAATTTCACACACATCAGCATGTGAAAAATTTAATATTTGCATTGCGCTCTTTCTCTCTCTCTCGCAGTAGCAGACGCGCGCTGCACGTGAGGGCACTGCCATACACAGCCCCATCTCATAGCAGATTAATTTGCAAACTAAATTTAATTAATAAATAAATTAAATAAAGTTATTTGTAAAAATGAAACTACAGAAAAAAAAATAAAAAGAACTGAAACCAGCTGATCTGTTCTGGATGAACAGGTGCTGCAATCGAATTAATTCGATGGAATGATAAAAACAGACATGCACATATTTCAGAAAATAGCCCAATTATTTAATTAAAAAATATGTTAAGCCTATATTTATTTATATAAGCTATATATATATATATATATATATATATATATATATATATATATATATATATATATATATATATATATATATATATATATATATATATAATTTTTCTATTATATATTTTTAATAGTCTATATTAAATTACCATTCGTTTTGGCTTTAACGAATTATTGAACAGATTATTAATAACTTATCTAACAACATTTTACTGAGCTCAGTTCTAATATTAGAGCCAGAGCTGCGGCGCGTCGGCAATAGTCTAAACAAAACTCTGACAAACAATAAACCCATATCCCAAGCGCAACATTGTGTTAGATTTTAGCAAATACAGAGGTGACACTGTTAATGACTACTTTTGTGATGATGATCAGACCTGAAGTCGCGGTGCGCTCTGAAAAACAAAACATGTATTAACGCACGCATAGAAACACGCGCAGGCGGTGAGACCTCCGTCCGCCTCCCGTCTGAAAGGACTTTAATGCATGCATCCTTGTTTCTTCCGTGCGCAGATAAATATAATTTCATTTGCTTGCATTCATTTATATTATATGCATTTTGCAGCATGATAACGGCATGGAGCCATCGAACCACCCGAAATCACCATCAAATCCTGTCCCGCGCCACACAGTTTAGCTGTAAGAGCGCGGTGATTTGCATTGGTTTGAATTATTTTCTGAGATAAAACATAATGCAAATGAAGTAGATTATTAAATAAGTTTTAAAAAAGCAGCCGAAAGTTTAGGCCTATTAAATACGTTTAAAAATGGTTAAATAAATGAGCAAATTAGAAACCTAACACTGCCGCGCCCATATATCGTGTCGGCGATCTCACAGGGGGACAATATGGCAATCTGAAAATTTCTTATATTGTCCAACACTAGCCGTGAGATAGCATTGGTCTGTCATAGCCTAAATGGTTTGTTCTTCACTGAAGCTTTAACAGAAGCGTGTGCCGCATGTTCACCTCTGACGTATTCAGCCTGTAGCCTAGTTTGGGTTTTTTACATATAATGTTGATTACTTAAAATGTCTTATTTTTTATTTTTATATTTTATATCTATAAAATGAATGCTTAGCTTATTTCGTTGTGACGATTAAGCAAGAACCATAATGCATTGCATATTCGGCTCATTCTTCAGTAGCCTATTCGTATGTATTTTATAAACATATGGTTTATAAGGATTAACGATTAATCGATTGATTGATCGTTAATTTAAATGATCATCGATCATGGGATTTTGTAGAAACTGACATCCCTACTTTCTGGTCATCTGATATTAGGATATTACTCTCTTGAGGTGGTTTTTGGACACATTTGCAGAATAAACTCAGAAGTAGAGAACATTACATTCGCATGACCAATCAGTTGACTCCATCATGCTTGTGCCTTGTATAATGTTGGTTGCTAGGATACCAATACTACAGTCAGCCACTCTAACAATTAGTTTGATTTGAAAAGATTCACTTGTGTGACGTCACGCGAAGTGGCTTCCGGGTCCAAGTGCTTTATCAAACTGTATAGGGAGGTTCATCAAATGGTAATAATAAACGTTTATGAGCAATGTAATACTTTCAAAAATCACGATATATACAGTTGAAGTCAGAAATATTAGCCCCCCTGAATTATTAACCCCCCTGTTTATTTTTTCTGCAATTTCTGTTTAACGGAGAGAAGATTTTTTTCAATACATTTCTAAACATAATAGTTTTAATAACTCCTCTCTAATAACTGATTTATTTTATCTTTGCCATGATGACAGTAAATAATACTTGGCTAGATATTTTTCAAGACACTTCTATACAGCTTAAAGTGACATTTAAAAGGCTTAATTAGGTTAACTAGGCAGGTTAGGGTAATTAGGCAAGTTATTGTATAATGATGGTTTGTTCTGTAGACTATCAAAAATAAATATACTGTAGCTTAAAGGTGCTATTAATTTTGACCTTAAAATGTTGTTTAAAAACTGCTCTTATTCTAGGCGAAATAAAACAAATAAGACTTTCTCCAGAAGAAAAAATATTATCAGAATTATTGTGAAAATTTCCTTGCTCTGTTAAACATCATTTGGGAAATATTTAAAAAAGAAAAAAAAATTCAAAGAGGGGCTAATAATTCTGACTTCAAATGTATATATATATCGTGATTTTTGAAAGTAATACATTGCTCCCTATACAGTTTGATAAAGCACTTGGACCCGGAAGCCACTTCGCGTGACGTCACACAAGTGAATCTTTTCAAATCAAACTAATTGTTAGAGTGGCTGACTGTAGTATTGGTATCCTAGCAACCAACATTATACAAGGCACAAGCATAATGGAGTCAACTGATTGGTCATGCGAATGTAATGTTCTCTACTTCTGAGTTTATTCGGCAAATGCGTCCAAAAACCACCTCAAGAGAGTAATAGAGATTTTTATTTATAATTTGACTTGTTTCTCATCCAATTCTTCATTAATACAGAGTGATGGAAACTCAAAATGCATTCCGAATAATCTAATTTTTTTATTTTTTTTGTTTTTTTCAATGGGCTACTCTTTAAAAAAAATAAACAAGGGCATATATTTTTAAAAGATCAATACAATCTTTGCTCAGTGAAAAAGATGCTCCACATCAGCAGCATAAACCCGTCTTGGCATTTTTATTCTCCGCATGTTCCATAATCCCAGCAGCAGAACTGAAGCTCCTAATAGCTTGCTCTTCTGTGTGGGATTCAGGGTCTTGCTCTCTGACTCTGACCTCATCAGATCATCACAGAAAGGCCACAGGAAAAGCTGTCACTGCTTTCTGCTGTTTGTCTTTTTGAATTCCCCTGCCCTTAATGTTTGGAAATGGAATGAGTGTGATTCATGGGCGCTGCTGCATGTTTATATGTCACCGGAGTGAAGCAGGCGTGCGGTTTTACTCCATCACCGGGGTCTGTGCATGTAAACAAGCAGGGGGACGAGTGTAGTCGGCACTCAGACGCCGTGTCTATCTCTAACCTGCTGCAGGTCTGCATGAATAATTAATGGAACTCTCCTCGCATGATGGAGGAGACGTCGAGGCCTGGAGGGAAAAAGCACTCCAGCTGTGAAAAGAGGCTTTCTTGATTAAATATAAAAATTGTTTGTGGCTGTTAATAGTATTATTGTTTTTCTAGCTTGTCAGCTTGTCATTTTTCTGATTACTTTTCTTCCCAAATCTGCAGTTTATGAATGTGCCATTTGTTCTTTTGTCATTTCCTCCAGAATTATAGTGAGAGGGATGTCAATTTTCCGGCTAGCTTGCTCTATAAACTTGAAAAGCTTTTCATCATGGGTTAGCTTCACTGTAAAAAAAAAAAAAACCTGTAAAATTTACAGTAAAAAATGGTTAATGTGATTGGCAGAATTTAACTATTAAAAATACAGTAGAAACTGGCATAACATGATGCACCCTCTATTGGTTATTGGATGGAAATTGTGAAAGAAATAAGTGATCTGGAAGAATTTACATTTATTCTGAGACTTAAAAAGGACTTTCTTCTGAAACATTGGAAGAAATAGATTGATTGCTGCAATGTTAACAACTGTTGAATGCACTGAATAAGGAACAATGTAAACCCCCCAAAGTAATTATAAATAATTATAATTATTTTATCTAAAATATAAAATGTTCTGTTGTAAAATTAAAAAAAAGGATTTAAATAAAAAAAAGTAGCAAAAAAAGTTCAGTAGAAACTGAACAAGAACTTTCACATTTTTACAGTAAACTACTGCATTTTATTAATTTGTAGTGTTACACACCAGTGTTTTGAGATGCTAACATTTACGCATTGTACCTTTGTTATACAAACAAACACTCAACCAAAATATGGTGATAAAATCACATGATGAACCAGTTCTCATCACAAATAACTTTTCCCACAGCAGAAAAACACTAATATATAGTAATATACAGAAGGTGCTCAGTGATGCAGTGACGCATGGCTAAATCTTTTGCTGAGTCATCGCCTTTGACGCTCATACATTTTCCTAAAGTAATCCTGCTGCACTTATTAGGAGCTTTGCTGAAGTTGTCAGCTGAAATGCAGCATCTTTGATAAACTATGACAGTTAGCGTTCATTGAAAATTAGGAATGAGTAATAAATCCATATGAAACAGTCCCTTAAAAGTAATGTCTGGTCTTCAGTTTCGCGCTCGCAACCCATACTCTGGCCCACCTCTTCCAATCGGGCCAGGGTCGGCCAACCAAACCGCATTGGGATATGGGTGTCAAACATGCCCAGGCATGGTTTGGATAGCCCAGTGTAAATAGACTATTACAAATCCACTAGAAACAATAATATATTTTTTTACAGCATGGGATAGAATAAGTTGTTGGGACAAGACAAACTACACACTCAAAAAAATTAACTCACTGGATGAACTCAATTTAATTGAGGACAGGATTTCCATGCAATAAATATGTTTAGCACCAACTTAAAAAAAGCTATTTACACAATTAAATGCAATTGAGTCAGTTTTATCAAATAAAAGTTTAAATACATTTGTATTTTTATTTAACTTAAAGGTCTGATAATATCATTTATGTCTATTATGAGTTGTACATTTCAAAGTCTCTTAGTTTAATTAGTTTATCCTAAATGTTATATTTCATGAGTTACATATACACTCAAATTACTTTTGCTGCTTGTTCAAACTACTTATTAAATATTTAATAGTTAAACCAACTAGGCATTGGACGCTAAGTGTTTTCAAGGTATACCGAGGTTTGGAAAATTCAAGGTTTTAAAGCCGCCAATATTTTCTGCTATACCGTTCCTAAGGTATGTGTTTTTATATTAGTTTTTTTTTTTTTTTAGCTTTTTTAGGACAACAGTATCTCCAGCAGAAAAAGATCTCAAAAGATGCCATTTTAAATTGCAAAGAAATCTGTGTTTTTGAAACTAATGAAGAGAGCAGAAGTCAATGATTCATTTTCATTATTCAGCCTGACATGTTTACTGCTCCAAAATATTATAAATGTTTCTCAAAAAATATATATATTGTGTTCATAGGGGAATAAAGTATACAGGTGAGATTTAATAACAATACATTTTACAGCAGTAATCACAATGTCGTGATATTTTTATCCAAGGTTATTATATGTCAGAATCTTATACCAGCCCATGCCTAAAACCAGCACAATTTTTAAGGTTTATGTTCAATCCACTTAAATTTGTACAAACGATTCAGTTATCTCAATCTATTTGTGTTGGGACAACAGGAAGGAATTGTTTGGAACCCAGCATATTTTACAATGTACAGTTGATTGAGACCTGATCTCAGAACTAATTTTAGGACAGTTATTGCTCACTGAGCAAAGCAACAAACTGAATTTTTGCTAATTAGGCTGCCAACTCCAGGTGGTAATCTCAAAACTCAAAACATTACACGAAAATCTTCTAAATATTCAAACTGAAGTGAAGATTAAACTCTAACCGTGCATTCATACGGGGCTCCAGCGTCAACTCTTGACCGAGGGCGTATCTGAAGTTGGGGCTGACGCGATCGTCACATCAGCGTCAGCCAATGAAATTAGTTCGCAATCGTCTACTGTCTGAGCTGGGTTATTTGCATAAAGTGATCTGATTGGCTGACACTTTCATTGGTGCTGGACAAGAAGAGAAATTCCTATCTTCTGCAGTAAGCAACGCCGCTGAAGCAGCTTCGATGGATCCACAATTCAGTTCGGCAACGCTTGACATCACCCATTCAAAGTGAATGGGAAGTGTTGACGCTGACGCCGCGTGTGAATGGGGCGTAACCAGTTTTTCTATTAACTTTAAACGCCTAAGATTACTTTTATTGTCAACATTTCCCTCTCTTAATTCAATCCAACGCAAAGCATGCTGCGAACTACAAATCCCGTAACCAGGTAGTTAATTCCTTCATGTTGTCCCAACACAAAATGCTTGAGTTAACCAAAGAAATTGGCCAAAGAAATGACAAGAATTGTGTTGTTTCAGCTCATTTTAAACAGGTAGTTTGAACAGGCAGCAATAATCATGTTTTTGAGCGCAGTAGACTCTCGCTCTGTGTTGGTAGGCTTGCAGTTGCAGGCATTTTAAATAGCTCTGCTCTGCACCAATCAGAACCGTCAACTCCTTGTGTATTTATACATTCATGAGAGTGGAGAGCCATGAAAGCAGATGCACACAACGTAAAAATAGGCTTGTAAAGGGTATGAAGGGTTCACGGCCAGAGAACCCTTGTGTTTAGAGGGAAGGGCTCTGTGAAAACACAAATAATTACCCAGCTTCAGCCAGAGTGTCTCTTTTCCAGACACACACACAAACGAACACGCAAACACAGCTGCGGGGAACTGTCTGTGTGACCTTCCCCTCTCTTTTTTTCCGCTCTGAAGAGGCTGGCACAGCCCAAACTGGCAGGCATGATGGGGTGACTCTCTGTTAGTCGGTCCAAACCATGATCATCTGTGTCCTTTTTCCACTTCTGCATGTTTACTCTCCTCCACTGAAGATCTGCTATTGTTGCACGTGATCCAGTCTGTTGTTTGAGTTTTAAAATGCTGTCAGGACAGTCCACTGGCTTACCATACAAATTTACTTTCGAAAATGATGGTTTGGAAACATTAATTACTGAATGAATTGCTCCAAATGGTAAATTTATGTTGTTTAGAAAAAATATATTAGTGGAATTGGTTATAAGTTTCATTATTCATTAAGTATTATTAAATTTATTTGTTTTGTTATATTTATAATTGCATGTTTTATTGACTATTTCAGTTTTACTTTCATTTTGGTCAAAAATTTAATAACTTATTTCAATTAGTTACGAAGCCAAATTTCTAATTTTGTACTCTTTTGTGCATGAAATCATGATAAAGCTCTTGGGTAATTTTAGACTCTTAATTTGGCCACAACGTTATCTGTGTTATACAGTAGCAAATATAATGATTTTGGTAACAAAATTTTATTTTGACACATATTTGTGAAAATGCTTTGAAAAAAAAAAAAAAAAAAAATCAACAATAGAATACGGAAGTAAGTTGATTTAAGTGACTTCGAACATGGTATGGTTGTTGGTGCCAGACGAGCTGGTCTGAGTATTTCAGAAACTGCTGATCTACTGGGATTTTCATGCCCAAATATATCTAGGGTTTACAGAGAATGGTCCAAAAAAGAAAAAAATATCCAGTGGGTGGCAGTTCTGTGGGCGCAAATGCCTTGTTGTTGTCAGAGGAGAATGGCCAGACTGGTTCGAGCCTACCTAAGGATTGTTGCTGACCATGTCCATCCCTTTATGACCACAGTGTACCCATCTTCTGATGGTTACTTCCAGAAGGATAACGCACCATCTCATGAAACGCGAATCATCTCAGACTGGTTTCTTGAACATGACAATGAGTTCACTGTACTCAAATGGCCTGCTTAGTCACCAGATCTCAATCCAATAGAGCATTTTTGGGATGTGGTGGAGCGGGAGATTCGCATTATGAATGTGCAGATGCTCCCACTTTGGCTGGTTGAAAATAATTTTCCCCGGATAATAATTCATAAAAGCAGGGTTCGACATTAAGGATGGTCCAATATGCATGCAAAGGCGATCTTAGAATTAAGAAGCAACACGACTGACAAAAATAATTACGTTCGCGTGAGCAATAAAAAAGCAGATGAATACCAAATGAGAGGATGATCTCTCGCAGCTGAGTTGATGTGCGCGACTGTTTAAAATGTGCGTGCTCTCGTTTCCTTGCGTGAAGCAGCTGTGTCTAGAAACACAGCTGATGTGATCGGTTCTCTTTCAAATAGACTAGACAAAAAGTGATGAACATGCACCCACAGTCTTGCTGCTTTCAAGAGCTCCAGATTTGTATTTTTGTAAGCAGCACCGGTTTCTTTCACTTTCACCATTATTTGAACAGATTTTTTATGGGTCTAACGTTAACCGTGTGCGTTATAATCCTTTCATTATCACACAGTATGTTTTTTACCTGTATTCTTTTGCGTAATGTGGTTTAATTATCATTTTTTACAATAACATTACTTTAATGGGAGATTACTGCCCATTTATGTGTAGTAAACTGGTGATCTGGGACCTTTAGCCAGGACAGATTACTGTGCATATGTTTTGTTAAATAAAAAGTATAGTAAACAGCTATATTTTGCTTGTTTTGACACATTTAAAATTTGTAACTAAGAAATAATTAATTGTTTATGTTTGGTGTGGTCAGAGATAAATTTGGTAAATCTTCATTTTGAGCTCTGAAAATTATGTGAAATAAAAACTAATTGCAATACTATGAAACCATGACCCATTTGCTCATGAACATTTAGCAAGCTCATACACGACACACAAAAAGTGAAATGAATGAGGCATGTGGAGAAAACGCAAAATCTAAATCAAGTAATTTTAGCATGTCAAAGTCATATTTATGTGTAGAAAATATATTTTCCCAACAATAAAATTGTGGCTAATGAAAATGGCAAGTGGCTAGTAATGTTGGAAAACTACTAGCCACAGTGGCTGATGATCAAAAAAGTTAATGTCAAGCCCTGTATATATATATACATACGAATGTATATTAATGTATATATGAATACAGTTTGTACATGTGTATGTATACAGTTGAAGTCAGAATTATTAGCCCCCTTTGAATTTTTTTTCTTTTTTAAATATTTCCCAAATGATGATTAACAGAGCAAGGAAATTTTCACAGTATGTCTGATAATATTTTTTCTTCTGGAGAAAGTCTTATTTGTTTTATTTAGGCTAGAATAAAAGCAGTTTTTATTTTTTTATCACCATTTTAAGGTCAAAATTATTAGCGCCTTTAAGCTATATTTTTTCGATTGTCTACAGAACAAACCATCATTATACAATAACTTGCCTAATTACCCTAACCTGCCTAGTTAACCTAATTAACCTAGTTTAGCCTTTAAATGTCGCTTTAAGCTATATAGTAGTGTTTTGAAAAATATCTAGTCAAATATTATTTACTGTCATCATGGCAAAGATAAAATAAATCAGTTATTAGAAATGAGTTACTTATTTGAGAAACTATTATGTTTAGAAATGTGATGAAATTCTTCTCTCCATTAAACAGAAATTGGGGAAAAAATAAACAGGGGGGCTAATAATTCCGACTTCAACTGTAAGTGCATGTATATATGCATGTGAAATTATATCAAATGAATAAATGTATAGTACATAAGTATATAAGTCTTTTTTTCTTTTTTGACAAGGCAACACAGGTTAATTCTCCTGAATATCTGCCGCTATATTTGTGGACCGTCTCCTTCGAGCTGGGATAAATTGGTCTTGCTCACTTTGATAAGGCGGCTTTAGATGTAAGCAAGAAATGGATTTATTGAGCGAGACTCAGTGCTCCTATGTATTGATGGACAGTTTCTCCATACAGCTGGATTGCTCTGCAGTCTGCACATGCAAAAGAGATGTGGCTATCAAGACAGTGTTTAATGAATATGGGGAAACGGCATCCTAGTCAAACGTTCTGCCATCACTGCGTCTGCCCTTTTAATGGGGATATACTGGCAGATGAAATGCAGTGTTGCATTTCAACTCTGACTTTGCATTTAAAGGTTTGATTAAATGTTGCTGAAGGCACCTGAATGTCCTTGCGCGCTTTCTAATTGAAATGTATTAATTATTCATCATCATATCCACCCTATATATGATGTATGGTGAATATTAAATGCGCATAGACCTTCATTTTTATCGATTGTTATGCTTTTAGGTTTTAAGGATTACATTCTCCAGGTTGCATATATTAGCTATGTTTCCATTCAAAGATGCGAACTGGATTCAGCAAAACTGGAAAAGCGCATTAAACATTTTCCATCCAATGAGTCAAAGTAGGGCTGAGCGATGTGGCAAAAAATGTAATCTCGAGAACTATTTTTCATATTGAACAATGATGATATATATTTCAACATAAGTTGGTAATGTTTCCAGATTTAAAAGAGTAACCCAACAATGACTGAAGCCACAAAAATTAGAGGGTCCATTATATGGCAAAACATATTTTCGGTCGATACATTTTCAGTGGCCGAAAATTCAGTACATCTCTAATATCAACACACTTTTAGATTCCCGTTGTTGCACGTTTCTGCTGTGTGATTGGCTCTTAGATTAATTTAGAGTAAAAAAAAGTCCAGAGCTTATCATTGTTATTAACATGATTTTATATCGAATAGCGATAAAAATTTATTATTGGCCCAGCCCTAAGTTAAAGAGAACTAAATTGTCAACTGATGTCAGTTATCAAAAAGAAATTGGAATTTGCTGTGGTAGGAAAAACCATTGTGGGCCTTTTTTCTTATAGTAAATTACATGCGCCTTAGAACTGTGGTCCCCAACCCCTGGCCTGCAGACTAGTGCCAGTCCGGGAATCAATTGGTACCAGACCACAAAATAAATCATTAATTATTTCCATTTTTTAAATGATATGATTCTGAACGATCTTTTATTTTGAAAAATAACTGTATTCTCTGGTTTAAATCTCGGTCACTTGTGTGCCAAAATGTTACCCGCAAGCTAGCAAAATGAGTAAGAAACAGACGTCTTTGGAAAGTTCTTTAAAAAGGCCCAGTGAAGGACCCTCAAACTGCCAAGGAATAGATCCGCAACACATTTGTTAACAAATCAGGTGGATCCAGCATGTCTGTGCAAAAAGATCAATTGCTGGAGAATGCAAATGACGGCTATTCAGAGATCATGTCTTTTCTGCATGTAAGTTCGTAATTTTCACGACTTGCACTTGCCAGGATGTGCTCGTGTCTTCCTGGTGCGCCCGGTTGAAAATGTCAACTTTACAAAATATGGTGAGTGCATTGCGAGTAACGTACAAGAACTGACCAATCAGCTTCATACGTTGTATGGAATATAGCCAACATGTTTCGGTGGACTACTTCAGACAAACACAGAGCACCCAAACACTGCAGTGCTTTGTAATTTTCTCCATAATTAAAACTTGTATCAGAGCTGCAGCAATGATTTGTTAGCTTGTCATCCTCTGAGAAAACTGTTGATGGTCGCCTTGTAAACTATGTACCTTGCCCCCTCCCTCCCCTCTATGGAATAAAATCACTGTCATAAATATTCTGCCTGTAACATTAACTTACATTATGCTAGCTCACTATCCTCGGCCCGTTCTTAATTTTGATTCTGTAAAATGTCCAAGAAACGCAGCGAAAATGGACCTCATTAAGTCTCAACCTTTATTACAGCTCATGACGGACATTTCTCAAAGAAGGAATAGCAAAAATCTTACCTGAGACGGTCTGTGGGAGCTTGAGTGGCCAGCAGGCGCACCGTTGTGATCGATGACTCTCACTTGTTTATTAATGCCTGTGACAGCGGTGACGTAATTTTGACAGTAGAGTGTCGCTGTTTGATTCGTACTCGTAATAAGGTTGTCGTGTCCGTGGTGAAACTGTATTTTGTGTTTGTAAAGTACACCCATCGTAAATTTATCTGTCATATACAAGCAAAGAAAATGTCGTATCTGTGTCAGTTCTAATCGCAGATTTTGGAATTGTACCCTCGAAAAATTACGAGCACATTCTGTTTTTTTTACGATTTTATAATTACAGATGCATGAATTTTAATCATGCACAAAATATTTATGACAGTGATTTTATTTCATACCCCTCCGGGCCATGGTAAAATTGTCAAGCGTTGACCAGTCCTCTTGGACCACTGCCTTAGAAGGTGAAGATGGAACGCAATAAACGCGCAATGGCTTTTGGAGGTGTGAAACAGCTCTTTGGGAGCGTAGCCAATCAAGAAAGTTCTGGGAGGTAATAATAATGAACCACTTTGATGACAGACTTTAGCTGAGGGATTTTAGAATGACTAAATCAACATTTCAGATGTTTTACAATGTGGTCGGTCCATTAATGCCACACACAATCACACAATCTGTTAAAAACAAAATCTCATGACTTTTTTTGATGCGCATGTCTGGAATTTATTCGGTAAATGTGTTTCCATTGTAGTTTACGTTCATTTTTTGTTATCGGATAAAAAGTTTATCCTATTTTATTGTGCGCGCACTAGTTTAGTTTTAGTTTTGCTCATTTTCAAAATTGATGCGCATCTTGACATTTTCATTAAGCATGTTTCATGCAATATTCCAAAATGTGCAGAAAATAAGTGGGTAGAAACATAGCTATTGTAAAAGGAGTATCTAAACTAGGGTTGGGCCTATAGATGATGCCATCGGCGATGGCCGATAGACAACACGATACTGAGCCAGCATCGCCGATCCTCCGCCCCGCCCACATCGCAAACCCGCTCGCGATAAATACACACTTAGGCCCCATTTACACTAATTCGTCTTAGTTTTGAAATGGCATTTTGGAATAAAATTGATCCAAATCCACACTGTGTTTTACCTAGCATTTCTGAACAGCCCTCCGTCTGCTGAAAACGCACATCATGTGACCCCACACACACCGAGACACAGACACAGCCACACACACTGTCATGTGCTCATCTAAGCTCCAGAGAGCAGTGCACGTCGGACAGTTTATCAAGGATGTACCGCTGGATCGCGTCTCACTATAGTTGTTAAACGTGATATTTAATTCATCTTGTCTCTATCTAACGAATCTTCGGTCTTTTGAATCTATAAGGTAACATGTCACAGTGTCAGTACACTGCTTCAATCTTTCACTTTCAGTACTTAGTATTTTGGTGAAAACCTCAGATACTGTTGGTTGTGCTCCTTTTTTACCAACCAAGTTTGTCGACGCCATTATAACCAGACAGATCACTCCACCTTTTCATGCCAGAGTCCCGCGGAATAAGTGATTGACAGGTGGTAATTTGTGTGTAACTTATCTTTATTTATTTATGATTTGGTTATGGGTAAAACAAAGACCATGCTGGTCAGGTAGTTGAAACGGTAGGCTACAAATAATTAATTAGTTATGAATTAATTAATTATTCATAAATAATTCATTCACCTCCGCCTATGATGAAGATGCCATGGTCCATCGCAATGTTTCACATTAGACATCGTACGATGCCAAATTGGTCGACATCGCCCAACCCTAATCTGAATTTATAGTCCTGCAACACATTGAGCCTTTATTCTGATGTGCATGATGTAAGTTTGAATCATTCTCCCAACACATTTACCATTGTAAATCAATCATTTTATCATAATTTGCTATGCTTATTCATAAAATTGGCACAAATGTATATAAAAAAACAAAGCTTGAACTTTGATTGTATCTGGAGTATTGTGCAGCAACGCATATAACACAATACATACAATTGCGCAGGCTTCTCTGTGTGTCTTGTGTAGATATGAAGGTCATATTCTAGGCTGTGAGCTTTTGTGCATGTCATAGCCTGAAGATAAGGCTGTTTTTTGATGGCATCTGTGTCAAGAGCTTCAGCGTGTTCCTTCCTGTGTTTATGAGAGAGACACTAAGATGACAACCAGCAGATAGAAGAGGGAGAGAGAGAGAGAGATTGAATCCCACATCTCAGTCACTTCAAGTAAATCCCCCTCCAGCATGCAAACACATAGAGCTGCAGCCATGTTTCTGTCTGTTTGACATTTCTGTTACACGAAGCGTATCTGGATGCTAATAACAAATGAAGAGCTGTAGTTTAGTTATGAACGCTTGTACAGAGGTTTTTTGAAACCTCGACATGACACTTTGTTGACAAGGTTTTAGAGTTCTATTTCAGTGCTCAAAATAGCTATGGCTATAGCTGGTTATCTATGAGTTTAAAGAAACACCCCACTTTATTTTGGAAATAGGCTTGTTTTACAACGCACCTATTAAGGGGGGCGCGAGAATTTGAAGCGTGCACGCGAGTAAATTATGATGACGATTTTTATGCGTTAACTAGAGTGAATAAGATTAACGTTAGTTCCACAGCTAATTATCAGGCACCTGTAGAGTTTATGCGTTCGAGTAAAATATATGCAAATAAAATAGAGCGGGTGCTTTTTAAAATGAGTGACGGTGAATGAAAGTCAATCAAAAAAGTGCCCTTACTGAATCAAATCAGCAGGATGCCCTTCTGAATCTTTCACTTACTTTGAAGACATACGACATGAAGACATACAGACTAGAGGTGTGAACTTACACTGGTCTCACGGTTCGGTTCGGTTACGATTACGATTATCATGCCATCGATTCGGTTCAATTCGATATCTCGGTGCATCACGGTGCATTGTCGATGCTTTCCCCAAACACAGTTTTAAATTTGGGGCTGTCTGTATAAACACACACACACACATAGACACACAGCACCAAGCAAGCGACACAGAGCATCACTTCTCTCATTCACACACATACACGCACACACAAACATAGACAGCAACACACAGCATCGCTCTCTCTCATTCACACACATAAACACACACATAAACACACACACACACACACACACACACACACACACACACACACACACACACACACACACACACACACACACACACACACACACACACACACACACACACACACGTGCTTTCTCATGAGCGATATTGTTAGACCGCCCGCTCCCGTTCAACTTACACCAGAGTTACCAACCGCTCCCGCGTTTTATTCGGAAATTTATTTCCACGCCGCAAGAAATCTGGTCTCGTCCAGCGGCTCCCGACTTACACCCGCGGGAATGCAGACCTCTATCCAGAAGTATCGCCGTATCAGCCAAGAGGAGAGAAAAAGTTACGCCAGCAGGTCAAATGGGCCACAGTGAGAGAGAGAGAGAGAGAGAGAGAGTAATGGAGTTTACTTTCATTCTCTCAATCGCAGTGAAATAGGGGCTTCTGCTGTAAGTGTCAGTGAAAGAGTGTCCAGAAAACACACTCGCAGTGAAATAGATCACAGTTTGTGCGTCAAGTAGGCGAAGCATTGTAAACACTCGGGCTCGCCTCCCTCGCCATAGTAAGCTACCGCGACATAGCGCATAGGAGATAAATGACGTCAGTACATAATAACCGGTTATGATTATTACTGAACCGATACCGAATTGTCCCCGTCTGCATCGCGGTGCACCGAAAAAACAATTAATTTTGACACCCCTAATACAGACTGCCTTTAAGGTTGATTTATATCGAATAAAAGAATCGAGTTGGGTTGGGATGTTTTGCTTGAACGCATTGACGTCGATACGGCACATCACCAATTATGAAGTGCTGGTTCCGGTAAAATGTGAACATGATTTCTCTTCAGACACTAGCGGAGTGCGGAGGATCACGGGCCTGATCATGACGCGAAGATGACGATCACTGAGAGATGGAGATTCGGCTGTGGGGAATAAAGGGTTAAAGTTCATTTTCACAACAACACCACAGTATAGCCAACCATGTGCTGTGTTTGTTCCTGTCATTTTTCTGATTTTTGGTACGATAACCTACACTGCAACACGGGACTCGTCGGCTGTTTGTTGTTAAAGGAAGGAGCAGCAGAAACTATTATGTATGGGGCTTTGTCAGACTTTGACAGGGACTTTGTCAGTAACTGTTACAGTTCATATGGACCAGTTTCTTCTTCCTCCAGATCATAACGTGTGTAACGTGTGATTAAAATTGTTGCCTTGTTTTGTGTAGTTTGCAAAATATGTTTTTAATTGTGTGTTATAAGTTGTGATCGCCCCGCGTGGCTTGTAATCACGTATGTATTACAGATCAGTGCTTGTACTGTATCTCTCAGGTTAAACCTTCATGGGGCTATTCACATATTGCGTCCAAAACCACGTTAAAAACACGATGCATGCTTCTTCCTTTAATGATATAAATGCGTTTCTGAACTAGAGATCCTCTGCTGTTTATCTTTGCTATGGCCACCATCAGCTGTTCCTCACTATGTGGTCAATTTTCAAAATAGTTCAGCTTTTGCCACTGTTTGGATTAATACTGAATATGTGCCATTGTTATCACTTGGGGTTAGGGTTAAGAGTAGAGTAATATGCTGATGTTTAACTGCATTGCTTTATTGCATTCCTGCATTGGGCTCTCACATACTCTCTGCTACTTTACAGCCATGGTGGGCATTTCTCTCTGTCTTGTGTTGAACGCAGCCGATCAATTACAACAGACTGGGCCATCGGACCAATTAGCACAGATTAGCATGGCGCTAAGTAGGGGTTTGGGAACAAATGAATCACTGAACGAATCATATGGGAGTCGTTGGGATAATTAGGTAAAAATAAATGCATATTATAAGATAATGAAAGTGTTTTTTCACTTTATATGCATATCAGCCTGTTGTTGGAGCCCCCCAAAACTAAAATATGTCCATTTAAAATGCAAAATAGGGGCTCTTTAAGCTCTATTCGGACGATATTTGTTTCTAATAGGGGGACATTAGAGTTTTTCACCATTTACAGAATTTGTTGGTGACTTTATAGCCATCCAAATTCAGAATGTCTGCATTTTTTTCTTTTCTCAAGACCTGCGTAAAACTCCTTTTCCCTCCTGTTTTATTACAAATGCCTAGGTCCTGTGGTGATTTAATTTATGTCCGAATCCACATCTTTCCAATAAGGATAAATCCAAAAGTTTTTTTTTTTGCCCACTGAAATGCATTGTTTGGTTTAACTGCATACTAATTTACACCAGAAAAGCACTATCTTATTTAATTATTAACTGACTATTAAAAATGGACACACACATTACCAAAGTGCTAGAAATGTAGTTTCCATGTACTTTGCTTATTATTGACTAGCTGTCAAAAGTCACCTTTTTTGAGTTGGTGCATTCCAACATGATTGGCTGTTGATCACGACAGAGCTAATGGCGACATCCTATGTGAATCTAGCATGAGTTTGATCAGGGTTAGAGCTGCAGATATTGTTCTTTTACAGACGTACCCTTGAGAAACAATTGCCTTCTGAATAGGGCTTTATAAACGCTACCATCAGAGAGTGTAATTGAATTTTGAAACTAATTGCTTGCAAAAATTGTGACCAAATGTTTATCCCAAACCTTTGTGTTGGTGTAAATTGGCAGTAAAAACACAGAATAGAGTTTGTTGTCATCTGTTAAAAAAACTTCTCACATGAAGCTAGTCATTATCAAATCATTGCATTGTTTCAAGCTGGCCTAGATGTTTTTACCCAAGTTGACCATCATGGTCATGTTGGTTGAGACTATTTGCCCACACGGTATGAACAACAAACCAACCACTTTGTTCCAAAAACAACTTGTATGACTTGGTTTTTCCAGCAGGTCTGTTGCATAATGACCAAACAAAGCTCTGTGGCACGAACCAGAACCCTCCAGGTCCCTCCAGAACAAAGGCAAACACAGGCCTGTAATGGGGAACAGAAGAAAATCGACTGATGGACCTGAAAAAAACAATCCCATTCCTGGGAATCTCAGTGGAACGGCAGGCTCGGCTGTTAACTAGTGGAACTGAAGAAGATACCATCAGCACAAATAGCTCGAACTAATTATGGCCGCTCAACTTGGATTCAGTTTTACCTTATCTCTGCAGTCGTGCTTGACTTTTGGACACTTAGCCTCCTTCTTTTGCAACTTCCAGGAAGAAAGGAGCTGGTGCAGCTTGGGATAAGTCTGCCATCAAAGAGACTTTACAAAATGATTACACAAGAATTCATGTGCGGTGTTTATTTGTTCCTCATGGCTCACTGATTTTTCTATAAAAATGCTCAGTCCCGGACTTTGATACGGATTGGTCAGAACAGCATTCCAGCCATACTTATTTTAGAAGCTATAAAACTGCATTAATGCACTCGATGACTTTAGCCACGTTCTTACACCCATGCTTAAATGCTAATATGAGCCAACAAAGGTCATTGATTGATTTTTGATGTATTTTTGATAGATTTTGAAGTCCAACATGCGATTTAATTTTCTCCTTTGATAGAAGAACAAATGCTTATATATGGTGCAGTTACCCTGCATGTTTATGCGCTATATTTCTGGTGTTGACTTGCCTGAATGTCTCTGCCATGAGAGATTAGATCAGGAGCTTGTCTCAGGAGTTTAGAGTTGTTAGTTTTAGAATCGCTGTCTAATTAAAAAGGTTTAACAGGATCTACTGCTCACTGACTCTGGTAATGAAGGAGTACTTGGTGCCAAATGCAAAATGAACCTGTGCAGAGCTTGTGCCTGCTTTGTGTGAGCATCTTAATGGGTGAAAGAGACTAATAGGCAAAACAGTCATTTCCTATGTGGTTTTAAAATCAGACATGCGCCTATCTAGCAATATTAGAGCCACATCTCAGGCTTCAAATGAAGTGTTGGGAAAAAAACAACCCAGGTTCATAAATATGTGCCTCAGAAATGTAAAATGTAAAATACATTACGCCAGATACGTTATGTTGCATGTTTTTAAATGAAAAATCCACTAGAGGGCACTGTGTACAGTTTTACAAATCTAAAATATGTTACTCAATTGAGATTTTGTTATATTTTTCAGAAACATGTCCTCCTTGTTCAAAGAAGGAGTTTTTTTTGTACAGATCATAAAGCAAACTACTGATCTAAACCATTCTCCAATCCCAACAAATAATGTTTTTAAAAGCAATCATAAGACAACATTGCTCCGCAAGCACATAGTTTACCTTGATTTTACATTTTGTTTTCTGAAACCAGACTTGAACCTAAGCGATCTGCATCACAAGTACAAAACACCATACAAAGTAAGCTACAGAGCAAAATGACCATGCCAGTTACAGTAAGTTGTCCATGTGGAAGTATAGATGAGGCAAGTCTATTTGATTACAAATTATGGATATCATTAGGGGCTGATCACACTGAACATGATTTTTCGTTCTGAGAACGTGAGGTCCACAGCACTGCCTTTTTTGTTGACCATAAAAAAAAAATGTGCTGCGCTTTTTATGTTGCTAGGCAACCACTGAATCAGCTTTTCATCATTCCGGGTGTCTCAACAGTGGAAGTCATCATAGTTGGGTAAACTTAGACATTTTTTTTACAATCCTATTTGCTTAAATAATAGCACAAAAACTCCAGGATGGTGTTATCAAGACTTGAAAAGGAAAAAAAAAATAGTGTGAGACTTAAAGAATAACATCGAATTTACTATCCTGCCCATACACTCTGCATTTTAAACGCCTCACACAAGCGGTAATTCATTTTTTATTATAATTTGTTGATACAATACATACATAGATACATTTAAATGTTCATATGTTTTTTAAAAATGTAAATAATAACAACTTTCAAGGGTTTAAGATGCTGATGACTGTTAAATGCGTCATAACAGTCTTGTGAAAATCATCCATTGAGCACAAGCACTGCTGTTAAAGCTGTTATAATTGTGATGTTTAATAATATTGGTATATTTACGATTTGTGAAATCATACAGCTCCGGATAACTCGAAACAGCATCCACTAGTCTCTCCTCCATCTTTAAAAGTCACCATAGTCGTCTTGACAACACAAACACTGCTGCCACCTCAATGAAAACCCCACCTCTCCTTTCATTTGATTGGACAGACGATGAAAATAGACGTGACTGACGTAGCTCAGAGTTCACTTTTTTCAACTGCAGGCGCACAGCAGCACATAAAATGCTCAAGACAGTTAGTAAACAATTCAAAAAAGGCGCCACAAAAAGCGCATTTGTTGTGATCAAGGCCGTAAGGTGTTTTGTAGCATTTATTTAGTGTTGTGCAAAGAACCGCTTAAAAAGTTATTACACACTGAATCTGAAATTTTCGTCCCCAATTTTTTTTCGCACGTTAAAAAATAAATTAGAATATTATGTTTAGGAATGGGTTGAAAAAAAAAACTTCTTTCCATTAATCAGAAATTGGGGGAAAAAGAGTGGCTAATAATTCAGGAGGACTAATAATTCTGACTTCAACTGTGTATATATACAGTTATTTTCCTCCCTGTAAATAAGCAAAGGGAATAAATACAGTAGAATAAAAATAAGAAACAAACTGTACTTTAAGCATCTTCACTGTAAGAAAAATTTTTTTAGCTACAAAAGTCTTTCAGTCAAGAGCAGTGAGTGATTTTGTCCTTTTATTGTTTGCTTGATGATAAAAACAGTCTGCGGCAGGATTATTGCGCGTTGTCACCTTAAGAGCAGTGCGGTTCTGATTAATGGTTTCTCTTTGACATGTCTTTTGATTCTCAACTGGTGTGTTTATTACACAAATAAGGGCTAAAATGAATAATCACTAAACAACGCGTTTTGACACCTATTTGACCATTAAAGCGCTCACATTAAGATGACTTTAGATGTGCTCTGCTTGTCTCTGAGGCCGAGCGCACGCACACAACAGCATGCAATCTCTTTCACGCTTTTAAAACTATGAATAATTCGAATATACATCAATGAATTATGCGCATCCGTGCTGCAAAAGTTACATTACAGTACATGTTTTTAGTAATTTTCACGTGAAACTGAGCTGAAACAAATGTGTACAACTTGAAAGGTTTTATCGTGATTAATGTTTTTTCATAATCGTTAGAAGCCAAAATTTAAATCGAAATCAAATTTACGATTAATTGCACAACCCTATACATGTTCGGATATGAATTCGAAAATGTCAAACTTTAATCACTTTAATCATTTACAAATCAATGATATCTTCCTTTAAATATCATTAGTGTGAAAAGGAACGAAAGTTGTTGATGTCATACAGTTCGTTGGCATGTAACATATTTTTTTTTGTATTCATATCATATTTATATATGAATATGAAAGAAATACATTCAAAAATGTCAAACTTCAGGCCTTAATCATTTACTAATTAATGATATGTCCCTTTAAATATCATTAGTGTGAAAAGGAATGAAAGTTGTTGATGTCATGCACTGGCATGCAACGTATTTTTTTCGTATTCATTTCATATTCGGATATTTTTATGAAAAAAACGCATCCGAAAATGTCGTACTTCAGACCTTAATCATGTACTAATCAATAATATGTCCCTATAAATATCATTAGTGTGAAAAGGAACGAAAGTTGTTGACGTCATATGTTGGCATAGCATTCATTTCTTTAACTGTAAACTGCAGTCAAACGTATGTTGACGTACACATTTGTAGATCCACAAAAAAGCAGACTGAATCACGTATTTCCAATGAGCCAGTGAAGAAAAAAGCCCCTTAACTAAAACACACAGCCCATCCTAACATTGCCTTGGAGTGTCCCACTGAGAGAGAGCGAGAGAGAAAGATCTCTGAAAAGAATACGAGTTGATTTCCTGGTTTTTGAAATTCGATGTTGCTCAGTGGTCGACTTTGCAAAGCTCTGCTGGAGTATATTGATTTTTCTGGTGTGCTTGTGAGGGAGGAAAGGGGAAAAAACACTGTATTGTATTGCATTAAAAAAAATCCATAGTATATCTAATTACGACCACTTCATTTTCTTTACTATTAGGACAGAAAGATAAATGCTTCTGTCCCTCCTGTATTATTCGCTCATCTGCCTCAGGCCACCGGAGATGAAGAGCATGGCACAAGCTTTCTGGTTAGCGAAATGCTGCACATTGCTTTCACTGTGATGTGCTTGTGTAGACATGGCCGGTCTGTCATTCCAGTGACAAACACAACAATGGAGTTTCACAATGCATGAGCTAAAGAGCACCTGACACTGTAAGACACACCCAGTAGAAGTTCTGGTAACACTTTACAGTAGGGTTATATTAGTTAATGTATTTGCTAACATTAAACGATGAACAATACATTTATTATTGTTCATGAAAATAAAGTCACTAGTTCATGTTAACTCACTGTACATTAACTAATGTCAACAAGAATGCATTTGGATGTTATTAATGCATTAGTAAATGCTGAACTATGATTAATAAATGCTGTACAAGTATTGTTCATATTTAGTTTGTATTAGTAAATACATTAACTAATGAAACCTTTTGTTTTGTTTTGTGTTAGACAAATGTAGGGTTTTGATTCGAAAATCATTTCTGATTCTGCAATCGAATACTTAGATTAAGAATAGAAGACTTGTTATAGAATTAAAATTTGATTCCTCTTATTGATTCCTGTTTGTGCACACACTTGACAATCTGCTAGGAACTTCCGCAATGCCGAGCACCTTGAATTAGCTTTTATCTAAATACCGATACCCAACACTAGACAAATGATTTCCGTATAATTTGTTTTAATTGAGAAATTATAGAAGCTGAATATTAAATACATTTTTCCATGACATTTTTATTTCTATCCAACTCAAAGCTCAAACTATTTGACATGAACGTCACATATTATCTAATATAATATTTTAATATTGCCAATAACAAATAATCTTTAGTATTTTTCTATAATGATTACCATGATTTCTCTCTTTATTTTGCTCAGTATTTTAATTTAATTAAGTTTATACTTTGTCTAAAAAGAGACAATTTCCAAAGTTTGATTATGTGTCTAAACTGAACTCTTTTTTTGCATCTGTAAATAATCTGTAAATAATCCAAATAGTAAAAAAAATAATAATAATAAATGTGTTTTTAAAACTTTTTTTTTTACCCAGTATTTAGAATTGCTGGTGTATAGTTTTAGTTTTGATGGAGGAATAGCTACCCACAATCACTGTCTCACTGGTCTTTTCTGGACGATTGCATATTATTCCCTGATTCTTGATGAAGCTTAAAATATGCCAAAACATGCCAAAAACACCCATTTTTACCTATTTTTACCAGATTCTGTGAACATGATTTGATTGTAACGGCAGATCAACGTCTGCGAAATAAATAAATGCAACATATATGAACACATACAGACCCTTACAATCTCCGATATGTTACCAATTACAGAAAAACTACACGCAGCATACATCTAGTTCTTATTTGGCTTCAAAAACATCACGCAACATATAGCCCATATATCTTCACCAGCACATGTAACCTCTGTTAGAAAGTAATTCCCTCATTGCGAGTTCATAATAGTCCAAAAGGTGATGATGATAGTTAAACATGCCAGTTTGTTCTAGGCACCATGTTTTATGTTGCTAATAGAATAATTTGCTTTGTTTTTTTTCGGCTCGTCCTTTGTTTTTTCGTGCTTCACTCGCGTTTTTCCGTCCCTGAAAGGATCGGATGTCAGAAGCACT
Source organism: Danio kyathit (assembly GCA_903798195.1). NCBI lineage: Eukaryota > Metazoa > Chordata > Actinopteri > Cypriniformes > Danionidae > Danio > Danio kyathit. The sequence continues at coordinate 70,096,604 of LR812525.1, read as the reverse complement.
TCAATAATCTTGCGCACGTTATTATCATCAACTCAATTCAATTCAATTCAATTCAATTCATCTTTATTTGTATAGCGCTTATACAATGTAGATTGTGTCAAAGCAGCTTCACATGGAAGATTATAGTGAATTGAAACAGTGTCTGTTCAGTTTTCAGCGATTAAGTTCAGTTCAGTTTAGCTCAGTTCAGTGTGGGTTAATAATCACTACTGAGAGTCCAAACACTGAAGAGCAAATCCATCGATGCGCAGCTCTACAGATCCCGAACTATGCAAGCCAGTGGCGACAGCGGCGAGGAAAAAACTTCACCAATTGGCGAAAGTGAAGATTTAAAAAACCTCGAGAGAAACCAGGCTCGGTTGGGCACGACCATTTCTCCTGTGGCCAAACGTCTTGTGCAGAGCTGCAGTCTAGGCGCATGAAGCTGGACCTCAGCGAAGACTCGTCTCTCCTTGGAGCGTCACAGGGGACAGTCTCAGGCTCTCACTCCACGATGACCACCACAGCAGCTGCTCAGGATACGGCCTGGTCCAGAAAACCTTAGGATCATCTCGTCACTGGTCTTGGATCACATCAGTGGCACTGCATAGTCTGAGGGCCTCGGGATGAGAACCCCCAGGTGGAAATACAGAATAAGGAGAATAATTAGCGTAGCTGCTGTTCATAGTGTATATAAACAAGAAGCAAAATCATGTGTGGGGCACATCATGCGTCATACCGTTATGTGCTACACTGAGTGTACGCTTTGCTAAAAAGATAGGTCTTTAATCTAGTTTTGAAGAGCGAGAGTGTGTCTGAGCCTCGGACATTATCAGGAAGGCTATTCCAGAGTTTAGGGGCCATAAATGAGAAGGCTCGACCTCCTTTACTCGACTTTGATATTCTAGGTACTACCAGAAGCCCTGAGTTTTGAGATCTTAAAGAGCGGGTTGGGTTGTAGCGAGACAGGAGGTTGGTTAGATAAACAGGAGCTAGATTATTTAAAGCTTTATAGGTAAGGAGTAATATTTTAAATTCAATACGAAACTTAACAGGCAGCCAGTGTAAGGAGGATAAAATTGGGGTGATATGATCATATTTTCTAGATCTGGTAAGAACTCTGGCAGCTGCATTTTGCACTAGCTGAAGTTTGTTAATAGAGGATGCTGGGCAGCCAGCAAACAGAGCATTACAGTAGTCTAGCCTAGAAGTCATGAAAGCATGAACTAGCTTTTCTGCATCTGATATGGATAGCATACTTCGCAATTTAGCGATATTTCTTAGATGAAAGAAGGCAGTTTTTGTGACATGGGATATATGATTTTCGAATGTTAAATTGCTGTCTAATATCACACCTAGATCTTTTATAGTAGAGCTAACGCTAACTTTGTATCCCTCTAATTGCAGGTCGAGTTGTGAGAACTGCTGTGTAGAGGATTTAGGCCCGATAAGTAATAATTCTGTTTTGTCTGAGTTTAAGAGAAGAAAATTGTTGGTCATCCAGTCTTTAACATCTTTAATACACTCAGTTAGCTTAGACAGTTCGGACATCTCATCAGGTTTAGTTGAAATGTATAATTGAGTATCGTCTGCATAGCAGTGAAAGCTGATCCCGTGTTTTCTAATAATGTCTCCCAGGGGAAGCATGTATATTGTAAACAGCAAAGGGCCTAAAACTGATCCTTGAGGGACCCCGTACTTTACTGGCCTGACTTGTGAAAGCTGTCCATTAATATTCACGAACTGGTAGCGATCAGCTAAGTATGACCTAAACCATTGAAGGGCCTGACCTTGGACACCTGTAGAATTTAAGCGGTCTATGAGAATATTGTGGTCAATGGTGTCAAATGCGGCGCTAAGATCGAGTAGAACTAACAGTGAGACGCAGCCTTGGTCAGCAGCTAAGAGTAAATCGTTGGTTATTTTTACTAATGCAGTTTCTGTACTGTGATGAGGCCTGAAACCTGACTGAAACACTTCAAAAATATTGTTTGTCTGCAGAAAGGAGCATAATTGGGTAGAAACAACTTTTTCTAGTATTTTAGACATAAACGGAAGATTTGAAATAGGCCTATAATTAGCTAAGTTGCTCGGGTCCAGTTGTGGTTTCTTAATAATAGGCTTAATAACAGCTAGCTTGTAAGGATTTGGAACGTGGCCTAAAGATAAAGAAGAGTTGATAACATTAAGGAGAGGTTCTCCTATAACAGGTAGCAGCTCTTTCAGTAATTTTGTTGGAATTGGATCTAACATACATGTAGCTGATTTAGAACTATTTATAACTTTATCTAGCTCTTCCTGTTCTATGATTTTGAAGCATTGTAGGTTATTTTGATTCAGTGAAAATATTTCTGCATCTGGAGTATGAGGTGGTGCAGAAAGTTTAACATTTTCTATTTTCTGTCTAAAGCCTTCTATTTTATCACTGAAAAAATTCATGAAGTCATCACTACTAATTTGCGGTGGGACACTTTGTTCTAAAGATGATCGATTATTTGTTAGTTTAGCAATGGTGCTAAATAAAAATCTAGGATTGTTCTGATTATTTTCAATCAGTTTGCGGAGGTGCTCGGCCCTGGCAGATTTAAGAGCCCTCCTATAGCTGGACATACTGTCTTTGTACGCAATTCTAAAAACCTCTAAATTAGTTTTTTTCCATTTACGTTCTAGAGCACGGGTTGCTGTTTTGAGAGCGCGAGTATGATTATTGTACCATGGTGTAGTTTTATTCTCTCTAGCCTTTTTTAATTTGATGGGTGCCACAGTATTTAGTGTGTTAGTAAAGATGGCATCCATATTGCTGGTTACTACATCAAGGTCATTTGCGTTTGCGGGTGTATTTCGAAATAAGGAAAGGTCAGGTAAGTTATTTATGAATTCATCCTTGGTGGACGGAACGATAGTCCTACCAGGGCGGTACATTGGTGCAGATCTGCTAATTTCAGGTAGACGCAGCTTATATAGTAAGAGGTAGTGGTCTGTAATATCATCACTTTGTGGTATAATGTCTACATCAAAGACCTCGATTCCGTAAGACAATATTAGATCTAATGTATGCTTTAAGCGATGGGTTGGACCGACAGCATTTTGTTTTATCCCAAGTGAGTTTAATAGATCCATAAAGGCGAGCCCTAGTGTATCATTGGAGTCATCTACGTGGATGTTGAAGTCTCCTACAATTAGTATTTTATCAGTTTTAACTAGCAAGTCAGAAATAAAATCAGAAAACTCTTTTAGAAAATTGACATAGGGTCCTGGGGGTCTATATATGGTGATTATAGCGAGAGATAACATAGATTTTTGCATAATATCCGGAAGCAGAACATTAAGAGCTAATAACTCAAAGGAGTTAAACATAAGTCCCTTTTTCTGATTAACATTAAGAATATCACTAAAGATTGATGCAACTCCACCACCACGGCCAGTATGACGAGCTTCATGCTTATATGTGAATCCTGGAGGAGTTGCTTCATTTAAGCTAATATAGTCATTTTGTTTCAGCCAGGTTTCAGTAAGACAGAGTGCATTTAGATTGTTATCTGTTATTATTTCATTAATGATAAGTGTTTTAGGTGCTAGTGACCTGATGTTTAGGAGACCAAGCTTAACGAAGTTTGTATTATCACTTTTTATTGGATTTTCAGCTTTTATTCTTAATAGATTTTTTCTAGAGCACACAGTACGTTTAATTGTTGGTCTAACACGAGGAACAGACACAGTCTCTATGGGGTAAGCTAGACATGTCTTACTGTAATTTAAGTGGGTCGAACAAGAGTCTATATGGATAAAATGTGAATTTTGTGAGTTTTTACTTACTAGTCAGACAGAGCGAAGCATCTTAGAGATGTTGTCCGACAGCAGTTCCGCTCCAGCTCGACTAGGGTGCAGGCCGTCCGGACGGAAAAGCCTAGGGCGCTCCCAGAAAAGATTCCAGTTATTGGCAAAGAGCAGTTTCTGTTCATTACACCATGTTAATAGCCATTCATTCAGAGCAAAAAGTCTACTGAACCTTTCGTTTCCTCGGCGGTAGGTAGGAAGCGGTCCAGAAACGATGATCTGCGTGGCGGGCGAGGTGCGTCGAACCGTCTCGATGAGGCTCCTGAAGTCCCTCTTCAGGATCTCCGACTGGCGGAGCCCGGTGTCGTTCGTCCCCACATGGAGGACAACGGCACCGAGGCTCTCGCCAGTGCTCAGGATACTTGGAATCTGTGCAGAAATATTCTTAACGCGAGCACCAGGAAAGCAAAATGTGCGTATTTTATTACCTGAAGTGGAAGCAGGACGGACATGGCGGACGATGGAGTCACCGATGATAGCCACATCGTGACCCGTCTCGCGGAGAGGGGCGAAGCGGTTCTCCGTGGAGATCTCGAACACGGGAGGAGGAGACGCTGTCCCCCGGGGCTTGCTGGGCACCTTACGCGGCTGCACCCAGGGGCCGTGGTAGCCGGGAGTCGGCGTGAACGACACCTGGGCGAGCCGCGTCCTAGGCGCGCTGGGCCTGGACAGAGAAACACACGGGGTTGAGGTGGACGGAGTGTTTCGGCTGTATTTTGCACTTACCTCAGATGGGCAAACTGGAGCGCGGGGCACATCGAGCAATGCTCTCTGCGCCCTGAGTTCAGTTCGCTTCATCTGCAGAAGGCGGATGCGTTCTTCCAGCCGTTCCAGCTCCATGTCCAGCACCTCCATCGATGTCTCTCCTGCACACAAGGACAGAGACACAAGCGACATCGTACAGGGTAACGAGCAAAGCCGGTAAGTGAGAAAATTAGGGGATGAAAGCAGTCGGTAGCTTTAGCTGACCAGCGGTGCTAGCTGGCTAAAGCTACAAACACCAGGCGGATGCTCGAGAGACAGAACGTTTTAAAGTAGATTTATATGTATAAAGTGTTAAATGTTGTATAAAATGTATTTAAGGTTTGTTCCCCCTAAGTAGTATTAAGCGAAATGTGGAGGTAATCGATAATAAAAATGCAAATTGCGAATCTATGCGACAGAGCTACAAACACACGCTGCGTGGCTCGCGTAGCAGCAGCAGCGGCAGTGACGTCACTCGAGCATGCGCTCAAGAAGTTCGTTATTTCAAATATAGAAGCGCGGCGAGCAATCGCAACCCCTCTGGAGAAAGTGAAACCGCTCGCGCTTTAGGTGGCCTTATAAACAAAAACAGGACAACAGCTTTATCTTCTTGGCTTTGTAGCTGTTCATCGAGACGATGACAAGTTTTTTTTTAACTCGGGTCAACCATGATTCATTATTGTATGTATATATTATAACGATGTAATGTCTCGGTTGTGTATTTCAAATGGCGCTTTCTTTGTTTTCATACTCCTGGCTTTTGTACACGCTAGTGATGTATCTCTGTAAACCAATAGCGTTCAGCTGCACGTCGTCTAGCTCCATCTTTTGATACCCAAAAAGTGATAAGGATAAGGTTTGCTTTTAGGTATCTTTTGACAGTGGAAACGGACATAAATGCCCACCGACCTGTACTGTACCGTACCATACCACTCAGTGGAAATGGGCCAATAGTGTGGACGGACACTGAAAACTCAGTGAAAACGGTAGTCATTTGTGTTCTTAAATGTTGATTAAAACAAAAACGCACTAGTTGAAATGCAGCCTTAAACTAAAAATGATGCATCTGGTGTGTGACCCCCTTATGTGTTTAAATAAGCTTAAAGTTAAATTGTGCAGGACATTGACCCTCCAGGAAAAGATGTACACACCCCAATTTTCATTATTATCCATCTAGTTACAAAAAATGAACGATCAACAGAGCGAAACTTTATCTGCAACACAATGGGAGTATACTTTCAGAATAATGCAATAGGAATCACATAGCGAGGGAGTAGGAGTCCTCAAAGGCAAATGTGGGAGTGGTTGAATGAGGACTCGGTCATCCCATCATCAGGTCACTTCACTCCCTATAAACCCCCCTTGCTGTGTCTGGTGGTCCTGCCTCAAGCGGCAACATTATTTATTGATAGCGTTTGTCCATCTCAGTGGGTTACATGCCAGCGAATTCATTGTGCACATTGTCTTAATATAGTGACGTGTCACATAATGGACCCCTGTGTATTTCAACTAATATAATTACACATGAGCCTGAGTATTTAACACACTCACTTGACATCCTGAAAAGCGAGCATTCAAATTAGCTACAATGAATGTCGATTTTTCTTGTCACAGCATTCCTTTCTTGCAGAAACCGTTTTTTTTTTTTGAGAGTGTGTGTTCAAGGCAGTGGCGCATAGTCACGTCTCTTGTCACAATCTGCTTGGTCTCATTTGCACCTGGCGGAGAATAAAAGGTGAAGCTTTTTTGTTTCCTGTCCTCTTTGACTGTGTCCTTGTCTCCGCTCATGTATTTCGAGAGCGAACCGGCCAGGCTTTGATGATTCGAGGCAGATCGAGTTCCAATCAGCATGGTTAATTACTATGTCCGACTGAGGTGAGAAGGTTCGGCATGCAGCGAGGCTTTACTGCAGCTGCAAAATTACCTGGGTGCTCTTGGGATTCGCTATCTGTTAGAGACAGCTCGCCGACTCCCAGTATCAGATTGGTATCATCTTATTTTCATTCATTTGCTGCTGGAAGGCTTTTCTGCGGACTTCCCTGCCCCTCCCCCATCCGAGCTGCACCTTTGTGGGGTTTCCATCTGCATGTGACTGGCATACGCTGGTACTTTCGGGTCCATTATATCACTAACTAGAGTAGAAAGCCAGGAATCCATCACCAATTTGCAACTTGAAAATGAGACTCTCGGAGCATATTAGGTCTGTTAGAGCAGTGTTTCCCAACCCTCTTCCTGAAGGCACACCGACAGTACACATTTTCAACCTTTTCCTAACCAAACATGCCTGAATCGGCTCATCAGAACATTCTAAGAGACTCCAAAACCCGAAATGAATGGGTCAGACACGGGAGACATCCAAAATATGTACTGTTGGTGTGCCTCCGGGAACAGGGTTGGGAAACACTTTGTTAAAAGACTTATAAGCTGATGTAGCATTTTAACCATGTAAAGCCTGAATAGTTTGAAAAAAAAAAAAAAAAAAAACATAAAATAGATTTGATTTGGATTAATTAATTCATTTACTTTTGGTTTTTAACGGAGTACATTTTCGGCATTTTCCATAAATTTTCCACTGGAATTATAGACAGCAAATATATAAATTACTTAGTAAATCTAATTGATTATTAAAATAAAATGATGCAAAATGCCTTAATGAGATGGAGAACATTTGATTCTGTTATAAGTTGTTGTTTAACTTAATGTGAAACTTTTAAAACAACTTGTTTGCCAATTTTACACTATATTGTGTTTGACATGGCATGTATGAAACATAATTTTTATGTATTTGCATCATATTTCAAAAAGTCAATGGGAAATTCAATGAAATATCACTGTAACACACTTGACATATAATTAATATACTGTTGGTAATATTTTGTACAAATGAATGAGAGAAGAATAATGACATGCCTCAAGGCCTTCCAGAGGAAGTGACATCACTTGGAGCAAGTCACATGCTTTTTCTATTAGTGCTTTAAAGGGGACCTATTATGCAAAAATCACTTTTTTTGTTTCAACACAGTTGTGTGGCAACTATAACCGGCTTCTATTGGAAGAAATGTATTCATTTTATTTTTCATAATCACACTTCATAAAAAGTCTGCAGAAACACTTTGACATTCTCCCGTTGTACGTGTCATCAGAATGGAAAAGCCCCGCAAATTAGTGACGATCTCTCACTCATTGGCATAGGACGTGTCTTATTTTAAAATCTGCCACTATACTGACACATAGTCATTTGTAGCTCCTCCCTCTTTTGAAAAGAGCACAATCTAATTTAAATTTAAAGCGATAGTCACCAAAATGACACAAAGCCTAAAAGGGACAGTTTCAAAGAGTTATAAAACATTCTTTGTTGTGTATTTTGAGCTGAAACTACACATACACACTCTAGGGACATCAGAGTCTTGTGTTATTTATTACTGAAACACACACAAAAAAGATCAAAATTAGATTTATTATTTCACAATAATTGAAGATGAATGTACTGTCGGATTCCAGCAAATTAAAAATAGGTATAGTGGCAGTCAAGACGAAATGTCTCTAAATACACATACAAACATAATTATTATTATATTAGTATAATTAGTGTAATGCTGCGTTCACACCAGATGCGGAAGAAGCGTCAAGCGAGTGATTTACATGTTAAGTCAATGCAAAGAAATGCAGCCAGAAGCCCTGCCCATCACGCGAATCCACGTCTGTTGTAAAGTGAATTTGATGCGGGAATGAAGCAAATTTGACGCTCGAATAAAGCGGATTTGATGCGCGAATGAAGCGAGTAAACTCAAAATGTTCACGTGTCTATTTATGCACGAATAGCGCGATTTATCCACGCGTTCTGCGTCTGGTGTGACAAGCATTACTATTATTCAAAACTTTTTCATTAGAGCTTTTGTTTTTGAAAAATAGTAGAAGTTAACAGAAGACATAAAATGTACCCGCGATTACAGATATGATAACATTTTACACAGACCTTATTCAGCTTCAAGACAGCCTGACGTACAAATGACTGTTTTAATTTCACTCTATTAAAATTTGGGACTCTAAATTAACGGTTAGACTTTAATGGTGTAAATTCATGATTCAACACATGACTAGGGTTCAAAATGATGCTCCTTGCCAGCCTTGTGAGGTTCTTGTAATAGGAAAGGTCATATAATATGTTCTACTATCTTTGAACCAATGTTAATTTGGTTCATCAACTTTGTTTTTTAGACTCACAGACAGACTCGTACACCATACAGAATTACAATACTGCACTCATAAGTACAGACATAAAAAAAATTCAAGAATCTTTTTCGATGCTCCAAAAGATCTTAGAGAACGGAAAAAAATAGATTCTTTGTTTGATCTTGTCACACACAGAATCTATTTTTTTTTGCGTCGTCTTACATTGCAATATGTTGTTTTGCTACGATATATATTGCAATGTTCATATCATTTCACCAGGTGATTTGAATAGCTCTATTTGGAAAGATTTCATTAATTTAGATCGACCGGGATGATCAAATCTCTTTCTATGCAGTGGATCAGCATAAATTATAATAAATTACAAGCAAAAATAAATAAATAAACAGTGCTTTATGGTTTTCTGGAGAGTCTAACAGTATTCTTGTACAGAAATTGAACAATCAAATGTAAAATAATCATCATTGTTTAAATGATAATAAAAATAATATTTTTTAATAATATCATTATCTTTTAAGTTATAATATAACATTACGATATCGTTCTATTGTTTAACCCTAATACACGTTAAACCGAACATACACCGCAATAAAGCAAAAGTGTTGTTATTTCCTGCAGGTCTATCAGAGTCAACATTAATTCTGCTAAATATCCAGTAATTCTGCTAAACACTGTAGCGGGGGGAACAAAAATTGGCTTAAACGTGCTCGGGATTCTTTAAAGCCTTGGAAAGGTTTCCTGGCAGGAGAAAGAAGGCTAGCTTGAGGTGTTTTGAGTTGCGAAAATTGTATCCTCTTTTGCTTCTGTTCTGCCAGCTGAGCGGGTGCCAAACTAATAAAGCCAGCATGGAGGCCTACCAATCATTTTGTCCAGCCGTTCCACCTTGGCCCCTTGTTGAGAGGGCGAAGGCACTATCTAAGCATCCAGACCGCGGGGTGAGGGGCCGCCGTCGGCCAGGGGGTCCTGAGTGGGAGAGCAGCCTTTGTTCCTGCTAGCCGCTGTCAATGATGAAGTGGGCAACACACAAAAAAGCGGAAGTGAGTGCTGAAGACAATGCAGAAGGCTGCCATTCTCTTTTCTTTCCTTTATTTTGGGGTGACAGTGACCTTTAAAAATGGCTCATCGACCCTCCCCGCTATTATCACTGTAGTCTATGCATTTAGGATGTGAGAGGGGTCAGTATTTAAATAGACCTCTAGAGCTGAACAATAAAACGTGACATGTTGCGATGGGTCAATAAACCCTGAAGGATACTGGATAGTTCTGAACCAGTCTGATCTCATGAGAAAACTATTTTGCGTTTTGTCAGTTAAGTAGCTAATTCGTATGAATTCTTACGAGTTCAGTCATACAAAAATGTACGATTTTAAAAATGAGGCATGGCACCCAACCCCGCCACTAAACCCATCCGTCATTGGGGGAAGAGCAAATCGTACTAAATTGTATGAATGAGATTGTATGAATTTATATGAATTAACCACTAAATCAAAAAAATATGAATTGCCGATTTTAAAAAGGAGGCGTGGCACCCAACCCCACCCCTAAACCCATTCGTCATTGGAGAATAAGCAAATCGTACTAAATTGTATGAATGAGATTGTACGAATTCATACGAATTGGCCACTAAATCTAAAAAATACAAAGTGCCGATTTTAAAAAGGAGGCGTGGCACCCAACTGTGCCCCTAAACCCATTCGTCATTGGGGGATAAGTAAATTGTACGAATGAGATCATACAAATTCATACAAATTAGCCACTAAATCTAGTTAAGTTACGAATTGCCATGGGATTGTGTTGTTTGAACCAGAGAGTAAAACTTTGGTAAAACATCTGAAATGTATAGGTAATTTTTTACACAATAATTGATATGGAGAGAGAATTTCATTTTAAAAATGAGGTTTTAGATTGCGTTAAGAAAATACCTATTTTTAGACCGTATATTACATATTTATGTGTATTATTTATAACATTAGATGATACTCACATGCGTAGAAACAAAACTATGCAAAATTATTTTTAAAATGGGGCATTAAACCCAACCCAACCCAACCGTCATTGGTAGATGAGCAAATCGTACTAAATTGTACGAATGAGATTGTACGAGTTCATACGAATTAGCCACTAAATGAAAAAGTTATGAATTGCCGATTTTAAAATGGAGGCGTTATTTTGGATACGATAATTTTTTGTTTTTTTAGAACTGATAAAAACTATTATATTTGATTATTATTTGATATAATAATAATAAAAATAGCAATGTAATCAATACATTTTGTTTGTCAAATTGACAAATCAATTACAAGGAAATGATGCAATTTATATGTGGATGAAAAGCAACTATTTCATGATTTATTGAAAAAGTTAAACATGGCCAACTTTTAGTGTTATATTAAAATTTCACATTTAATTTTGCATTACTTGATCATATTTGTTAAATTGACGCATTTTTAAAGTAATACTCTTTGTATTAATATTCTTATGTCATGTTTCTTTTTTTTCTGTTGAACACAAAAAAAGATATTTTGAAGCATGTTAGAAACCTGTAACCATTGACTTTCACAGAAAATGGAACCACTTAAGGGTGAGTTAAGGCTGGTTTATACTTCTGCGTGGAGTGATCGGCGTGACCCACGGCGCCTGCCTTGCGTAATCGAGCATTTATACTTTTTACGCATTTATATACAGTATATGCGTGCTGTTTGTGTTCCGCTAGCTGGCAGCAGGTTTTTATGTTTCTCTGTGTTGAGTTTCTTTACGTTTAGTTTTTTCTGACGCTACCTTAATGTACAAGTAGCTAAAACTTGCTCATTCAGAGGCGGAAACCGGCGGACGTGCAACAACTTTAATCATAAGGTGTAAACAAAACAAAAGTTTCCATTTGAAACTCCTTCATGGGACTCGACACTTGTAAACAATCGATCCATCAAGCTCGCGGCTCTCAGCACCACCCACACTCGTCACTGCTACCAAGCCGACCAATCACAGAGCTTAAACTATGTAGTTACATTTTTTGAGAGGTGCGCTTCAGCAACATCGAAGAGTATGCAGGATCATACGCGTGCACTTGAACCAGAAGTATAAATCAGCTTAAATGTTAATTTTTGGGTGAACCATGCCTTGTTCAAATGACTCATTTAAAATGAGCTGAAACAGCTAAATTATTAAGTTTTTTGGGGGGGAAAACTTAATTATTTTATGTTCAATCCACATAAATTTGTTAACTGACAACATAAATGAATTGTAGAATCCTGCATTTTTCACATTGTAATAATTGCTCCAAATATAAAAGAAATGTGGTAAAATAAAGTAAATCTCAAAATAAGAAACATTCAGCACGTCTGTGCTGCCCATAAGAAAGCTAATTTATTTCCTCCTGAGTCTGTACAGTATAACAGTGTGTTATATGAGAACGAGGCTCAGTTTCAGCATGAGATCATCAAGTGTACGAAGAGAGAATGGTTTAATATGTGAGATCTCCACAGGGAAGTCCAGACCAAAGTTACACATCCTTGAGTCAGTTCTCTGACTCTCGTAATCAGATCTTTGCCGATGCCTCGCTGTGCTTAGAAGTGACAGATGGGGAAGAAATGATGCTGGAGGATAAAGGCAAACCTGGAGAGATGCAGACAAACTGGAGGTGGACTGACATGAAAGGAAAGAGGCTTTCCAGTAAGACTAATAAGTCTGAAAGGGAACGACAAAGAACTGCTATTGTTTCTAGGCGTGTAGGGGAAGGTGCTTTATGTGTTGGAAATAAAAATCTGGACCTGTTTTCCAAAGACCAAACGGTTTTTGCTTTTGGTCTGTTTATTTAGCTGAAGGTCAAACAGCTCAGAAGCCCCTTCTACTCAATAATGCAGAGCCGCGGGGTATTTCCTTCATTCTAGATCAACTAGAAATTGTGGCAGAAGGCGAGGTTGAATGTAATTTCCAGATGTGATCCCAGTGATTAATTCTGAAAATTATTATGCTTCTTTCTGTGTGGTGTAAGCAAATTTAGTAGTTTGGTCTGTTTTTAGGATTCTCACTGGTTGTGCAATTTTTTTGTCAGTAAAAAAAAGATGGAAATTCAGCTTTTCAATTATTGAAAGTCATGGAATTTGACATTTTGTTTAAAGTGGGAACCTTGCATTTGTTTTATTTCAGTGTGTGCTGTTATTCTGAGGGTTTGTGTTGATTATATGTTTTTGTGGAGTGTCTATAATGCTTTCTGGAAATGAGCAGAGCCTCATTAAGAAGTGATCTGGAGGAAACAGTTTTTTGCCACTTTGCGTTTTGATGGAAATAGTACCTGTCTTTGTGTGAGAGCCAATAGAGAGCATACGACTTTCTGTTGTGAAGGAACCAGGTAAAGGAGGTCGTTGTACTTCTGTGTGTCCCTGTGGGAATATTTCACTCACAACATATTGGTAGTGTGTGGTGGGTTACAACACAGTACCCATAATATAAAAGAGCATATTAATACTTAAGCATTAGGCAAAGTCACACTGCAAGCAGTTATTTAAGTTTGATAACATTGTGGAAGTTTAATAACCATAAGTTGTTTTTCAACATTTATTTACATTTTGATGTCTGATAATGCAAACATTAATTTTTTTTTATTTTTTGGAAAATGTTACTGTTATTGTCCCCATGCAAACTAAAACATGTTTTTAATTAAATTGGTAACATCAAGTTCACTTTTTTTAACCAAAGAAACATTTAATTTTTTATTGCTCCTTTGTTGAATATAGTTAATATTAAAGTAATATTTAACTTGTTTATTTATGTGTACTTGTTCTTATAAATAATAATAATAAAAAACATTAGGAGCAACTTGTAACCAATAAAAGAAATGTATCTTCCTGATATTGAATATGTCTGTTATTTAATTTACTTACAGTTTACAAATATATTTTTTAATGTAACTATAAAACTAAACATTTAACTAGAATAATAAGATACAGTCGTGATCAGTTGAAATCTATATAAACCAAATTTATATAGATGTACAATAAGATCGTGAGGAATATGTACTTTATAAGGACTAATAAACAGACATTATCTTAATAATAATAAAAAAAATAATATTATAATGTTATAATGCACTGGTTAATAGTGAAAATTGGTCCTTAAACTTAAGTGTTACTGAATGTTTATTAATAATAATAATAATAATATAAAATAAAATAATAATAAAATAAAATAAAATAATAATAAAAAAATAAAATAATATAAATAAAAATAGCATAATGCTAATGATTTTTTTTTAAATTATAATGTATTTCTAAAAATAAAATTCTATTTTTAATTCAATTTAAAATCACCACTAGGTGGTAGCTGGCCACATTCTTTGTCACTGAATCATTCATTTAATTGATTCTTTTAAATGTGTCTTTCAGTCGGCGCAATAGCCCAGTGGTTAGTGTGCCGACATATGGTGTGGCAGTACTCCGGGCATTCTGAGTTCGAATGCCGGCTCGAGGACCCTTCCCGATCCTACCCACTTCACTTCCTGTCAACATACTGTCCTGTCAAATAAAGGCAAAAATGCCAAAAATAAATCTTTTTAAAAAAGTGTCTTTCCTTGAGAAAAGAAGCAATAGAAAAAAATTTTTCACAGTATTTCCTAAAATATTTTTTCTTTTGGAGAAAGGCTTATTTGTTTTATTTCGGCTAGAATAAAATACTTTTTTTAACGATTTGAAGGTCAGTATTATTAGCTCCTATAAGCAAAATATATATATATATATATATATATATATATATATATATATATATATATATATATATATATATATATATATATAATTTACAGTGTTTCCTCTAGGATTTTTTCCAGCTGTGGCGGCAGGCTTTTTTTACACAGATCTGCCAACGATTTCAATGACAAATATTACATGCAGTTATTACAAGTCGAGATAGCATTCATGTAATACGAGCATGCGAATCTCTTTGCTTGTGCGCCAATTTCATTTGTTCGTGCACAAAACTTCTTGCACGCACTCAAATTTACACGCTCAAGTGCAGATCTTTATATGCGCTCTAAAATAACCGCTGTGATTTAGTGCGTTTTTGTGCGTTTTGCGACATTAACGCGTCCTGAAGTGAAACGGCTATAAACTCCAGCAAGATAAAGTCATTGTATGCAGAGCCATTGACCTTTGTCAATAAAGTATACTTATGGAAACTGTGTTCATATTATCTGAAAGCTACGCGCTCGCTCTCTCTGTCGCGCTCCCGTCTCGCAGCTCGCGCGGGAGAGACAGACGGCTGCGGGGACGCGAACAACAGCACGACACGCGCGTGGAAACATGAGCGAAGCTGGCTGGCTGACTGCGGTTGCCTCGGCAGCGGGGCTGTTGTTGCTCTAGCGGGGAGGGTTTCGGTTGTGATTGACCGTCAGGCCACCGGGAAATATCCCGGTGCTCCAATTGGCCCGTCCCCCCCTTGCCTTAAAGGGTTGAACAAATAGCGCACAGCACTAGTTACAGAAAAGTTGGCGTTGTTTAATTCACTTACCTTTTAATGTGTTTTGGTGCGATTATAACCTGCTATAAAAAAAACACGACTGAATGTTTTGAATGCGAAGATGTAATGTAGCCATGGCGGGATAAATTTTGGTGTGACGGCCCGCCACGGAAGAATGAATGTAGCGGAAACCTTGATTTATATATATAAATATTGTCTATTATATTAAATATTGTCTACAGGACAACCATTGTTATACAATGACTTGCCTAATTGCCCTAACTTGTCTAGTTAACCTAATTAACCTAGTTAAATCTTTAATTGTCACTTTAGTTTAAATACAAGTATCTTAAAAAATAAATCAATTAGAAATGAGTTATTACAACTATTATGTTTAGAAATGTGTTGAAAAAAAAATATTCTGACTTCAACTGCATATTCATTAATTCTCTATTTGTATGTCTTCAGGAGAGTACATATTCGTTTTCTTGAACTGAGATCTGTATTTAAACTACTATATCCGCAGCTAAACCTGCTGATTGTGAAGAGCTCTTCTTCAGACTGCCCTCAGCAGTCTGACAGACACTTTGTAGAGGTGAAAGTATATGATTGAGGCACAACACAAACCTTTTTTTTCTCTCTCTCTCTCTTCCATATCTGCCTGGCTTCAGAAAATTTCCACTGACTAGATCTGTGGCTCTAAAGTGCTCTTTGGATGTGGAATAAAATGGATTTCACAGGACTCGGGACAGGAGTAACGGTTCATACTTATCAAACAGACAAGCTCATTTTCTCTTGCTTCCCTGCACCGCGGACTGCAGAACGCGGTTTGAAGTCATTTCCTCAGCAGCAAAAAGTAGAATAGATTAGACTTTTGCCTGAAATGTGCTTCCTGGCACAAAAATCCCTCACTAACAAAAACATAGGAAGCTAAGCTACATGTACCTAGGCATTCTTTAGTAAATCAGTATTCATTTGCCTATTTAAAGTTTGCGTGAAATCACTAGACACATTTGTTTTTCTATAGCACATTGTTGTTCTCTGAACAATTAATCCGTGCAAGTTCATTTGTTAAAAAATATCTATTTGTTTTGGTAATCTTTAATCAAGGACTGACCATTTGCTTCCGGATTTTGGCACACAAATTTTCTTACCCACGCCCATTTTGCCGTTAGTTTGCTATGAGGGAATGATATGCAATAAGAAAGCCCCACCCCCTACTTGATATTTCACTTCAGTAGGAAGTACAGCAACATACTGAAGTAAATGTCTTGGCAACTTTCGGTTTACTCAGACTTTAAATGTAATGTTTTCAGGAATAAATCTATTCGTTTAACATATTTCTCTTTTCATATTTTATTTATTATGCCATATCTGTGCTTGACAAGTTCAAGATTATTAAACTAATGGATACCATATACTGTAATAGTCCTACTCCTTCAGCAGGGGTGGTCAAGGTTATTCTTTCTCCTTCTTTTTTTCATTATTCAGAATCATCATTTATATGACATTATTCCTGCTGAAATCCAATATTCTTCTGACCTGCTTAGTATTTAAAATGATTCACAGCCGAAGAGTCCTTGTATCTAATCTGAATTTCAAGTGACTCTAAAGAGATTGTGTAATTGGTCTATGCTGCACTTGTTTTCTTCTGTTTTGAATCCATTAAATGATAAATATGGTGCAGACTTTACGTCTTGAGCATAACATTTGCAAATCGAATGACAAACTCATTATAAGCACTACTTGGTAAAATTTACACATATAAATTCCTTAATTTCACCTAAGATTCAGTGAAATACATATTATTTTGACGAAAGAGGGAGCAGATTTTTAAATTACTGTCAATATCAGGTATTACGTCTTGTATCACAATATACAATCTAAAAAAAGAAATCTAAATATATTCAGTAATAGGGCTGCATGATATTAGCCGGCAGCTAGCTCTCTGCAACTCTCACATGGTCGCTCACTGTAGCTAAGCAGAGCTGCGCCTGGTCAGTACCTGGATGGGAGACCACATGAGAAAGCTAGGTTGTTACCGGAAGTGGTGTTAGTGAGGGGCCAGCAGGGGGCACTCAACCTGTGGTCTGTGTGGGTCCTAACGCCCCAGGATAGGGAAGGGGACTCCATACTGCTCAGTGATTGCCGTCTTTCGGATGAGACGTTAAACCGAGGTCCTTACTCTTTGTGGTTGTGAAAAATCCCACTCGAAAAAGAGTAGGGGTTTAATCCTGGCCAAATTTGCCCTCTGGCCTTTGTCCATCATGCCATAATTGGCTTTATCATTCTGTCTCCTCTCCACCAATCAGCTGGTGTGCAGTCTGGTGCAATATGGCTGCCGTCGCGTCATCCATGTGGTCCACACTGGTGGTGGATGAGGAGGACCCCCCCCCCCCCCCCCCCCCCCAATGTGTAAAGAGCTTTGAGTGTCTAGAAAAGCGCTTTATAAATGTAAGGAATTATTATATTGGAAAAATCTGACATTGCGATATTTTGTATTTCTGCGATATTTATTGTGTTGTATATACAGCTTTATTTTAAAATAATTCTTCATTTTAACTCGAATGGGGTGACTCCCCCCATTTGCAGGGTATTGGATCTCAAATAATATATAAAAAGCATATTAAAAATATAAAAAGCATTTAAAAAGCGTAATAACTCACAAGCATAGATAAATAAAATGGTGAACTATAGTTTTCTGGAGGGTCAAATAATCAACACTGTATAGTCTTCATTGTCTATAATTTAATCTTTATTAAAGTTTCAAACACTAACATTTCTTGTGGCCGGGTGTTTTAAAATCTGAAATGTTGAAATGTTCACACAGTCACAGGCCTTAAAGGAATAGTTCACACAAAAATTGCCATTTACTAACTATTTACTCAACCTTCACTTGTTTCAATCATTTATGAGTTATTAAAATATCTTATTTTTGTGTTCGACGATTGAAAATAGTGAGTAAAGTCTAATTTTCAGGTGAACTATCATTTTTACTCCATTATTATTCAACTATAATTCCAACTCAACATTAAGGATCCTGCGATGTGATTATTTGTGGATGCACACATTGCGATATCAGTGCTGAAATGATATATTGTGCAGCCCTATTCAGTTATTAGTTTTATAATAATAATAATAATTAAAATAGCATGATTATAACCAAATCAAAACATTATTGTATAAAGATGAAAGAAAAAAAATGATTAGGGATAAAAGTCACGTCAAATATTGAATATAATTGATAATGACGTATAGGACATTTCTGGGACTGTATTTTTTTAAATATTTATTTTAAGTTACATTTGTTTGTTTAATTGCATTTGTTAGTTAAGTAAGTGGTCCTCAACCACTGGTTCTTGAATCAGTTGGTACTGGGCCGCTCAAGAAATCACTAACTATTTCAGGTTTATTTATTATTTGAGTCTGAACGATCTTTTATTTTGAAAAATCTTTTATTTTGAAAAATGACCATATTCTCTTGCTTAAATCTCGGTGACTTGAGCACCCAAACTTAACTCACAAGCTGCAAAATGAGTAAGAAACAGACGCCTTTGGAAAGTTTCTTTGCTAAGGGGGAAAAGGCCCAGTGAAGGATCCACGAACTGCCAACGAATAGATCCGCAACCCATTTGTCAACAAATCAGGTGAATCCATCATGTCTGAGCAAGAAGATCAACTGCTGGAGATTGCAAATGATAGCAGCCTTTCAGGGGCCGTCGCATATCTAGTCTTTTCTAGCGTTCGTGCAAGTTCGTTATTTTCAGTTGTGGTGTGCGGTTTGCGCGCAGGCAGCGAGACGCGCTTGCACCTTCCAGACATGCACAGTTGAATGAATGCAGGGAGCGCACCATGAGTCATGTGACAAGAACTGACCGATCAGCTTTAGCTTGTATGGAATATACACATTTCGGTAGACTAAATATCTCAGACAACACAGAACACCCAAAAACTGCAATGCTTTGTAATATTCTCCATAAATAAAACTTGTATCAAAGTGACAGCAATGTTTTGTCAGCTTGTCATCCTCTGAGAAAATCTACGAACCACCACCTTCCCACCCCCTGGTTCGTCGTAAAATTGTCAGGCATTAACTGTTCTGCTGTGATAAAAAGGTTGGGGACCACTCAGTTAATTCATTCACTAGTTCTACAATGGAAGGAACAATGCATACTCTGACAAGTTTCTTGACAAATTTAGGGGTCAAATTGTACAATCTGACAATCTGTAACAAAATGTATTGTGCAGTCTGAAACCAGTCTAATATTCCAGACCATGAAGACCTGTTTATTCGGTTTAACAGTTGGAGTTAACCAATCAGTTTCAACCACTGAGCATTATATTTTCAAATAGCCTGAGGTTCAGTAGCAGCACCGATCATTTTTCTCTGGTTTGTTGAAGTAGTTGTTTTGCTTCTTAGCCTATATGGATCATAGCAGAGTTTTAAAATGCCATTGAGCTCAGAAAAAAAGGGGAATGTGAGTGTGGTGTCAGTCTCAGCTTTACTGTGGGACTCTGGGATGCAGAGTCTGAGTAGCAGCAGATGGTCATCAGTTGTAGCTAATGGTATTGCACACCTCTTCTATGCATGATCCAAACAGCCGCTAACATGCTAATGATTAAGTATGCTGATCTTCAGATGCTTTGCTCCGGAGTTGAATTCCCTTCTCGCCAGTGGAATTCAGGACCCTCCATCTGTGGAAAACACTTTTAGATCTCTATTCATTAATGGATAGTCGCCTCTGTAATAGTAGGTGTGGATAGAACAAGGTACATACTGTAAGAACATTATCATTTAAAATATCTTTGAACACATCTGGGCATAAAAATCTAGAGAAATCTTTAAAGCTTCAATTGGAGATCTTGATAGCATTGAAAGCCACATGCCATCTTTCAAATGGCCATCCAAAGCCATGCCAATGCAAGAACGCACACTAAACAAAATCACTACAATATATCCCATAACATTCACCAGAGATAAAACTTTACAGTACAGTTGGTAATTACAATACCAAACCTAAAAAAGGAGGTAGTTTGTTGTTTACTTGCTGTTCTCTGTCTGAACATTCTCTGTGTCTCGCTGATGATGTTATACCTTCTAAAAGAGGTGTGTGAATACATATTTTTATAGGCCAGTCGGGCAGCCTATCATAACCATTGGACCGAACATTTTGATTGGACAAAGCTTACTTGGACCTACAGTACACCTCTTACAGAATAATAAAATACATCTAGATACATTTGGACTACTTCATTCAATCAATCATGATGTAAAGAAACATTCAACCAGCAGAACAAAAAAAGTTTCTCAACACAGTCACTTATTGCATTTCAAATATTGATATCTGGGTAACTATAATATAAAAAGCCAATGTGTAACATTTGACGTAAAGTTAGATATTCCAGATATGGTCTATATAAAGATAGACCATTTGAACTCTTCAGATTAGGTCATACTTCCTTCCGTTGAAAAACACACCAGAAATTTGGAAGAGTTCGCAATGAAATCATTCATTTAATTGATTCGTTCAAATGTATAATTCGTTGAGAAAAGAAGCAAAGTTGCGTTCCAATTTACCTTCTTATACTACACCTGCTACATACTCATTGAATCTTTAAGAATTTTGAAATGATACTTGCTAAATCATGATTTCGATTTCAGTTTTCGATTCATAACCTAGCAATGAAACATTATACAGTACCAGATGCATCTTGTGGTCTTAGACACTTAAGGCTAATTTATACTACAGCATCAAGCGCTCGCGTATGCTCTGGTGCAGCCTTCACGCGGTCACAAAGCCCTTGCTGTGGCTGACACCAACAGTGATGCGCACCTCTCAAAAAATGTAACTCGTTGCCACGACGCGTATCACAAGCTCTGTGATTTGTCAGCTTGGTAGCTGTGACGAGTGTGGGCGGTGCTGAAAGCCGCAAGCCCGATCAGGGCTTGAAATTAGCGTTTTTTTTTTTTGGTAACTTCAAAAATGTAGGCGCACCAGATAAAATTTAGTCGCACCCACCAAAAATTATGAGCACCGATACTACATGTTTTATATTAACAGATTCTATTATATATTAACACTCTAATCACAACTAACAAATAAACAAAAATCTGCATCTGCTCACTGGCCCTGCACGCACTGAATGACGTGAATGAGATGAACTGAATTAACAATAATAACTGTGCTGTTCTCACGGGTGGTGTCTGATATTGATATATATCATTGTCATATAACTTATTATTTGCATTCGTCATCTTAATAGCAATAACGATCTTTTCATGAGCTGCAATATTAGTTTCATCTCAGTGAATGCATGCTCTTTAACGATGGTGAACGCGGTGTCAGTCGCATGACTGACAGCATCGTGACGATTAAATGAAGGATTAAATTAGGTTAGAACATATCGTGCTTAAAATGTGAAGATTTAGTGGCAACCATTGTTACCTGAAAACTCCGTCCCACCGGCTTTACGGTAAATGGCTTTAGTCATTTTAATAGCGGACTTTAAACACCGGAAGTCTTTCATCCACTTTTGGATTGCTGGATTGACATTCATTACATGATCACTAATCAGATCTGCCATTATTTGTAACTTTAAGTGGTTTCTAAAACTAAATCTGTCAGTGTTGTTTTCATTCTCTCGGATCCAGACCTTTACATTTTTGCGGCTGTAGCTCCCAGTCATCGGAATTGAGTGATTGACAGCTGATATTAACCAATCCATTCGCATTCTGTTCTAGCGCAGCGGGCCAATAAGAAGAGGTTTAAGGCGGGGCAAGCATTGCGGGCTTTGTTTACTGCAGCAAGTTGACATGATGACTGTTTTAAACCATTCCTGAGTGCTGCGTTTGGTGTTTTTAGGTGCAAAGATACTTAATGCCTGAATGCCTCCAAAATCCTAAATGTGGTGAACATTTTGCTGTGAAAACTGGTCCCAAATGTTCCCAAATATATTTTGAGGTTGCATAGATAAAATTTCAGGCGCATATGTGACCAAAACGATCACAATTTCGAGCCCTGCCGATAAAGCGAGTGCTTACAAGATTTGTTTTGTGTTTACCCTATGATTAAAGTTGTTGCACGTCTGCTGGTTCCCACCTCTGAATAAGCGAGTTTTAGCTACTTGTACATTAAGGTAGCATTCAGAAAACACCCAGGAAGAAACTTGACACTGAGGAGCATAGAAGCCTCATTGCAGAGCAACACAAACAGCGTGCAGAAGTATAAATGCACGACTATGTGCAAGGCAGGCACCATGGGTCACGCTGATCACTTGACACAGAAGTATAAACTAGCCTTTAGACTCCATTGTACACTACAATTATGTCTCTTATAAACAGCTTTGGTATGGAAAATCTTTGTTAAAAGCTAACTTTGGACTATTTGGATTTGGACTACGGTGTTAACAATGTGAACAGCATCTATCTTACAGAAATTAAGCTAATCCAGATGTGTTTATGATGCTCTATTCCCTCGCATTTGTCTTGAGGAAACTTTTTCGAGTACAGCCTAACATTTGCCAGAGCGCAATTATAAAGCCGGAGAACAGTTCAGCCAACAAAAGCAGCTGCTGTAATGCTTTCCTTGCCATTTCTATAAGTCCAAATGTGAGTCAGCATAGAAGTGTTTAGTTTCAGGAGGCCCCTCTAAGTGGACAGAGGGTTGACCACAATTTCTACCAACAGACCCTGAAACTTCCTATCTGACCAACACCCCCAAACTCCATTACAAGATACTTTAAAACCATGTGGGATAAAACCTTCACTGTAAAACCTTGCAAGCAAGTCAAAATATGATGCAATACAATACTTTCACATTTTTATGCCTTTAAGTTATTATTCAGGAAGGCAGCTAAAATGTCTGTATCTCAGGTAACTTTAACAATTCTCTACTGTCAAACCTGTTCCTGGAGGGCCGCTGTCCTGCAGAGTTTAGCTTTATCCATAATTAAACACGCCTGAACCAGCAAGTCAAGAGTTGCATCTCAATCAGATCCCTAGCTCCCGAGGGTGTGAAGCAGTAGTTCATGTACAAAAATTCGGGCACTGGTAAAGATAGTGAGTGTTGTACGAAAGCATCCTCATTGTACAACATTAAAAATTAAACTTTTGAGTTAAAACCTAACTTGTACCTTTCACATGTTAATTACATATATATATATATATATATATATATATATATATATATATATATATATATATATATATATATATATATATATAGTACATTATAGATATATAATTTGATTGTTACATATATCAGCAACATTTCAAACATTAATCAGTTATAAATGTTTGCTAGGTTGTTTGGTACCTGTGCAAGTATGTTCATTTATGGTTAAATATAAATATGTAATATAAATAGAGAAGTTTCTTTAAAAAAATAAATGTCTCATGTTTGTCGATATGCTTGGTGATTTGGTTCACGTGACTCATAACTCATGCTTCAGAACGTCCATTAAGGGAGCATAGTGAGCATCGATGCTCCCTGATTTTCACAGTGCATTGTGGGACTGTTACGGGAGCGAAAATTTTAGTGCAAGAATTTTACGGTTGAGACTTCACTTAATATGGCTGGCTACCTGAGCAGTGCACTGACTACTGAACAAGGGAACTGACTGAGACGCACCCAAGGTCTTCAGACTCATTACAAACTTCCAGGCAAATGTGTTGTTTGGAGACAAACTCTCAGGAATTGGACATCACTGTGTTAAACTTGAAAGAGTCTATCACTTACTCGTTCACTCACTTTCCTTTAGTTTATTTACTTTTTTATTTGGGACTTCCATAACAAATGAATTGCCAATTAATTTGGCACATATTTTCCTGCTGGATGTCTTGTAAGAGAATTCCAAACATCATTTCTGTTGCTCAAAACACTAGGGCCAAATTTGCACACCTCTGGAGTTGGTATAGGGATTCCCACTGCTGACAAGAATTTACTCCTAAAGCACTTTGTTAAGAGACTCTTGTGGAAAGGCTGAGAATGCAACTCCTCGTTAGGTTGAACTAAAAAGAAATAAAGTTGCATTGACACATTATGCTCCCTGAGCATTATGCACTGACTATTGAGCAAGGGAGCTGAATGAGATACACCCAAGTTCTTCAGACTCACTACAAACTTACAGGCAAATCTGTTGGAGTTCTTTGGAGACAAACTCTGAGGGATTTGACACCCCTCTATTAGTCAAACTCACCCGCTCATTCACTTTCCTTCGTTTTAACCCGATCTTTATCTGGGACTACTACAGCAAATGAACTGTCAATTAATTCGGCACATCATTTCCTGGTCAATGCCTTATGAGAGACCATATAGGGTGAATTCCAAACATAATTTTTGTTGCTCAAAACTCTTCGTAATTGTGACTTTCCAGGGACCAAATTTGCCCACCCCTGGAGTAGCTATAGGGATGCCCACTTCTGACAAGAATTTGCTCTTAGGGCAGTTTATGTTAAGAGACTCCTGTGGAAAGGCGGGGAATGCAACACCTTGTTGGGTTAAACTAAAAAGAAACAATAGTTGCGTTGACACATTATGCTCCCTGACCATTATGCACTAACTACTGAACAAGCGAGCTGATTGAGATGCACCCAAGATCTTCAAACTCACTGCAAACTTCCAGGCAAAAGTGTTGGAGTTCTTTGGAGACAAACTCTCAGGAATTTGACACCCCTGTGTTAGTCAAACTCACTCACTCACTCACTCACTCACTCACTCACTCACTCACTTTCCTTTGGTTTATCCCGATCTTTATCTGGGACTACCACAACAAGTGACCAAATTTTCCCATCTCTGGAATAGGTATAGGTATGCCCACCTCTGACAAGAATTTGCTCTTAAGGCAGTTTATGTTAAGAGACCCTTGTGGAAAAGCTGAGAATACAACATCTTGTTGGGTTAAACTAAAAAGAAACAACAGAATTGCATTGACACATTATGCCTACTCACTCTTGGGATTTAATTTCCAGAGTTTAGCTCCCACCTTGGTCAAACTCATCTGCTTCTAATCCTAGTAATCCAGTAACACTTTATTAGCTTATTCTGGTGTGTTGAATTAGTGTTGGAGTTAGTAGATCTTAAAGGCCATAGTTGAGAATCCATATTCAAGGTACTATATTGAAGGTCGCAGTACCCTAATACTGAAAGATCACATTCCTGCAGTCTTCAGTTCCAACCTTGCTCCATCATACCTGCCTATAATTGCCAAGCCTCTCTAAAACTCGTTTTGAGCAATTGATTGATATGCTATGAGTTGTAGTTATTCTTTTGGTTGTAGCTATAGAAGCGTGCGCTGTTTACAGTAATATTGCAAAATTATTTTACTGCGGAAAGTGACAAAGTCAAAGATCTCGCAGAATTCTCGAATCTGTTGTGACCTCCTAAGAGTCTTAAAGGAAGTTCCTTATCAAACACAGTTCATACTTTGGCAGTATGTGATACCAGGACTGTTTCAGTTTCAAGTCAATGGGGGATGTAGGGCATCCTTATTAGCAATGACCCCAGACATTAAACCTTGCATTCAAATGGCAGAATGATGACTTTTGGTTTTTGTGCTGGCCTTAGTTTTTGTAGACTGGCCACAAACTTGACTGCCCAACTGCTTCTAGCTATATTTAGCATTCAGCTCATCAGTTGGTGCGGTATTTAAAAAAAAAAAAAAAGCTCATTATTCATTTCCCGTCTAAGTAGTACAGATGATTCAAGTTATTTATCCACCCAAAGTCCTGATGACTCTTGAGGCCAAGATTTGAATAATTTATGAGGACAAATGCAAAGTAATTGCGCTTAGTTTGACTTTTTGAATTAGACTTGTCAGTTCCAACTTCCATTTCCTATTCCTATTGCAAATACCTCTTAATATCTAAGGGCTCGGTTTGTAATTTAAAGTTAATAATTAAAATGATTTATAACGCATTTGCTCATTGTTATTCTTTCTTTACAGAAGTGTTCTGTCCTTTTTGGATGCTAGTAATAAAGTTTTGACGTCTGAATGGATGTGTTTGGCATTTAAAGGCAGGAATAAAAGAAATATAGGGATGTTGAAATGTATTAGGCATTTGGAATATAAATCTGTGGCCTTCATTCATCCATCTGAGAGTAATTTTAATTTTATTAAGCAATGATGCAAATACCTTCTGTTATTAAATCTCAAAACGTTCCATCCAAAGTCTAACCTAATTTCAGTTCGTATTGTTTCATTTCATATTGCCTAATGAGAACAAATCCAGTTCTGAGTCTAAGCTCTTTTTTTCTGTCTCCACAGGATCAACAGTGAGGAACTTCAGCCCATTCTGGTTCTCCACGGAGCCATCGGATACACTAGCGGTGCGAGGAGCGCCAGTTCTCCTCAACTGCTCAGTCCACAGCGAGTCTCCTGCCAAGATCGAATGGAAAAAAGATGGCTCTTTCCTCAGCCTGGCTTCAGACGAGCGAAGAAAGGTCCTGGCCGATGGCTCTCTGCTCATCAGCTCAGTGGTGCACTCCAAACACAATAAACCCGATGAGGGGGTTTACCAGTGCGTGGCCACTATAGACAACCTGGGCACCATCATTAGCCGTACAGCTAGACTCAACGTAGCAGGTAAGCCACGTGTGGTTTAATGCAAATATACACAAACTGCAGAATATGTGTGCATCATATGTTAACCTTTCCTGGGCAGTGGCATTGATTTAAGACCAGTGTTGGGTTAATTAAAAAAAGTAGTTAATTACTAATAATTACATTATTGATATTATATTTCAATTACTTACAGTTGTTGACTGAATTACTCAATTAGTAATTTATTTACTTGTTTCAATACGGCTTGAAAGCTCTATAAATTTATTTAAAATATACTCTGTAAATCTGGATCTGAACACAAGCAAATGATTAGATAGATTTTAGTTTGCTTTAAGCGAAGCGTGTTATTGCTTTAAATTGGAAAAAACTCAAAGGCCGTCCTGTGGCCAGTGGATTAAAGAAATGACTAGCAATCATGCTCTGGAGAAGATGACACACTGTTAAAGGAAAATACAGTACAAGGTTTTTTTTTTAATAAAATATGGACCCCCCATCAACACTTTCTTAACCAGGTGGACCTGTTTTTTTATGTTTGAGCTTTCAAACAGCCATCGGTGTCTTATTGTATTGTTCAGATGTCTTACATTTCAGCAACAATTAGCAAATTTGTTTAACCAGCACACACTGGAAAGCTGTAAAATGCAAGGTACAAATATTGACCATTGTAATTATTTATTTATTTTTAATTATGTATTGTTATTATTTGAATTCATGTCATTGATTCATATATTTATTTTCGCATTTTTAACCATTTGTTGGATTCCTGATGTTTACACATTTCATAATACATTTTTATTTTTACTTATAATTTTTATATATTGTTTAAAAATATTTTTTTTAATGTTTTTTTTTCTGTAGTTACCAATACATATATTTTAGAAAGTAAAAATCTCTATAAATCTCAATGCATAGAACTTAAATTCTTTAAATTTGAGTCAAATATGATCTTTTTTAACCTTTTATTTTGTTTAAATTTAATATTTTTAATTTACATTTTATATATATATATATATATATATATATATATATATATATATATATATATATATATATATATATACACATTAATTTCTTACTTATTTAATTATTTCTTTTTGCAGTTGTCAAACAAAACTAAAAACATTTTTTCTTAGTTGAAAAACTTCAGGGTTATTATGCAAAATATCTGAATAACAACATGTATATGTGAATTTAATCTAATTTTATAATTTGTCCTTATATTTTTATAAACAAATTTCTAAATCAATTGTTTCTTAAACACATTCAATTCAATTAAAGACTGTTTATTGTTATAAACATGCAAACATACTGATAAATGTGTCCTCCTGTAGTTGAGAATTTGATTTAATCTGCAATATATATTTGAATAACGAAAAATACAATTAATCTGCTTCTCTGAATTGATTTAAACAGAACTGGTATTTATGTACAGTATATAAGGCTTATACATTATAATGAAATTACCTAAAAATAATAAGCCATCCCTTACTTTACTCTTTCAGAGGAAAAGTATTTATTTATTTATTTATTTATTTATCAGGATCCCCATTAGCCACTACGAACACAAAACAAAAATACATTAATTCATAACAAAAAAGACCAATACAAAAACATAAAACCCCAAAATTCATACATAACCTCCAGAACAGCAATGCATTTAATATTGTGCCATTAAACATTTCTTCATCCATTTTTTTAAACCTCATTTTACTTTTTACTGATGGCACTTTATTTCGTTTCATTCCTCTATACCAGGGGTGTCAAACTCAGATCCTGGAGGGTTGCAGCCCTGCACAGTTTAGTTCCAACCCTGCTTCAACACACTTACCTGCAGGTTTCAAACAAGCCTGAAGGACTCAATTAGTTTGATCAGGTGTGATTAATTAGGGTTGGAACTAAACTGTGCAGAGCTCCGGCCCTCCAGGAACTGAGTTTGACACCTATGCTCTATACATTACAGTCCGTTGCTTTGCATTAGTTTTTGAAACAGGAGGCAAATAAATTCCTTTTGATGCATTCCTGGTGTTAAAATTTTGACTAGCATTACTGTACAAAAGTTGTCAGTACAATACACTTGGAACTCCTGATACAGAAATATTTCTTATGAAACACAACAGAGAAACAATTACCCTATCCTTCACCAATAACCAACCTAAAGTTTTATGCATTTTCATAATATTAATCCTTCTATTGCAGTGTAAAGTTAGTCAAAGTCTTTACTTAATGCACTTGACCATACCACTGGACAGTAATCTAGATAAGAACGAACCATTGCCTGCACAATTTGAGAGATACGGTACTGTGGTAAAAGTTTTACACATCTCTTAATAACTAATGAACCGGTATCCAACCGGAATCCAATAACTAGTACCATTTTATTGATCTGTTTTGATCACTTTAACCTACTATCAAGAAGAACTCCACAAAGCCTAATTTTTGGAAGTGGAAAACTATAATGTAATTACAGCAACTAATTACTAAGTGTAAGTGATCATTACACCCAACCCTGTTCAAGACCAGTGTTTGTATACGTACAAGGACATAATGACAGCAGGAGGACTCTGTTTGTCCGACCTGTCTTTATCCTTCAATGTTATCGCCTGCAGTGGAGGAGTTCAATAAGTCAGTCAGGGTGTTTGCTGATGCAGCACCATTGTTGTAAAGGGTAAGAGCAGGTACTGTAGGTTTGACTGTTGCTATATTGGGCCCTTTGAGTTGAAATGAAAGTGACCTTGTTTCGTTTGCAGGAGGCAAGCAGCAGGGATTATGAGGTGTTTGAGTTGGGTCTTACCCTGCAATTCAATTTGTCGTTGGAGGGAAAAAGGAATGCAATTAAGTTACATCAAGCCCTTTACGGTCTCGCAGAGTTGACTGTAACCTCACTGAAATCTCTCTGAAGGAGTTTCGCTCGGAAAAAGTCAGGAGACAAATGCTCATTTGAAGTCGAGCAAGAGACTTTTTAGCCCTGTTTTGGGTGAACAAGCTCATTATTTCTCAGAAACTGACAGGAGATTTCCATTGGTCTTTTTACATTGAAGTATTCTAAGCTGTGCAACAGATTGGAGCAAAGCGTATGCACTTTTCTGACACTCCACACTCTTTAAATAGTGTTTTAACAGAAATCCCTCTACAGTTTTTGGGGTTTTCCCATAGAGATGGAAAAATCACTACTACTTTAATATTTCAAATGTTTCTACTTGACAGCAATGGGAGTTCTCCTTAGAGAAACAGATCATAGTAGTCTTGCATAGCTCGTCTAAAAGAGTCTTCCTAAAAGAGGCCAAAAAAATGTTTGATGGATGGAGTGCTTTACTATAAAGTATTTCAGTATTTATATAATTTTTATGATACTCAGATTACAAAGTGAGCAATTAGTAACGTATAGAGTAGTGGTGTAACGGATCACAAATCTCATGGTTCGGATCACACTATGGTTTTTGAGTCATGAATCAGACCATTTTTCGAATCAGCAAAAAAGGAGACGACAAATGTCATTTGCTTTCCATGTATACAAAAATATTACTGCAAAAACCATTAGTTTGAACAAATATATATTAGAAATTAATGTAATTTTAATAACAATAAAATCAAGAAAGAACCTGCTGAAAAAAAGGAAAATATTCAATATAAAAATGACCTTTGCTACTGCTGCTGATAATGATAAATATAGAAATCTTGTACAACAGATCATATTTATTTTCAATGAATGATTCAACAATTCACACATAAAACTTCATGTTTCATTATAGGTGGATCATTTTTGAAAACCTATTCAGTGACATAATTTTGATGGTTGTTTGTCGCCACCCATTGGTTAAACAATGTAATTGCTACAACATTCACCAGCGTCAAGTTCCATTAAACAGTGATTTTAATCTTTTCCATAAACATCAGTGTTTATATCTGAGCTATAAACTGTTTTCCCAGTATTTCTGTGTTATTTGATAGTTAATAACTAACTGAAAAAGTGTGAAAACTGAATCTCTCTCAATCAAAAGCAGATTTGAATGCAGCGCTTCAAAAGATTAATAAACATATGCAAATCATTAGCATTTATCATTCATGTTGCGCAGGTTTGAATTGAGATCATGATCTTTTAATGTTTAATTGTGCAGCTTTACACTGAATACATTAATGGTGGCTAAATCAACTTGTGACAGAAAACGCCTTTAATTAATAACCTAAGAAAGCCTTTACAGGGTTCAACACTAAGGATTTTTTCTATCTGTGGTTCAGATTTTTATTTGCCCTGCCAATATTTTTACTGGTTGCACCCAAAAAAAAATAAAGAAAAGTTAAAAGTTATTTCTTAGCCACATATTTTAAATAAGGTGTCAAAAATAACATCACTGTGAATCTAGAATTTAAATATTTAAAAAATGTTAATAAATGTATAATGAGCCAAATTCAGTGTTATTTAAACAAAAAGACGTGGTATGAAAAATATGCAGGTATTTTATCGCAAAACAAAAGGTGGCTAACGGCAAACTATGCAAAACACAACTTTATTTTTTGTCATGTTGTACCTAAGTAATTGCTTCTAAGACGTTAGAAACAGGCCTTCTCTTTTAGCCTCATAATTTGATGTTGCCGCCATGCTGCCGTCTCTTCCCTGTAATGGTTGTTACCAGGTTACAGAAAAAAAATAACATGCTCACAACATCCAATCAGATAAGAGGAATTGAAAAGCAATATGGTGTTTATGACATCACAGAAAAGGTAGCATTTAAAGGCTTGAAAGCACAAACTGTTTCTTGATTATTAATTTTTTTTTAAATAGTCGCAGACCAATTAAACTTTAGTGACAAGGCAGCACTGGCCCGATTGGGCTAGTAATGATCCTGTCTACTGTCCCGAACATCTCTCATGCTGACCTCGGGCCATTGGGCAGTCCTTATTGTTGAGCCCTGCTTTAGGTCCCACCACAACATTTTCTGTCATCATTATATTTTACAGGGAAGCCAAAATGGTTTCATACACTTGATTTGAATGACGCGGGAGGCGATCTCTCTGCAATTGTTATAAATGTTGGATTAACCTACAAGTTCAAAAAAAGTTATTAATCCGTGGGTCACGTGCGTTCCGAACTGTGGATTGTAATCCGTACAGATCACGGATCGACCGTGATGCTTTACAACCTAAGTATAAAGTATTGTGATTGTATGCTTTATTTTGATTCTTACTTGAATATCTAACTCTATGTTTGGTTGTAAATAACTTGCATATTTAAAAAGCAAAAGAAACATGTATATAAATCAAATTATAAGGCTAAATTTCAATATGGAGTCTGACACCTTTTAGCAAATTCATTTCAGACCAAATTATCTGAGGTATACTATTCACATTCGTCTTACACTTAAAGGTGCTGTATGTAAGTTTTTGACTCTTCTAAAGCATAAAAATACAATAATATGTGTGCAGATATTTAAGAAACATCCCAAGTGAACATACTTGTTTAACTGACAAACAATGCTGAAGTCAGATATTCTGCTTTGAAAATGTTTTTTTCCGTGCCGGAACGTTGTCTTTGTTTAGGTAATTTTCACATGCACATGCCAGTTTAACCAATTATAATTCAGCACCCCGGGTTGCCTTGTTGGAAAACAGCATATTTTATTCATTCATTCATTCAGAAAGACTCTGAAAGCATGCGTCCATGAGCGAAATGCTACAGTGTAGTGGAAAGTATCAGATGTCAAAATGAGAGAGATTCAGTTCCACATGACGTTAAATAGCAAATGGCATAAATATTAGGAACGTGAGCAGGTTACATCGCGTGTCCTAACAACACGCTGTGACGAGATTGTTATGAGTGATGAGCCATTTGGCTGTTTGCACCACAAAACACGGCAGAAATTTAAATAGCCTTTCAGACGCACAGAATATGCACTCACTCACAAAACGGTAAGGTTTAGAATCCATTTAATACATGTTAACCCTCTTTAACATCATTAAAGGTGAAGTGAACTTTCTGCTTTCAATGGTAATACACGTCATGTAAAATGCATTCAAACTCGCATTGTTAGCATTTAGCACTGAATAAAGCACACGAGGCTTACCTGAGGTGATCTGTCATAGGTTTCTGTTGTTCAGCTGTGAGAAATAGAAGCCGCTTCTAATAAATCAATTCGAGGTGTTGGTTAGAACCAAAACTCCTTTTAATATGGAGAATATTCCCTCAATCGCGTGTCGTTGCTTTTATTTAGAACACAGTTTAAAATCCCTCAAACTGGCAACCCGGCGTACCTTTATTATGATTCAGGACTGCAATACCTAGTTCAACCACTGGGTGTCAAACTTACATACTGCACCATTAAAAAAAATTATTTTATTGAATTTTTTTAAACTACTTATTTAAAATGAGCTGAAACAACACAATGATCGAGATGTCATTGGGACAACTTAATTTTTTTATGTTCAATCCACTTAAATTGGTTACATCTGTAAAGTTGACTTGATCTATTTGTGTTGGGACAGTATGAATGAATTGTATGGAGCCCTGCAGCTTTTCGAGTGTACTGTAAAACGTTCCTTGCATAGACAAATTGAATGATTAAATTTTTCCATAATCATATGGCTAATAATGTATGTACAGTACGTAAATTTAACATGTGTAGCTCCAGCATAATGAATTGACCATTTTACACAAGACATTTCTGAAAAAAAGTTTGGAAATTAAGTAACAAATAAGACCACAGATTCAGTTTTTGTCTCCTGAGAATGAAAAGGAAAACACTAAGCCATTAATTTTATATGTATGTGTTTGTTTGCTACACCGTCTGGCCCTCGACCCTTGCTGTCTGGGTGACAAAGAGGGGAAGATCATCAATAAATCACATACAGCAGTACCATCATCTTCCACAAACACATACGTGCATGCACTGGCAATAGATAGTGTGCTCTTATTTAAAGCAGTTATGTCGTTGGTATAGTGGTACCAGAAGTAGTAAAGGTGTTGGTGTAGTAGTAGTAGTAGTAGTAGTCTGTGTAGTAGTATCAGAAGTAGAGGATGTTGTTTATGTAGATGTTGTAGTAGTAGTGATTTTTGTAGTAGTAGGAGACGTTGTTGTAGTAGTATCAGTTGTAATAGATGTTGTAGTAGTATCAGTAGTAGTAGACGTAGTAGTAGTTGTTGTTATGGCTTTAGTAGCAACAGCAATAGTAGTTGTGATATTAGTAACTTTCTGTAGTAGCAGTTGGTGTAGTACTTGTGATTTATTATTATTGTTGTTGTCAGTTATTACTGTTGTCCTTTTTCTTTACTGTCATCATTACTATCATACATTATTAGCATTGTCACTCTCTACCACTGACTGGTTTCTTTCTATTTGTTTATTTATATCTATGACACTTGCTTCATTTATTGACTGGTATTGTCCCTTATGTATGTACTCAAACCTGACCAAGTGACCTTTACATGCACACACACGCACACACACACACACACACACACACACATATATACACGCACCTCCCAGTACCTGACTGTATTGTTGTTGTTGTTGTTTTTCGTTGTTGTTTTTATGTTTTATTTTTTCTGTTTTTGTATGATCCCAATTTGTGTACCTTTTTGCATATTCTAAAAAAAAAAAAAATTAAAAAAAAAATTAAATTAAAAGCAGTTACAAAATGTTTAGAGATGTTCATGCATAATTAATTTTCTTGAGATTTTAAAACACTTAGATTTGTATGACGAGCACAAAGGTGTCTGTAGTATTTTATGTGGGTTCCAGGTGAGCCAAATGAAAGTCGTCTTTCTTCACTTGCACTCCCTCATTTTATTCTCTTTGTGGCTGACAGGCGTGAAATAAAAAGGTTAATTGTTGCATCTTTGCTGTGGGCTATTACAATGCCATTGTGCCGAGAACAGCAATACCGGTGCTATAACATGTGGGACGTCAGTACGACAGGCACTCAGACAAATGCGACTGAGATCAACTCGACGGATGGAAGAAAACCGTGTCCCTATTTCCATCAGTTGTGTTTTCTTTCACGTTTTTCTTCCTTTTTTTGCATAATCACACATAGAAACAAAGGCCATTTTCTATGTCTTTGCTGCACTTTAAAGTAATTTTACATTAAACAGGTAAAGTTAAGTCCAAGGCATTCGAAAAAAGTTGGAAAAATATTAAAAAGCCTTTATTGACATGGCTATTTCTTAAAGCCTGATTCATACTTCTGCGTCGGGATCAGCGTGACCCACGGCGCCTGCCTTGCCCGTAGTTGTGCATTTATACTTCTGCGTGGCTGTTGGTGTTGCTCTGCAATAACACTTCCGAAACGCTAGCTGGCAGCAGGTTTTTATGTTTCTGTGTCGAGTTTTTTTACGGGTGTTTTGTTTTTTCTGAATACTACAAGTAGCTAAAACTTGATCATTCTGAGGCGAGAACCGGCGGATGTGCAACAACTTTAATCATAAGGTAAACACAAGCTGGAGCTCCTTCATGGGACTCGACACTTGAAAACACTCGCTCCATCGTGCTTGGGGCTCTCGGCACCGCCCACGATTGTCACATCTATCAAGCCGACCAATCACAGAACTTGCGCTTTGCATCGTTGCGATGTGTAGTTACATTTTTTGAGAGGTGCTCATCAGTGTTCGCACGAAGGCTGCGTCAGACCATACGTGTGCGCTTGATGCAGAAGTATATGTGAATTACCGATTTGTTAACATTCAGGATGTGCGTGCATCGAGGTTGCAGCAAAAAAAAACGGGAGCGCTATCATTTACAGAGAGGGAATGACATCCGATGCGGTACAGAGTTTGTTGTATTAGAGATAAGTTATAATGATTACATATTATATATTATTTACATAATGCTTTCAGCGTATTATAACAGCTTGTCACCCAGTGATGGGCACAGTTTATAGGCAAAATTAACGTTAAAGTGAGCGACGATCATCTGACTGGTCCATTTGTGATAGCACCTTTCCAATGGATATTGGATAAGACGAAATGGCAAAGCATCCAGCTCGAAATATGCAACTATCTCATTGAAACTCCAAGTGATTTTGCAAGATAGAAGTTAAAGGCCTACAAGTCTTTGGATGCCAACAATTTTTTTCTGTGTGGTCATGTGCAAGAAATGTTCCATGATTACCAGATTCAAAACTTTGTAGTGCTAAAATCCGAGGTTCTGCTTAGCCAAAGACGAGGGAACTGTACAAGGCCTGGGTAACAAGCAAAACAACTGCATTCTGACAGTGAACTGCACCTGTATGGCAGGGTATGTAAACTTACATTTTTACATTTTATTCTAAGCATTCAGTGTCTGCAGTTTAATTAACCATATTTAACAGTTTTTGCTGAAATCATTGCTGCAATCAAAATCGAGTAATGTGTATGATTCAGCGTAGCGTGAACTTACCTGATATGAAATGAGAGCATTTTTTATTAGGTCCTCACTCCATTCAGCTCTTCTGATGGCTGTTAGCCAAAGATGTCTGCAGTTGGCATTAAAAGCATTGTGGTGTACGGCAAAATTTAAGTTTTGACATCCTATTGCACAACACGACATGTTTGCCATTGCAACCGTTTTTTTTGCAACTGGTGTAAACGCGTTTGATGTAGGTTGGTAATTCCCCTATAAATCAGCCTTAAAACCGCACCTATGCGTTTTCAGCAAAAAAACAGGAAGGCAAGTGTTTGCCGAAACATGTAGGCACAGTTTTAAGGAATAATGTCAATAAAGGCTTTTTAATATTTTTTTCCACATTTTTTTGAGTGTCTTTGGGCTTACTTTTACTGTTTATTCTGATGAATCTCTTACCCAAAGAGCACAGACACATTAATTAAGCTACCTGTGAGCACTTTTTTTTTTTATATTTAAAGGTGCAGTATGTAAGTTTGACACCCAGTGGTTGAACTAGGTATTGCACTCCTAGATCAAAATAAACGCACGCGTGGGATGCCAGATTGAGTACAGGAGCAAGTGATTTAAACCTGTGTTCTAAATAAAATCAACGACACGCGATAGAGGGAATATTTTCCATATTAAAAGGAGTTTTAGTTTAACCAACACCTCGAATTGAGATATTAGAAACTGTTTCATTTTCTCACAGCTCAACATGTGAAACCTATGACAGTGCACCTCAGGTAAGCCTCGTGTGTTTTATTCAGTGCTAAATGCTAACAATGTGAGTTTGAATGGATTCTAAACCTTACCGTTTCGTGAGTGAGTGCATATTCTGTGCTTCTGAATGGCTGTATTTACATTTCTGTCATGTTTCGTCTGGTGCAAACAGCTAAACTGCTGTTTGCGTGTTGTTAGGACACGAGATTACAATGTAACCTGCTCACCTAATGTTTACGTTCGTAATGTTTATATCATTTGCTAAGTAATAACCTCATGTGGAACTGAATCTGTCTCATTTCGACGTCTGATACTGTCCATTTCGGTCACGGGCGCATGCTTTCAGAGCCTTTCTGAATGAATGAATGAAATACGCTGTTTTCCAACAAGGCAACCCGGAGTGCTGAAATATAGTTGGCTAAACTGGCATTCTGCAGGCTAAACAAAGACAGCGTTCCGGCACGGAAAAACCATTTTCAAAGCAGAATATCTGACTTCAGCATTGTTTTTCAGTTAAACAAGTATGTTCACTTGGGATGTTTCTTAAATACCTGCAAACATATTATGGTATTTTTATGCTTTAGAAGAGTCACAAACTTACATACAGCACCTTTAATTTCACATTAAAGCTGCAAGCGATGAAAGGGAATTGAAACTCAATTTCCAGAGGGCCCCAGCTCTGCATAGTTAAGCTCCACCCACCTCCAACTCACTCCTGCTTAATAGTCTCTAGTTAGTCAACAGTATAAAGTTTGTACTC
The DNA here is from genome assembly GCA_903798195.1 of Danio kyathit. Taxonomy (NCBI): domain Eukaryota; kingdom Metazoa; phylum Chordata; class Actinopteri; order Cypriniformes; family Danionidae; genus Danio; species Danio kyathit. The sequence goes on along the minus strand of LR812525.1, from coordinate 70,059,008 downwards.
TACACTGTAAAAAAAATGCTGGGTTCCACACAATTCCTACATGTTCTCCCAACACAAATCGATTAAGTTAACTATTTTTGTAGTGTATGTATTTATGGTAATGCACATTTGTTTGCTCAGCTTAGTTATCATTTTATAATAATTTTATCCATACATTTTTTTGGACAAGATTAGCATTGTCCATTGCGCAAACCTTAGTTTAACCAAGTGGTCTCAAACTCAATTCCTGAAAGGCCGCAGCTCTGCATAGTTTAGCTCCAACCACCTCTATCTCACATCTGATTAATAGTCTCTAGTTGTCTTGAACACCTTGATTAGTTGAATCAGCTGTGTTTGATTAGGGCTGAAGCAAAACTGTGAGAGCTGCCGCCCTCCAGTTTGAGACCTATGGTCCAGAGGAACCACTGATTCAAAGGTTTCTTCTCAATAAATCCACTCTAGAAAGTGAGAAAGTGTTCCTGGATAATAGGGGAAAGATAACAATGGCAACATTTAGCTATTTTCATTATTGCTTAAAATAATTGTAATTGAGGATATTAAAATATTTATTACTATAAAAATGATTTTAAATATCAAAAAGCCAATAACTTATTTGGCACATCACTGGACAATAAAATAAAATCAAAAAGATCATTGATGATATTATCACTAGGCTACTAATACTATTGCCAATGATAATCTGTCCGGCTTCTAAATATTAATCATGTTGTCTTCATTAGAACTGATTTGATGTTTTCAAAATGCAGACAATGCATGAGGCAGACAATACACATAGGCCTACCTTTGAATCAGAGCAATCACCGCCCAATATCTGTGCTTTAACATGTGAGACGTCAATGCAACAGGCTCTCAGACAAATGCGACAGTGATCAACTTTGATTGATGGAAGAAAACCGTGTCCCTCCTTCCATCAGTTGTGTTTTCTTTCACGATTTTCTTCCTTTTTTTGCGCAATCACACATAGAAACAAAGGCCATTTTCTATGTCTTTGCGGAACTGACAGAGCAGCTATCACGTACGCACTCATCCAGAAGGGAATTAGCTTCGGCCTTGGCTATTTGTATTCGGGGAGCATCAGTTTGAGATGGCAGGGCAAAGAGCAAGACGTGGGTAATGGGAATTGTCTAGCCCGTGTCGCCTCACAGCGCGCTCCACACTTAGAACCCAACTTTTCAAGACGAGATTGTGCGTGTTGCCACCTGAAATAAAAGACCTTGTTTGCATGCTGCTCTGGTTCTCTTGAGGAACTCAGTTTCTGCCTGTCTCTTAAAAAAACATGTGAGAAAATGTTGCTGTATAGAATCACCTTTGTGGTCGGGGGACCTTTTATCCCTGTTTTACACATAAACATTCACTTGTATAAAGTGTCTTTTTTAAGGACCAGTAACTTGGTGCTGGTTTGTTGGTTCCCAGTATTGGAAGTGGGAGAGTTTATTTATGATACACATTTAAAAGTTTATTTATGATACAAAGTCTTACATACATGGGTGAACATCCAATCTCTTTGTTAAACCATGACGTATGGAATGTTGTTTAGGGCAGGGCTTCTCAAAATCTGCACTCCCGACTTCATTTCGTATTACAAGACCACACGTAAAGGAATCAAATTGTGGATTTGCTTCATTGCTAAATGTGTAAACCTAGTCAAATGTTTAGTTGTTTGTAAGTTTGTAAAAAAAAAAATACGGGCTAAAAATAAAATCGAAAGCAAAATATTAAAAATTTTTCTGCGTGACCCTTTTGTCATGACATCTAGTGATAATAAGAGGCTTCACGTGATCGAGCGGGCTAATCTCTCGCACCTGCTTTAACACACCGCAGCAAAGCGATCATTTGAATGGATGAAGTTGTCTGTCTCATGGAAAAGAAAACTTGACGAAGAGAATGGACATTTAAGTTAGAGTTAAAGTTAAATAGACAGATAATTATGCATTTACTTTGCCACAAGCCAGCACAAAGCCATTCTGCTTGATTTGCAATGAGACGATTGCAGTTGTAACCAGTGGAAATGTGAAACACCACTTACGTTATAAACGAAACGCAGACATTTTGAACAGCTGTATCCACAAAATACAGATATAAGGGACGCAAAACTACAACACCTCAAGTTTTCATTACACACATTGTATTTTTCACCTTTGTTTTTGGAGAGGGATGCAGACCTGGTGCAGTTGCAATCTGAGCTGCATGCAATACTTTTTAAATGCTCACACCTTAACCCCACCCCTAACCCTACTCCTCACTGTGACATCACCAGCTCCCAGTGGTGCCCCCAGAAAATCTTTTTAGGGGTGGCCAGAAGAGGCCGCATCAAATCTTGGGGTGGCACACATAAAAAAAAAAATGAATTCAGTGTAATGTTATATTTTTGTTTCTAGTAAATGAGATATTGTGGTTTTAATTCATTTTATTAATTACTCTTGAAAAATCACAATTTATTTCAAAAAAATGTATAAATTCAGATTCAATAAAAAAAACAAAAAAAAAACTTTATTTAGTTTAAAAACACTTTTCATACTGTATATATAAATAACTTTTCAGTTATTTTTCACATATTTTTATTGTACAGCATACGGTATATGCCATGTCTAAAATTAATGAAGAAGTGAATCAGCTACGTCAGTGGCACCAATCAATCCACAATAGTGGCACCAATCAATCCACAATAGTGGCAGCTCTTTATGTATTTATTTATTGAAATATTGTGAAATTACGGAAGCACATTTAAATGAACAATATCAACAGCAAAATTATATTGAGGTGGCCACAAGGGTGGCCAGAGATTACATCATGATGGCTGCATCCACATACTATTGTTTTTTTTTGGCCTACCTTTAGTTGTGTTTTATACAAAAATGCACTTATATTAGTGATTTTGCCACATTTGCATTGCATTTAATGTGTTTTGAATGCAAATGCCACTTTATTTAAAGGAAAAGAAATAGTGTTGACTTGTGATGCATGTTATGGATGTTTATTAAAAACAAGTTATGTAATAGAGGTGTGAACCTACACTGGTCTCACGGTAAGATTACGATTATCATGCCATCGATTCGATTTAATTCAATATCTCGGTGCATCACGGTGCATTGACGATGCTTTCCATACACAATTTTATATTTTACTTTACAGGTGCTGTTCACCGATGAGTGACACTGATAAACGGCAGCGGTGCAGTGTTGCCAGATTGGGCAGTTTTGGATAGGCATTTTGGCGAGTTTTGGATAGTTTTTAGGCTGTAATCAGTCAGCTACATTTGGCAACACTGCAGCGTCGATCACAGCTGATCCTTGATGGACACAGTGGAGAAAACTTGTGCGCTCGTGTCTGTATCCAGAAGTAACGCTGTAACAGCTGAGAGGAGAGGAAAAGTCACGACAGCCGGTCAAATGTGAGAGAGGGAAATGGAGTTTACTTTCATTCTCTCAATCGCAGTGAAATAGCAGCTTTTACTGTAAGTGTCTGTGAAAGACTGTCCAGCAAACACACACGCAGTGAAATTGTGCACAGCTTCTGCGTTTTTAAGTAGTTGGAGCGTTGTAAATACTCGCGATCGCCTCCCTCGCCATAGTAAGCTACGGCGACATAGCGCATATGAGATAAATGACGTCAGTTCATAATAACTGGTTATGATTATTACTGAACCGATATCGAATTGTCCGCGTCTGCATCGCGGTGCACCGAAGAAACAATTAATTTTGACACCTCTATTATGTAATATAAATCCGCACCTTTGACCTTAATAAAAATTCAGATTTGGACCTTTAGTATAGACATTGAGAACCCCTGGTTTCGGGGATTAAGACGCTGCTTATTTAAATTGAGAAAATAGTGCTTTATGACCACTTTCTAGTCTTATCACATCATAAAATGAAGCTCTTACAATATCATGGTGTACACTACAGTCTCTGGACTTACTGCATCACACACACCAATATTTTACAATTTATAACACATGATTTTATGGATGTCCCATGATTGCTATTCAGATTTTCAAAAATATTACAGCACTCAACACTGTGAGTGTTTATTAGTACCATTTGTTGAGCCTCTTAGTATAGTCTGAAAGATTGATTGGACCCGGAATCTGCATTGTGTGACGTTTGACTTAACGAAAGGATACACACCACATTATGAAACATGGATATCTAACTAATCAGCATAAAACAACGTGGTTCTAAAATATGGCTAAATAGGGTTCAAATCATAGACTGTAAAAGATATGGACCATTGGGCGGTCCATGAGGTCACCCATAGGTTTCTGAAGAGCGAAAAAGAAGCTACCATTAGGCGTGGCCAATTATTGCCATTTTGTTCACGTGTCATCGCACGTGTCATCGCACTTACCAAACAAGGGAAAAGAGGCAATTGACTGTGTAAAGCCACATAAAACAAAACAAAAATATGACGTATATGCCATGCTCAGTGGCTAATCTGCTGGAATCAGCTAAGGTGACATGACGGCTACCAGCGAGACCTAGCTGTCACTCAAGTGGCCACGCCCTTAATTATGCAGTCTTAATATAACATAATAAAAACGAAATTGATGAGTTCTGAAAATATTCACCTGCTGTAAAATCAGCTGTAAAAATGGCCAATTTAGCATTGGAGTCAGCAAACATCTGGACTTCCTGGAGCCAGCCCCCAAAGGCAAGTCGATGAATTGCAGTTTCAGTTACTTTCGTAGTGGCTTCACGAGGGAGAGCAGGAGGTTGCCGCTTGGTTCAAACGTTTTGCTTGAGAACAGCATGGCTGTGTTGGTCCACCAGCTAGCCTAGTACTATACCATTTCTTAGAAGCATAAACCAGTCTGAACCAACAGGCAGATAAATATGGTTTACTGTGGGCTTTTTTCAGTAGGGATGTTAAACTGATCTTGCCAAGTAGGACATGTTTCTGGATCGCATTTCCTATTAGTTCTGGCACAAGGCACAGAGGTCTACAAAAAGCTACAATTCATATTCCAATTGTTCAGATGGTGCATAACCTCCTAAACAGGGATCTCCAATGCTGCTCCTGAAGAACTTCCATCAAGAAGATTTCAGCTCCAACTTTAATCAAACACACCTGAACCAGCTAATCAAGGTGTTCAGGGTTAAGCTGGAGTCACACTAGACATTTCATCCCATAGGCTTGCACACATACGCATGCAAATGCGTCAGACTAGAACCGCAAGCCTGTGCAAAGATATTTTGAATTTCACTGCGTAACAGAAAAAGTTCAAGTTTAATGAACTCTGATGTCCAAATTTGTCACGTAAAGGCAGGAGACCAACAGAAAATCAAAGCATGGCCTCTTGGAAAGTAAATTTTTGCATCACCCTCTGAACTAATTTCACATGCCCAAAGTCTAATGTTACAGCAGCTTTACCTGATAATTACAGGTAGGTGTGTTGAAGCAAGGTTGAACTGAAGTCTGCAGGATAGTAGCACTCCAGGAGAAAGGTTGAAGGTTTCTGCTTTAAAACATACCCCGCTGAAAAGTCCAGTATTTCTGGTTACCACCATAATGCATGTTTTGCATGCGGTGACCAGTAAAGGATGCTCAGGATGAGGGGTTTTGCATCCTAAAGCCGCCTTTCCACTGCACACGACATTCAGACATGACTGTCGGAATACGCCCCCATTGTGGCAGTCGCACATAATTTTCAGTTTTGTCGTGCACCATGGGAGAGAAGCTGGATTCTTGCGATGTCCGAAATAAAGGAGTGCAAAAGCATGAGCATTTATTCTCCGTCCGTTCACCATGGTTGAATGAATGAATACTAGAAACTCATAGACCGCTAAAAATTTTGGAGGGAATGTGGAGACAACATTTAAAATATATAATTTAAATATATGGACCTGCTTAAACAACACTGGAATACATCACATCTGGTTGACTGGTGGCATACGGTCTAGTCGCAGAAGTTCAAATATTTTAACGGATCCGCAGCTCAAATCGGATCTGGATTTTCCTCCATGCAGCTCCGGCACTACTCTCCATTAGAAATGAATGCTTTCTGGTCTGTCACTTTTGTTGTGTGCAACAGGAAAGGCGGCTTAAGGCCAGCATTGGATGCTTGTTGCTGGTTCCCAGTATGAAAGGTAGAATTTTGCTCAGTTTTGCTTGAGAACAGCAAGGCTGTGCTGGTCCACCAACTAGGCATTCTGATTCCAGCTCTGTACCTGCTCTGACAAGCATAATCAAGCCTGGACCAATACATGGAAATGTGCATCTTTTATACTGTACCAACATCTGATGGATCTTCTTTCTGTGATTGCTTGAGAAACCTCAAAACTGCATTAACTAATACTGTTTGTTGTTGTTGTTGTTGTTGTTGTTGTTGTTGTTGTTGTTGTTTTCTGAATAGAGATTCTCTCCCACGAGGACATGGTTGTTCTTATTTGCACAATTGATCATACAGTATTTGACATATTTGATGTGTCTTTGGAACTTTTCAAACTTGGGACAAGTAAAAAGGTCCTTTTTTTGCAGTGTTGTGATACAAGAATTGCCACATGGCATGAACCTGGATCGGAACCCTGCCTGTGAAAAAACAGCCTTAGTTTTCAGATGAATACATCTAAAGTAGTTCCAGTAGCCCTTGCTTTGCAGAATTCTGGTGCTCTAAATAATCAGGGTGTGTTTTGTGCCATACAAACTGATCCGGGGTCAGGATGTGACACTAATCCAGGATCTTTTCTAACCCCCATCTACACAGACCTTATTCATCCTGCTGCATCCCTGTCTTCCTGTGACCTCTGTTGGAGTGCAGTTAGGCCGTTCCCCGAGCTGTCTGCTGGTCTCTCAATCAATCAGGGTTTCATTTCACACATCAGCCTTCTGCACCCAGCTCACCCGGCCCTGCTGGCTGCAGCCCAGCAATCATATTCAAACAGCTATGCATTTCAAATAACAGTTACACTGGAAACACTCGTATTTCAGATGTTTCATTTTGTGCTAGTTCCGGTACAGTTATTGTGGTGGCACTGCTTTGGACAAGCTGTGTTGTTGCTTATGATCAGAAAAGTCTGATCTTAAGACTGCCAGCAGTTTCAATGTGGAAACATTGTTACATTCATTAATTCATTCAATTTCCTTCGGCTTAGTCCCTTTATTCATTAGGGGTCGCCACAGCAGAATGAACCACCAACTTATGTTTTACACAGCGTATAAAACATATGTTTTACACAGCGTATGCCCTTCCAACTGCAACCCAGTACTGGGAAACATTCATACATACTCATTCACACACTACGGCCAATTTAGTTAATCCAATTCACCCATAGCACATGTCTTTAGACTGTGGGGGAAAGCGGAGCACCTGGACGAAACCCATGCCAATACAGGGAGAACATGCAAACTCCACACAGAAATGCCAACTGACCCAGCCGGGCCTCGAACTAGCATCCTTCTTGCTGATAGGCAACAGCGCCGCCCCTTGCATGAGACAAATGTTACGTTATAATTGGAAAGGTAACACTTTGCTTGATGGGGGTGTTCATGAGACATTTATAATCATGACATAACATCTTGTCATTAAGTGTCATTTGCTGAGTTATGTCATTTTAAATGCAAATGTGACATTGCTTAAGTTGTCTTTGGCAACTTGAATACATCACATCCTGTCTTTGTTTTTGTCATGCTAACTTAACATTATCAGGACCACTAACTCTTCATACATCTGTCATAAATATAATCACCGTAAGGCCATTATAATTGTGTCACTTTTGCATTTAAATGACATAACTGAGCGAATGACACTTAGAGCCATATCATACACCCAGCGCAATAAGGCACAAGATGTGTTTGGTGCAATTTGTTGCTATTTTCAGACCACCGCAACCCTAGTTTTCTCGTTTTGTGCCATGTTGTTTAAATAGGAAATCCATTTGCACCATTTGTGAACTCATGGGTGTTCCGGTCTATAAAGGAGGTGTGTAAACGCGCATTGTTGGTGCGTTGCTATTTTGAAGAACTGAAATATACAGTGCCATTGACCAACTAAAAGCTGGTCTAAAGTCCAGCACAGAGTTATGTGCCTATGCAGGTCCAAACGCTTACACATTGCTTTATACACACAGGGTGTACAGCAATACACAAATATCTTTACATATGAAAAAAAAATAAATAAAGGATTAAAGTGTTACAAAAACCATTATTTTCTACATAAATATAAAAACCACTACCTCCATGTCCTTTTCACCTCGGGGGGCTTTTTTCAGTTTATTTATGACAATTTGCATTTGTATAATGTTGTTATTAGTAGTATTATTTATTATATGCATACGGTATATTTGCTTTAATAAAAACAAGTTTAGATTTGTCGACCTGTGGGGTTTGGGAGACGTATGCATCACCATATGGAGCTAAGAATAGAATGTGTGTTTGGATATAACTCTATAACTTTTTTGACCACACTTCTTTAAAATTGTTCATTTATTCGTTTGCTGGAAATTAGCACTAAATTTAGAAATGGTTTTGAAACAAATCTTTGTGCTTAACAAACAAAATTAAATATGTAGGCTAATGGATGTCATCAGTGGAGTGCGTACAGCACAGTTTCCTTATCCATAAAAGTAAAGGAGTAAAGTAAGGAGGTAAAGGAAAGAGGCCGAATGGAGGAGGCTCGTTCTTTATCCTCGTGCAGATGGTCTGTTTAACTGTTTTCTCGCTAGTGAAGCGTTCAGTTTTTCCACTTACAAAGTCCGCCTTGTAAATAACAAATGCACCATGACATGATGCAACTGACTCTTAAAGGGAATGGGAGATAAGACTGATTGGTTTAATGCACGTCATGCTCAAATTACACCCATAACTCATTAAGAGAATAAGCACAACCCTGTTAGACCATGCACCGTGAAGCAAAACCCTATTTTTCCATCCTTAAAATAGCAAAAGTAGATTCGGATATGCCCTTAATGCTTTTGCGCCATGCGCTTTAGACTTTGCGCCTAGATCGTTAAAATAGAGCCCTTAATGACAATTGTTATAAGCATACATGAAATCTTTTTTCATATTCTTGACATGCTATGTCATGGTTATGAATGTTTCATGACAGTCTTATGAACATCCCCTTCAAGTAAAGTGTTTCCTCTGGTCATATGCACAGTTGTTGATTAGCAGTTTCATTCTGAACTGCATAAACAATGAAAGTAGCATGATTCCACATTCAATAATGTAATTTTATTGAATTTATTCTGGCCTCTTTTATTTATTCCTTCTATTATTTATGAAAACACTTAATCTGATAATATGAGACAGAATCGATCTTGCAGTGCCCGTTTGCACACATAGTACAAAGTGCCGGAGCACATAAGCTAAATGATAGGCTACGAAAAATGATCCCGTGTCAGCTTTCAGTTTGAACACTGAAATGAATTGCAGCCTGAGATAATATCTCGCACAATGAATGCTGTCTGAAATTCATTGTGTGCTCATTTGAGTTTGAAATGCTTTATCGGTGCTGTGGTGAAGTATATCGCTGCTCCCCAGATAGGAGCCTTTCTGAGAACATGCCCCTACTGTTCTGCTGACGTCTGTATTGGTACATGTGTGTGCTTGTGTATTTATACATGCCATTCGGGGGGTATTTTGGTTAAACGAATGGGTGTGCACAATAAGTATGGATCAGGTTTAGGGGCTTAGGTTTCATTCCTGTACTTAAGGACATATAAACCTCCCAGAGAGTAATATTTACACAACACCCATACTCAGGAAGAAAACACAAAACCGTTGTTTCATAGTGGAGTTTAGCTTTCCGATGACCTGAATTGTCATTCATTGTAAGCACTCAGATCCGTCTTTGGATTGGCTCCACTGTCCGTGCTTGTGGCTTTCAGCTGTGTGGTGCATTTTTAGCTTGCATACAGGCCAGCAACATTTGTCCTTGTTGCTGTATTCTACCTTCCATAACACATAAAAGCAGAGTCACGCAGAGAGAGTGTAAGATGGATCACTTGAAGGAAAAATGAATGAGAAAACCACAGCAATCAATATGGCGGCTGTTGGAAGCCTTTCAGCCTTTCAGTTCAAAGAACCAATCAGCTTAAAGCTACAGGTAGTCCCAAAACGAATGGAGCTTCTTAGCATGATTTCAGCTGAAGAAACCAAAATTAATGGTGTTGTTGTTGTTTTTGACACGTCTATTGAAACATAGCCCGAGCTAGTAGTTTTGTGGTCTTTTCCTATTCAAATACATGCGCTGTACTTGGCTAGGATCTCAATGGCTGGGGGCATTTCCAGAATGGCCCCAAAATGAACTGACTTGCCATATAGAGGTTTTGTTTGGCTTTGTTGGTCACTTGTGCATTACGATTCACATTTGTTAATGTGTTGATCTTAGAATAGATCAATATATTGCACAGGAGCCTGTGGATATTTTGATGTCGGGGTTTGTGAATAGAGGAATTTGTTCTGTTTTTGTTATCATGTAAACAATATGAGGTTCAATAGCTATGCTTGCATAAAAAGATACAAATTAGATATATTAATGCCATTCCATTGTGCCATTTTTTGTTTAAACAAAATCTGTAGAAATTAAATCACATGACTTTTTTTTTTTAAATTTGCATGCTAGAATAAATCTATAAAGGTGTTTCCATCGTAGTTTATGTTCATTTTGTTTTGTTATCGGATAAAAAAAGCCTGTTTTTATGCACATTTTCAAAATCTATGCATATTTTGAGGTTTCTGTTAAGCATTTTTATGTGATATTTCGAAATGCGCATACAAATACAGGACTCAAAATTAACCTTTTTTCTTGGTAGCACCGGTGCTCTTAACTTCAAAAATTTAGGCGCACCAGCCAAAATTTAGGTGCACCCACCAAAAATTATGAGCAGCGTTACTGCAAGTTTTATAATAACAGATTTATTTCATTTGAAATCAACACTAATCAAAACTAATAAACAAACAAATCTGCATGTCCCCACCGGCCGTACACGCCCTGCTTGATATAAATGAGATGAACTGAGTTAATGACAATATATCTTTGCTGTTCTCATGGGTTGTGTCTGATATTGCGCAGATGATATTGGCATATAACTTATTATTTGCATACGTCATCTTAATAGCAATAACAGTCTTTTCATGAGCTGCGAAATGAGTTTAATCTCAGTGATGGTATGCTCTTTTGCAATGGTGAACGCAGTGTCAGTGGCACGACTGACAGCATTGTGACGATTAAATGAAGGATTAAATAATGTTAGAACATCTTGTGCTTAAAATGTGTAGATGTGGCAAACACTGTTACCTGAAAACTCCATCCCACTGTCTTTACGGTAAATGGCTTTAGTCTTTTTCATAGACTTTAACCCACTGGAAGTCTTTTATACACTCTTCGAAAAGTGTGAATGGTAGATTAACATTTACCACAAGAACACTAATCAGATCTGCCATTATTTGTAACTTTAGGTGGTTTCTAAAACTAAATCTGCCAGTGTTATTTTCATTTTCTAGTATCTAGACCTTTAAATTTTTAGCTCCCTGTCACCCGAAGACTGAGGGATTGACAGCTGATATTAACCAATCCATTCGCGTTCTGTTTTAGAGCAGTGGGCCAATAAGAAGAGTTTGAAGCCAGCAGCAAGTTGAAATGACATGTCTGTTTTAAACCATTCCTAAGCGCTTGCGTTGTTTGGTGCAAAGATGCATTCTGCGTGAATTTCTCCTAAATACGTGTATGTGGTCAACATTTTGCAATGAAAACAATTTTATGCACTCGCACAAATGCTCCCAAATATCTTTTGAGGTCGCATAGATAAAATTTCGGGCGCATATGCGACCAAAACGATTTCAATTTCAAGCCCTGAAATAGGTGGATGGAAACACAGCTAATGTGCTGACAGTTAGATTACTACTGCATGGTAATGTGAGAGGATGAAAAACTCAACAACAAGCTAGAAGTCGACCAAAGACACTTTGAATGTAAGCTTTTGTGTGCAGCATCTATTTATTTCAGAGCCATCATATAAAATAAATAAATCTTATAAATTTGACTATACGGTATAGGTAAAAAGGTAAATGTAGGTAAAAGTAGGCCTATCCAAGTTTTAGGAACAACAACTAATAACTTCTAGTTGATCATTTGGTATCAGAAGTGGCTTATATGAAAGGCTATCTAAAGGCCTCTAAATTACGCTTATTTTACTAAAATAAAATATGATCATGTCTTGATTTTTTATTATTTAATCAGGACAGTAAGGTCTGACTTTGCTTAGACAATATATAAATATAATATAAATATAATATAGAATGCACTCATGGTGCAGTGGAAAAAGAATGAATATTGTGCATGACTCCCATGAGCTTGGAGGACTGCATCCATACATCTCAACAATGACTCAAATAACTGATTAATAAAGTCATCTGGAATGGCAAAGAAAGCGTTTCTTCAGGACTCCCAGAGTTCATCAAGATTTTTTGGATTAATTTTTAATGCCTCCTCCTCCGTCTTACCCCAGACATGCTCAATAATATTCATTACTGGTGACTGGGCTGGCCAATCTTGGAGCACCTTGACCTTCTTTGCTTTCAGGAACTTTGATGTGGAGGCTGAAGTATGAGAAGGAGCGCTATCCTGCTGAAGAATTTGCCCTCTCCTGTGGTTTGTAATGTAATGGGCAGCACAAATGTCTTCATACCTCAGGCTGTTGATGTTCCACTCTGCAGATCTCTCGCACACACCCATACTGAATGTAACCCCAAACCATGATTTTTCCTTCACCAAACTTGATTCATTTCTTAGAATCTTGGGTTCCAGTAGGTCTTCTGCAGTATTTGTGATGATTGGGATGCAGTTCAACAGACGATTCATAGAAGTCAAGTTATTTGTTGCTCTTACAACTGGGATCGATGACAAGACTTTTGTCAGGTAGTGTACTTTTAGTAGTTATTGACTATTTAAATTCAAATATAGCCTAAGGGATTTCAGCTGCTAATGCGGTTGCTAGTTTGAGTGACATTCATTCTTACAGCACTGCAATTAATTCCTGTTAAACAGAAGAGAAAACCATCAATCAAATGCGCTAAGTAATTTACAGCTGTTCCTTTAGTAATAATGGCTAACATGCAAGCTCTAAAAGCAACTCTAAAAGTAATTGTATAAAAATCATGAGGGATAGTAGCATTTGCAGTTTAACAGTGGACATGTGGATCTTTGTATGTATGTATGCACTTTATACACTCTTTATTGGGTACTAATTGAACTAGTATACATCTAATACAAGACTTTTATGACTAAACAATTAAGTTATCATATTCTTCTTGGTGGAACCATCCCATTTAGATTCTTTATAAGCTAGTTTGCATCTTTTTATGCCACAAGTACCTATCAGTAGTGTATCCTTTAGGATCAAATGTCCCGGACACTGTTAACACAGCATTAAAGCTCATCTGAAACCGGTCACTTGTTTACAGGTTTAACATTCAAAGACTTAGTGTTCCACAGTATGCTTTCAGATTAGCTTGTGAAGAAAACCCACAGAGAATTCTGTATCTAGCATTTGCAGGTAAAGCATATCATGCTCTTTATTGTTTTTACCTTTGGGATCCATTTATCACTCTTCCTCACTTACCACCAAGTAAAGATAAACCTTCAGAAATAAATCTGCATAACAAAGCAAATCTAGATGCTTTCGGTTCGCTGTTTGCACTTTGACAACGCATTGAGATTCACCGTGGAGAGCGAGATTGGATGGTAGACAGGACTCCTTGGCTCTTTCAACTCTGCGCTGAAGTGTCACTATGCCAAAGGCCTCTCATCTAAAAATTGGCGCTTACAAATCCTGATCGCTTCACTCATGCTTTCACCCCAGGGGAAATCTGCTTCTCAATGCAGCTCTGATTGAGATGGACACAAGCAACATCATGCATGGCTGTCCTCCATCAGATTGACAGACCTTTGAACTGGAGCCTTTTGGGTTTTTTGTAAAGATCGACACATTTGTTGAGAGCATTCAATAGCCAGTGACAGTCCTTATGGAGTGGGCTGTGATTTATTTTGGCATGAAGCTGGAATATTGATAGACCGTTTTTTTGATTTGGTGTTCTTTCTTCTTTTTGCAGTCTTGACTATTCAAGTAAGGCGCTAAATGAAGCTTGCTCATGCTCCTTGAACCTTAGGGGTCTGTCTGACACAAGATGAAGAGGTTGTGAGGGCATTTTCAGTGTAAATAGAGTTTCAGCGCTTCACTTTTTTGAAAATAGGCTCATTTTACAACTTCTCTAAAGATAAACAGTTTTTAAATCCATTCAGCCTATATACGAGTCTAGCAGGAGCACCTTTAGCTTAGCTTAGCATAAATCATTGAATCGGATTAGACCATTAGCTTTGCAGGTCTGTATTTGTTCCTTAAAGGAACACTCCTCTTTTTAAAAAAAAAAAGGCCCATATTTTTTATCCCTTAAGCTGATCTCTGGGTTTGGCAGGGATAACTTTTAGCTTAGCTTAGCTTAGCTTAGCATAAATTATCAAATCAAATCAGGCCATTAGCATTTTAAATGAAAATTTCCAAAAATTTAGATAATTTTCCTATTTAGTGCTTGACTCTTCTGAAGTTACATTGTGTAAGACAGACGGAAAATGAAGGTTGCTGTTTTCTATTCTGATATGGAGAGGAACTATACTCTCATTCTGGCGTAATAATCAAGGAACTTATGAGTCATGGCTGCAGCAGGTGCAAAAATATTACTCAGCGCCTGAAAATAGTCCCCGACACCAAGTCTTACACCTGCACTACCAGTTAGAATCTACTTAATATTATTGCGCCTGCTGCAGCCATGGTGCAGCAGCAAATGCCTTGATTATTACAACAGATTGAGAGTAGAGTTCCTAGCCATATAAGCCTGGAAAATAGCAACTTTTCAGTTTCTGTCTGTCTTAGTACAGAATGTAACTACAGAAGAGTCGAGCTTTAAATAGGAAAATTATCAAAACACTTTTTTTTTTCATTTGAGATGCTAATGGTCTAATCTGATTCAATGATTTTTGATAAACTAAGCTAAAAGTTCACCCTCCCAAACTCAAAGATCGGCTGAATGCATTTAAAAATTGGCCTTCTTTATTTTTTTTTTTAAATGGAATGTTCCTTTAAGGAACAAATGCAGACCTTTTAAGTACAAAAATGTACCTTTTGAAAATGTAACCTCCTAGTGACAGGTTTTGTATCTTTATTTTTAAGAATGTAGACATATAGACAGTACTGTTGTCACAATACTGGAATTTCAGTACCAATTGGTACTGAAATTTTGAAAACGTCAATTTTCCTCTAACATTTAAGTGCTGTTGAGCGGATTCCTAAACACCGCTGATTTGCCATTGATTTGTCACGTGCTCAACAATGCTTAAATGTTAGGAGGAAATGGATGTTTTTAAAATTCCAGTATTGATTGGTACCAAAATTCAGTATCGTGACAACACTAATGGACAGAACACTAATAATAACTGTGTTCTAACCACATGATGTATAAGAGCACTACATATTGCAAATCATAAAGGACTATTCACACATAATGAGTTTTTGCTGAGATTTAATTTTTTGACATATGCCTCATCTTAGCGTTGGCTCAGAGTGTTCTAGGTCAAGAATCTTTTAGATTTTGATGCCCTCAACAATAACTTTCCCCTTCCTAGAATATTAAAGGCACTTGTGTGCCAGTATATTGCATAAAGACTCAATTTGACAATGTAAGACCATTATTATGAATAAACATGAATTCCAACTGTTAAATAATCTACATTTTAAAAGCATTTTTTTGGTCATACTTTTTTTAAGGTACAATTCTTGCTAATTACAAATCATTAACAATGACTTTAGGTCAGTAAACTCCTAATTATCCAAGATGTCCTTGCTGCAGTCTGTAGCACCATGACATACTGAATTTGGCTCACTGTGACTGTTGGGATTAGGGTTGGGGTAAGTATAGACATTAATAAGACCCAATCCCAATTCTACCCTTAGCCCTTCCCCTTACCCCTACCCCTCGTTTTGCGTGTTCTCGCGAAGGGGTAGTGGTGTCCCAATTCTCTTTAGCTTTAAGGCGTAGGGCTAAGGGCAAGGGGTAGATACCCCTTTGAACGAAGATTTTATTAGGACCACACTCGAAAACAAGGGGTAAGAAAATTTCCCAGAATACACCAGCCACCCGGAAGTAAGGAGCTGCACCTGGAAGTAAGAAGATCCACAAATTAGTATTTTTTTGTCATTATTACGAATTTTTACAACAAACAAGCATATGTTTTAATATATTCATAACCGCGTTTGTGTTTTACCATCATGCTTTAAAAAAAAAAACGCTAAAATAAAAAATGCTAAATTTCACCATCTATAATCCCTAATCATAACTCCTGTATAGCAATCCCACAACATTCTGTCACTCGATGACACTCAAATACCCTGTCAGAAAAGTCTAGTGGCTGAGAATGAGCTTTTTACAGTGTCTGCTATAATGTTAATGTTGTTTTTGGTGTGTTTACATAGATGAATATGGCCACTGTGTAAATGCGCAGTATAGCTACGATCTTATTGCCACATTAGATCGTTATGATAACATAATATATCCCTTCAGTGATTTCCTGAAGATCAATACCAAAAAATAACACAACTGGAATAACTACAGCAGTCGCCATCATCTGATCTCATATGAAGCAAGAGATCGCGATGACATCTGATGATGTGTGCAGGTGTTATAGTGCTATCCCAATTCTTAGGGGTAAATTTTGAAGCCCTTCCCCTTAACACTCATTTTTAAGGGCCAAGGGGAAGGGGTAGGGATACAAAAATAGAATTGGGATTCGGTGTGTGGGTTGGGTTTATAGTTGGTGCACTCTCAGAAATAAAGGTACAGGAGCAGTCACTGGGGCGGTACCTTTTTAAAAGGTACAATCTTGTATCTGACGAGTCCATAATGGTACCTCAAAGGTACTTTTGAGGTACATTTGGGCACTAATATGCACTTTTAAGGTACCACTGTGGACTCTTTGGGTACAAATATGTATCTTTTGGAAAGGTTCCGCCCCAGTGACTGCTCCTGTACCTTTATTTATGAAATTTTGTAGTTGTAGATGTTATTAACACACAATATAATAGGTAATTCAATAATTAATATAATTTATTCTCATTTATAACAACAACTGCTTGTGCATGCACGTCCACTACGTATTGGACCTGATCCAATACGTCATCGGACTGCAGGCTGCACACTCGAATTTTCTGCCTAACCCTGTTCATGCAGAACGGATTACGTCACTGACACGTTCACGAACGCAGTTCAAACAGAGAACGACATCATCAACCCACCTTCTTTTTTCATGTTTTGGAGTGTAATTACTAAATGTGCTATAATTTTTTCCCTCTAGTTAATGTTATTCAGTGTATTGTAGTGATCTTGTCTAGTGATGTCGTTCGTGCATTCAGAAGATGTGGTTTTAAATGGCGATTTGCTGGCTTTCAGTGCTATCAGGCTAACGTTAGCATTTTCTCTTATTGCACCTGAAAGTGGTACCTTTTTTATTCAATTTAACTTTATTTCTATAACACGTTTACAATGTAGATTGTGTCAAAGCGGCTTAACATAGAAATTCTAGTAAATTGAAACAGTGTCAGTCCAGTTTTCAGAGTTGAAGTTCAGTTCAGTGTAATATAAACGTCACTGCTGAAAGTCCAAACACTAAAGAGCAAATCCATTGATGCGCAGCTCCACAGGTCCCAAACCAAGCAAGCTAGTGTTGAGGAACAAACTTCACCAATTGACGAAAGTGAAGGAAAAAAAACCTTGGGAGAAACCAGGCTCAGTCGGGCATGACCATTTCTCCTTAACTGGTTTCGGACTCTATACTTTTGACAACCCTTAACTTCAGGCATGTCAGTCAGCTTCTTTAGACTTCAGTCTGTAGATGGTAGATTTCCTCTTGGCTCTCTTGTCAGAGCAGATCCAGGCACCACAGTCAACCCTTCAACCACAGAAAGCCATCTGTCTGCAGCCAGCAGATTCTCAGCTTGCTTCCATGCAGTTGCATTTTCCCCTCAGACTGACTGCGCTTGCATTTTCAACCCCTCATTATAAGAGTATTCAGCTTATATTGGTGTTTCCAAGTTTCCAAGTCCTCACTGTAACGTTATTGATTTGTCTCTGCCGTCAGTGAAGTCAAAACAATCCAAACCCGAGGTTGTTTATTCTGTTTAGTAGCCTTTAGCTGGAGGCTCATTTGTATTTGTGTCAGCGCTTTGTCTGGTTTACTGGCCGTAGTTAAAAAGTGTCAGTCAAAACTAATAAAAGATGGGGAGACTGTGGCTGTTGCCACGTTACAGGATTCTCCTCTTTCTCTGGAGAGCAGCAGGGGAGTGAACGCTTGTAGAAGTAAAGCAGACAGCCGATTCTCTTTTGCTGAATGAAATAAATCTGGTTTCTGAGTTGGACGTGCCTGCCGGGGCCCGCTTTGAACAGCTCTTTGAACAACTAGCAGAATGATGGGAATGAGAAGGTTTAAAGTGTTTAAGGTCGTTGTTTCACGGGGCTGCCCTGAACCTTGTATGCAAGGGCCTTGGGGAAGCTTGAGAAATGTCTCTGCCTGCTAACTGAGTTCTGTCAGTGTGTAGCAAGTGAAGTGTGTCCGGGATTAGACAGGCAATGCAGGTCAAGAGTCGAGTGTGTGGTGCAGTGTTGGGGAAGCTCCATTAAAGGGAAAGTTTACCCAAAAATGAAAATTTCCTTACCATTTACTCATACTGAAGAATGTTGGAAACCAAAAGTCATTGATGCTCCTAGTGGAAACAAAACATGCTATAGAAGTCAATGGCTGCTGCTTTCCAACATTCTTCAGTATATCAGGGTTACCAAGGGTCATGAAATTTCTGCAATATCATGGAGTATCGTGTAAGAATTATGTGAATGTTTTTTATAACATCGTTTCACACGTTTTGCCTATTGTTATGGTTGGGCTACTTTTCAGAACAATTGTATTGTTTTCCCACTCATCAACTGGAAGTCACTGAAGTCAAATACAGACAGATGCCAAGGAAATACAAATTTTAAAAGATTTGGCTACAAAATGAACACTTCAAAGACTGGGTGCTCTTGTTTCCTTTCAAAATCTGAGGTAAATTATCCATTGCTAATCTCATAATCACAAATTAATCCATGCAAAATAATATCATTTTAATATAATGCACAGCAAAGCAGTGCTTTGTTTTTCCTTTCATTACAGGCCATGGAAATTCAGCCATTTAGTCAGTGAACGTAAGGGAAAAGGCAGGAAATTTGACTGTTGCTAAGAACAGGAACCCTACTGTAGTATTTCTTTCTTTGTGTTCGACAAAAGAAAGAAACTCATGGATAAGTAAATAATGACTAGCCGTGGGGTTTCTCGTTTTTACTTCATTGAGTTTTTGTTGCTGGTGTTTTAAGTTTATCCCTAAAATGTGTGTGATGCTACTGTAGAGATAGCTCAAACTCATACTCTTTCAAGAAAGAAAGAGACTGGAACCGGCGAATGCTCAACAGCTATAATAATAAAGTAAACACAAAAAAGTGTCCATCTGGAGCTCCTGCACTGGACTCAGCAATTGTTAAACACTGGCCCCACTAGCCTCGCTCTGCTCCCACAGCTCTTTGCCCTGCCCACACTCATTACAGCTACCAAACCGACCAATCACAGATCTTGTGTTTTGCTTCTACAGATGTCACCACTTCAATATGTTCCCTCTGCCGCCGTTCTTGCTGTCGCCACGGTGGTAGTAGGCGCGCATGCAGCTTTTGACCGCTGAATGTCGCTTTAACCATACATTTTCAGCTTTACCTTTTCCAATACTGGATAGGACGGTACTGTATGTGTACCTTATGTGATGTGATGTGTTCAATTAAAATATGATTTGTTTGGTTGTTATGGTCTTCTTAATAATAAACATGCGAAAATGTAAATAAAAATAAAAACTGTAAATGAAAAAGCTTATTTATTGACTATCTTAGTCCTATGACCTTAAAATAACAAACACTGAACATCTCTCTACATTTAGGATAAAACACTGCTTTTTTTATTTATCGATTTATTTAGGCCTACTTAATTGGATGTACGTTTGTACTTTCATTTTAGTTGTCTTTTATTTCTTTAATTTTACTTTCTAAAATGAATTCTCATTTCACTTAACAAGTTTACAATGATAACAAAGCTTGTTAACAAGTTTTTAATGGTTAATGAAAGAATTATATATATTATATACATTATTTCATCTTCATTGGCAAGTAGCAGGGTACTTACAGCTACTGTATATTTCTGTCCATTCGCATCACATCCCTTTGTGCCCCCTGGCGGCATAGTTGCATACTGCAGTTATACCTAAAAACACATTCTTTCTTCGTTGGTGCGGCTGCAGTACAAGTCGCAGCAGTAATGCTCGTTTTAAAGTGCCACCCACTGTATGTAGTTACAGTACATTTGTTTGAGAGGTGCATGTCAGGATGCCAAAACGACATTCCGTGTCCTTT
The DNA here is from genome assembly GCA_903798195.1 of Danio kyathit. Lineage (NCBI taxonomy): Eukaryota > Metazoa > Chordata > Actinopteri > Cypriniformes > Danionidae > Danio > Danio kyathit. Next base: position 70,038,542 of record LR812525.1, on the reverse strand, counting down.
GAAGAAACGCCAATACTTGTTTTTTTTTTTTTGTTATTGTTTTTTTTTTTTGGTCTAAAAACAGCAGGCCTAGACTAGATCTACACTAATCTGGATACATTTGAAAATGCCGTTTTCGTCTAAAAACAATCCATGTCCACACTATCATCTTCAATTCTTTCCGTCATCCACACTAAAATGACTGAAAATACTTTTGTGTAGTACTACACATGCGCACAGACTTAGCACGCTTTTACCTGCGTCCTATCCACCTGCTGTTTGTTTACTCTCCGTCTCTTTGAAACGTCACAGCAAAATGTCGCAACTGTCGTCTGCTTTGCCGCTAAACAAAAGCTCCCAGTAAACATTCCATGTGTTTTGAAGAGAGACAATATGGAGGATGTACAAACTCTGCTTTACAGTGTCATCTACCATATTAGCTGAATTGGTTACATGACTAAAATGTGTAAAGCCTGTTTTCACAGTCCACACTGCTACACGAAAATGGCGAAAATTTTCCAATTTGTCCACTTTGGACAGCTTTTTCAGAAATATACATTATAGTTTCCTAAAACACTGTCCCATGCTGAATTGCATACTTCTGTATTGTATAGTATGTTAAAAACAGTATGTGAGCTGAGAATGTACGAATTCATAGAATTTGAAAAACAGTATGCGAGAAGTTCCCGGATGACCTGCTCCTTCCAGCAAGATTCTAAAGTGCGCATTCGATGGACGCCACGCTATCCCGCGATGCCCCACAAGAGAATTCCTGAATGTGAGTGAAGCGATGCAGCTGACACGGGTAGGTCATGTGATAATTACAAATGGTGGATGTAGTATGTCCGAATTTCTTCCTACTTTTCTAACGGTCCTGTAGTAATTTCAAATGTTGGACCTACTCGAGTAGTAGGTGATTTTGGACACAGCCTGGACATACATACATAAAAGAGAAAGAGAAAAATATGTGTCTTTAAACAAAAATGGACCCTAAACAGAGAGGGAAAAAAATGCATTTCTAAATGAAAGCGTGTTAGTGTGGACATGGCCGTGGCTTCTCAATGACACTGCAGTTAATACAGTATGGCAGCTGTAGAGGCGAGGTGTTAGATGACATTCCTGGCTTCTCGCTGCTGGTTTGTTTTTTTGCTGTGGTCTAAGGGCTCCTGCAGCTGCAGCTTCACACCTCACAGGAGGGAGAGACCTGTTCAGACTGGTCACATATCAAACAACAACACTGGAGGGGCAAGTTTCAGACGTGTCAGTGGAGTAAACGCCACCGCAACTGGAGAAAGCCGTTATAAGCAGCTAGTGTCAGTCGCAAACCGTCTCACACTCTCAAATCAACCATGATGCCTGTCTTGTATATGGGGCTGTCAGTGACACCAGATGAATGTTTGCAGTTACAGTGACCTCAACCTATTATTCTGTTGCCCTTTCAAAAATCAGTTAAAGTGCAAAATCTCAAAATGAAAACTTTTTTTCTTGTATGATAGGACTTTCTCACATCTTTTTCCCCCCTGACCTGTTAAGACTAGATTTGATCAAAGGGATATTTAACATATGTCGTATTGGACATACAAGTCTAACCCATGATTTTTTGCTTAAAGCTGGAGACCCCACTCAGTGTTTGTTTTGCAAAATTCTTCTTACTGTAAAACATCATTTTTGACTGTCCTATTTTTAAGGACTGCAGGGGTTTATTTGAGAAGTAAACTCACATATATTCAGATATTTAGCAAAGTTTTTCCAGGAGGAGTTTTAAAATTTGTATCATATATTAATGTTAGCAACGCAGTGGCGCAGTAGGTAGTGCTGTTGCCTCACAGCAAGAACGTCGCTGGGTCGCAGGTTCGAACCTCGGCTGGGCTGGGTCAGTTGGCGTTTCTGTGTGGAGTTTGCATGTTCTCCCTGCGTTCGCGTGGGTTTCCTCCGGGTGCTCCGGTTTCCCCCACAGTCCAAAGACATGCGGTATAGGTGAATTGGGTAGGCTAAATTGTCCATAGTGTATGAGTGTGAAGGTGTGTGTGGAAGTTCCCAGAGATGGGTTGCGGCTGGAAGGGCATCCGCTGCGTAAAATCGTGCTGGATAAGTTGGCGGTTCATTCCGCTGTGGCGACCCCGCAAGGGACAAAGCCGACAAGAAAATGAATGAATGAATGAATATTAATGTTAAAAATCATATACAATTTATCTTGTCTTTATTTATTTGTTGTTTTAGTTTATTTTAGTTTAGTTATATATATATAATTTTTTTTAATTAAATAAAATTAAATATTATTTTATTTTATATATATTTTTTTATAAAATTTTATTTTATTTTGTCTGAAGAGAAATCAAAGAAACCCACTTTAAATCTGTACTCTGCTTTAAATCTCTTAGTGGAGAAAAACTGAGATATTAGAGATCTCATTTAGTTTAGTTTTATTATTTTATTTTATTTGTATTTTTTATTTTATTTATTTTTTATTTTATTTATTTGTTTTTACTTTATTTTATTTTATTTTTGTTTATTTTCATTTTTATTTTTTTATTTTTATGTAGTTATGTTTAGTTTTATTTTTTGTTTCATTTGTTCATTTTATTTTGTGCACTTATTTTGATTGTCTATTTAATTTAATTTAATTTAATTTAATTTTTATTTGTATATTTTATTTTTGTTAATTTCTATTTTATTTGTATTTTTTATTTTTTTTATTGTTGTATATTTTGTTTGTATATTTTTATTTTATTTGTTTTAATTTTATTTTGTCTGTTTTATTTTTGAATATTTTATTTTCATTTTTACTTGTATGTTATTTTTATTTATTTTTATTAAATTTTTCATTTATTTGTTTTTTGTTCATTTTATTTTAATTACATTTTTATTTTTTATTTGTTTATTTTATTTGTACATTTTATTGACATTTTTAAATTTCATTTAATTTTATTTTGAGATTGAATTTATTGTATTTGTATTGTATATTGTATATGCATAAAAGAAATTGAAACCTTTGTTGCTGACATGGCATTAAACAAAAATGTGTGATATTTTATGACCCACATAAAATTCTTTCAAAGAAATAAAAATAAAACTGAATAGAATAGAATAGAATAGAATAGAATAACTGACACAATAATTGATGTACAATAGTATCAGTGTTCCTGTATTTCTCATTATTTATTTATTTTTTTCATGAAAATATGCAGTGCTAAATTATTTTTATATTAAAAAATTATATATGCATGCATTATATATTACTTATCATATGGATGTCATTATTTACATTACACATGTAATTATCCTTTATTTATATGTGGATGTTATTTAGATTCAAAACAAACTGTAATTTGATCAAATAATTGTGGCTAAATTATTAATATAAATATGCTCAAATATTAATCAAATACCACATACTTGTAAATGCTGTATAAAAATACATACATTAATGTGCCTGCATAAACCTTATCATCTCAGCTCATGAATATTAATTAGGTGATGAGCCCTAGCCATAAAATATGCATGTGGCTGACTACAATCTTTTTCTTCTCACAGCAGCTAAAACTCTTAAATGTAATGATTATTACTCAAAATAATCATGTTGTAATGGCTTCTAAAGCCTAACGATTCATCCCATTTAATTAAATTTCATATCTTAGAAATGTACACTACAGATTTGCAATCCTTGATATTTTGGCACACTGTTTTGTTTAGTTTAGTTTTGTGTGTTGTGTTGTTTTTGTTTTGTATAGTTTTTTGTTTTTTTATTTCATTTTGTGCATTTTTATTTAGATTTGTTTATTTTATTTTATTTTATTTTATTTGTTCGTTTTTATTTGTATATTATTTTGGGTTTTTCTTTATTTATATTTTCTTTATTTATTTTGTATCTTTTTATTTTTGTTTTTTATTTTATTTGTATTTCATATTTTGAATATTTTGTATATGTTTTAAATTATTTGTTTACTTTTTTGGTTATTTAATTAATTTTTTTTATTAGTTTTTTGCTTTTTTTATTTTTTTTAAATTTTATATAGTTAATTTAATTTTTATTTATATTGTGTTTTTTATTTGTGTATTTTATTTTTATTTAGTTTTGTTGTTTCATTTGTTCATTTTATTTTTTGTTTATTTTTATTTCATTTTGTGCACTTATTTTGATTTATTTTATTTTGTATCTTTTTGTTTTGTTCATTTATTTTTATTTGTATTTCATATTTTTATTTGTATGTTTTATTTTTATTTTATTTGTTTACATTTTCATTTTTGTTTATTTTATTTGTTTTTTTGCTTATTTTTATAGAGTTTTTTTTATTTGTACATTTTATTTTCATTTAGTTTTGTTTTGTTGTTTCATTTGTTAATTTTTTTGTTTATTTTTATTTCATTTGTTGCACCCTTATGTTGATTTATTGTATACTTTATTTTTATTTAATTTAAATTTAAATGTTATTTTATTTTGGTTCATTTTTATTTTATTTGTATTTTTTATTTGTATTTTATTTCTTTGAATTATATTTTGCCTATTTTATTTTTGTTTATTTTATTTTCATTTGTTTGTTTTTATTTGTATGTCATTTTGGTTTATTTTAATATATATATATATAAATTTTTCAATTTATTTTGATTTCATTTTGTTTTGTTTATTTTATTGGCATATTTTATTAGTTTTTATTAAACCAAATAACTCGTCCTTCTTTTAATCTCTTACAAGAGAACAATTGAGATATTACAGAGATCTCATTTGTGATTTTTCTTTCCTTAGGCGAGCCTCAAATGTTTCTTTTTTTTTTTCTTCCACTCATGAATTAAATGTAGATATATCATTATGCATGTGATAATAGCATTGTGAATGAAGCCTTCTGTGGCACTGAGATTTGCCCAAAGCGACAAGGAAAGAGCAGCTTTCACACAGCTCTTGGCTTTCAGACTCGTCTCGCACCCTCACATTTTGCAGGTGTCCCGACTAAAGAAGCTTATTATTCTTCGTTGAACTGAAGAAAAGCGAGCTGGAGGGAGTCTGAGCTGTGTTTTTTTTTCTTTTTCTGGATCTGTCTGCTGACTGGCTTCTCCAGGCCCTGATTCACTCTATTTTCACTCTTTGCTTGTAGGGGTAGAAAGAAGTTTGAAGCACATTTTCAGTAGCACGCTGTTAGCCAACAATTCAACCGTTTTTGTCCTTATGAGAGCAGTGATTAGATAAACATTGGAGTCAGAAATGAACGAGAGCTTAGTTTAGGACGAAATGCCAACAACATGAACAAAAATGTAACACAAAAATGGAAAAAAAAAATTATATCAATCACAGCAGTCATTATTGAAATTAAATGTGAAAATGAATGAAGAGTTCTTTGCTCTGTTGTTCTTGTTATTTTTTTGTTCTTGTTCTTTTTGTCTTGTTCTTTTTGTTCTTTTTCTTGTTTTTTTGTTCTTTTTGATCTTGTTCTTTTTGTTCGTTTTTGTTCTTGTTCTTTTTGTTTTTGTTCTTTTTGTCTTGTTCTTTTTGTTCTTATTGTTCTTTTTGTTCTTATTGTTCTTTTTGTGCTTGTTCTATTTGTTCTTGTTGTTCTTTTTGTTCTTGTTGTTCTATTTGTTCTTGTTGTTCTTTTTGTTCTTGTTCTTTTTGTTCTTGTTCTTGTTGTTCTTTTTGTTGTTCTTTTTGTTCTCGTTCTTTTTGTTCTTGTTTTTGTTCTTGTTCTTTTTGTTCTTGTTCTTCTTTTTGTTCTTTTGTTCTTGTTCTTTTTATTCTTCTTTTTGTTGTTGTTTTTTCTTTTTGTTCTTGTTCTTATTTGTTTTACTTTTTGTTTTTGTTCTTGTTGTTTTTTTTGTTCTTGTTCTTTTTGTTATTGTTCTTTTTTATTCTGCTTTTGTTCTTTTTTTATCTTCTTTTTGTTCTTTTTCTTGTTGTTTTTTTCCTTGTTCTTGTTCCTTTTGTTCTTGTTTTTTGTTGTTCTTTTTGTTCTTGCTCTTCTTGTTTTTTCTTTTTGTTCTTGTTCTTTTTGTTCTTGTTTTTTTCATTGTTTATATTCTTTTTGATCTTGCTCTCATTTTTGTTATTCTATTAGTTTTTTCGTTCTTCTTTTTGTTCTTTTGTTCTTCTTGTTCTTTTTGTTATTGTTCTTTTTTTGTTCTTTTGTTCTTTTTGTCCTTTTTCTTATTTTTGTTCTTGTTATTTTATTAGATTTTAGAAATCAGATTTAATCTACATTTTATTGTATTTTATTATAATTTTTTTTAATTTCAATTAGACAAACCTGTCCAGTTTTTGTTAAGTTAAGGCTTGGCCATAAGCCGAATTGAATTTGCAAACGTGATTGAGCAAAGGTATAATTGTTGTGCATGTCTTTTCTGAAGGCCAGAGAGCACTCTCTTGAAAACGAGAGAGTTATAAACATCAATTACTCACTCTTTACTTGCTCCAAACCAGATTGAGTTGTCCTTTTGAACAAAAAAGATTTTTTTGTAGAATTAGTTTTTCCTGCTATGGATGGCATGTTAACAGGTTTCCAACATTTTTCAAAATATCTTCTTTTGTGTTCAGCAGAACAAAGAAAATGGTTTGAAGCAAGTCGGGGTGATAAATTCTGACTGAATTTTCTTTTTTTGGGTGAACTATCCCTTTAATTAGAAATCGTCAGATGTTCATTCTTTGATTTTGCTTAAATTATATCAGCACTTTCAGGCATTGGCTCATTCAGCTCCCGTTTAAGTGTGATTGGCCAAAGCTCACAATTATACTTGACAGATTATAGTTGCATGTGCCAGTTTGCTGGGAGCCATAAATAAAGACGCATCTAGCGTGTCACAATCTGAGAAAGACACCTGCACCCTGTGCACTAATTTTAGTGATTGGATGGCAATTAAAAACCCAGGCCTGCGGGGGAAAAAAATAGAAAATTTGTATCTCCATCTTGTAATTTGGCCTGACTCTCAGCACACGGTGCCTCCTCCATCCTTCATCAAGAACATCAGAAAAGCCTTCAAAGCAGAAATTCTGAACTGACTCACTTCCAGATGGGAGACAATGGTGACTTTAACCACAGACTGCAGATTGTTGCTTTATGTTGAACTGTGATTGAATACGTGTGGTGCAGAGATATTCACATATCTGCATCCGTATGTTTGTGTTTATGGCAGTATGTGAGGGATATATTGAGTGTCATCTGAGACAGATCACACTAGTATGGCTTTCTTTTCTATTTTCATTCCTTTAAAAACTGTTTTAACACATTTCTTTATCTGTTTTTAATCATTTTTATTATTTTATTTATTTAAAGCACTTTGCATAACATTTATGTATGAAATGTGCTATATAAATAAACTTAGCTTCCCTTGCCATCTGCTTACTGATTCAACATTGCTTTAGGAGACACACAGCCTAAAATTTGTATTCTGTTTTGTGTTTTATGCTAAAATAATCAAATTATTTACATTTATCGACATAAAATTTACATTAAATGTCAGATCTGTGCGGCAGGTGGGTGTGTTAACTGTTTATTATACGGCTGTCTGGAATACTCACTTCTTATTGGTCAGTGGCGATAGTCGCTAAGGTATGTTTTTCCCAGTTAACAACCACTAAATAACGCAGGTTCATCCGGGAACTGAGAATCACCTTGACCATCAGTGAATACATTCAAATCCATAAAGGCTACGTTGCTTACATTCATGTGTATCTGCTTGTCTTTCACACCAAGGTTTTTGACTGTTTTTGACGGTTTGGCACCATCTTGCGAATGAATAATACTGCGATAGTGTCTATGCTTTATTCAGCCATTCTCGTTTCTGTCAGCTCTGCGTTTTTGATGGTTTGGCGCCATCTAGTGAATGAATAATACTTTGGCAGTGTCTGTTTTATTCGGTTGTTGTTAGATCGGATACGTTTGCGGCCAGAAGTTAACAAGAATTATTTATGAGATTTCCGATTTATTGTATTTTATTAACGTCTACCCCCACCCCAACCCTAAACCCAACCATCACAGAAGCGTAAAAACAGTAGTTGTACCGAGTATTATCTTATCTTATCTATTAAATTACTCAATAAATTGTATTTTTTAGCCCCTACCCCCACCCCAACCCTAAACCCAACCATCACAGTAGTGTAAAAATATTAATTATTGTTATACAGTGTCATTAAAAAATGCTGCTATATTAATGTGCATATCGCACTTCCGGCCGGCCGCGTATCCGATCTAGACTTTACCGTTTTATTCAGCCATTCTCGTTTCTGTCAGCTCTGCTTTTTTGACAGTTTGGTGCCATCTAGTGAATGAATAATACTATGGTAGTGTCTATGCCTTATTCAGCCATTCTCGTTTCTGTCAGCTCTACGATTTTGACGGTTTGACTCCATCTTGTGAATGAATAATACTTCGGTAGTGTCTATGCTTTATTCAGCCTTTCTGGTTTGGCACCATCTTGTGGCCAAATAATGTGCAGGTTAGTGCAACGTTTACTCAACGTTTTAGCTGTTTTCGTGTGTTGTGTCTAATTTTTATGTTTTGTGACAAAACATAAAAATCCTCGCTTCGTGTCGGGCTGCAGATAAGCCTGTTGTGCCTTATTCTGTCTTAACATCCTCCTGCATGTACTTTATCCCTTACTTATTTTATATGTATGGCCGTAATATTTTTATCTATCTATCTATCTATCTATCTATCTATCTATCTATCTATCTATCTATCTATCTATCTATCTATCTATCTATCTATCTATCTATCTATCTATCTATCTATCTATCTATCTATCTATCTATCTATCTATCTATCTATCTATCTATCTATCTATCTATCTTGGGAATGTATGTTTTTTTGTTTTTCTTAAGGCTGGTTTGTACTTCTGCATCGAGTGATTGGCGTGACCCACTGCGCATGTCTTGCTCGTAGCCATGCATTTACTTCTGTGCACTGTTTGTGTCAACTTTATTGTTGTGGTCCGTTTGTTGAATTTAAGTTACATTGCATCTACATGCCAACTAATTCTCATTAGATTATAAGTAGACCGTTAGGTTGGCGTTAGGATTAGGGTTAGTGTTGTGGTTAGGGTTAGTGTAAATTGACATGTACCTGACTAAAGTATAGTCAGTTAAATGTCTGTTGAAGGAGCAGTATCAACATATTAAGCAGACAGTCTACTAATACTCAAATGGACCATCAAAATAAAGTGTTATCTCACAATTTATTCATATTAATTAATACTAATTTCCAATGGAGGGGGAAGGGATGTTTTCCCCCACGCAGACTCCGTCCCAGGCCACACCCCATCTATGACACACGCCGACCAAATCTATGGCTGCATCTGAAATCGCCTACTTCTCGATTAGGTACTACATTTTTTCATTAATTCCTTTTTCTTTAGCTTAGTCTCTGATTTATCTGGGGTTGCCACAGCGGAATGAACCCCCAACTACTCTGGCATATGTTTTACGCAGTGGATGTCCTTCCAGCCATAATCCAGTACTGGGAAATAGGTGCTACATTTGAATTTGAATTTACTACACGACCGTTAGAAAAGTACGTTCTATACAGTTTGATTGTTAGTAGTATGAATGGAATTTAGATGTTCAACATCTGCCATTTGTCATTATCACGTGACCTACCCGCATCAGTTGAATTATCTCACATGGCATCATGGGATATTGTATCGTCCATCTTATGTGCACTTCAGAATCTCGCCGGAAGTAGTAGGTCATCCGGATACTTCTCGGGTACTGATTTTCGAATACTATTAATTTGAACGTGCTACTTGGCTCACATATTGTTTTTAACATACTGTATAGTATGGAAGTATGTGATTTTGGATGAAGCTGAAAGAATCCTGAAAGAATGATGCGTAAAAAGAAAACCCCGCCCATACTCAATATTCCGTCTCAGTCAGAAGTATATCAACACTGATATAAAAGTCTCCGCAACTTCTGGTTTACGCAGACTTGAAAGCAAAAGTGTGAACATAGGGCGTACTCACACTATGTACAGTTGCCTTGAACCGGGCCAAAGCACGCTTGTTCCCCCTCCCGTTTCCCCTGACGCCCTTAGATCCACACACACAGACAGACAGAGAGCAGTGTGTTAGTGTGTGTTTAGTTTATCTCTCAGCATCTGTCAGCACAGAGCTCATTAATCAGGTTAAGCCTCTGGACTGATCAGGCAGGTGATGAGGGTCCTACTTTTTCCCCTCATTGGCTCACTGCAGACGTTTTGAAGACTGCGATTGGCAGGTGTGGTTCTGCAGAGGTGTGATTCTCCCCGTCTCTGATAAGAGGGAGACACAAGGTCCTGACAGCACATTTATCTGGGCTCCGTAATACGATCGGCCGTGGTGCAGCGTCTCCACTGCCATCAAGGTCAGTTCAGGAGAAAACATGTCACCTTGATAGTGTTCAAGCACAGTGTTGAGGTTCTGAGTGCTGTTTAAATAATAATAATAATTCTGAGGATGTTTCTTCTGGAGAAAGTCTTATTTGTTTTATTTTGGCTAGAATAAAAGCAGTTATTAATGTTTTAAAAAACATTTTAATGTCAGTATTATTAGCCCCTTTAAGCTATATATTTTCTACAGAACAAACCATCATTATACAATAACTTGCCTAATTACCCTAACCTGCCAGGTTAACCTAATTAACCTACTTAAGCCTTTAAATGTCACTTTAAGCTGTATAGAAGTGTCTTGAAAAATATCTAGTCAAATATTATTTACTGTCATCATGGCAAAAGTAAAATAAATCAGTTATTAGAAATGAGTAATTAAAACCATTATGATTAGAAATGTGTTGAAAAAATCTGCTCTCCGTTAAACAGAAATTGGGGAAAAAAACAAACAGGGGTTTAATAATTTTGATTGTAATATAATATAATATAATATAATATAATATAATATAATAAGGGCAACCCAGTGGCGCAGTAGGTAGTGCTGTTGCCTCACAGCAAGAACGTCGCTGGGTCGCAGGTTCGAACCTCGGCTGGGCTGGGTCAGTTGGCGTTTCTGTGTGGAGTTTGCATGTTCTCCCTGGGTTCGCGTGGGTTTCCTCCGGGTGCTCCGGTTTCCCCCACAGTCCAAAGACATGCAGTACAGGTGAATTGGGTAAGCTAAATTGTCCATAGTGTATGAGTGTGAATGTGTGTGTGGAAGTTCCCAGAGATGGGTTGCGGCTGGAAGGGCATCCGCTGCGTAAAATCGTGCTGGATAAGTTGGCGGTTCATTCCGCTGTGGCGACCCCGCAAGGGACAAAGCCGACAAGAAAATGAATGAATGAATAATATAATAATATCAGCAATACTTTATATTTGGATTGTTGCACTTAGACCAGAGGATTATGCGCAATAATTTATTTAAAATAAAAAAAATCAAGTGCATAATAAAATATATTTCATTTCACAACTGCGAAAAAATGAAATAATTTTCTTTCCTTTTTTTTGCTTTTTAAAGAAAACAGTAAAATCTCAGTTGTTTTAAGACCGCATCAGGATTAAATGTATAAAATGAGTAGAAATAAAAATTACTAAATGAAATTAAAATAATTAATTAATAATTAATTTAAAAAAAAAATATCTAAGGTTTCATAGTTGCAAAAATAAATAAAATATATATATTTTCAAAACCGCAATAAATTATATTGTTTTTACAACCACAGCAATGAGATGTGTTTATAATAATAATAAAAATAATAATATTAATAAACTTATAATAAAATAAACATTTTATATTACATGTATTATTATTATTAGACATACAATAAATATAGATATTTTATAATACAATATATTATTAAAAATGGTAATATAACTGTTTCTAATATAAAATATATAAATATACAAAATGCATTTTTTAACAACAGCAATGAGATTAAATGTTTTTATAATAATATAATAAACGTATCACAAAATATACATTTTATGATACCTTTATTATTATTATTATTAAAATATAATAAATATATACATTTTATAATACAATATATTATTAAAAATAGTAATATAACTAATGCGTATTATATAAACTGTATAAAATGTATTTTTTACAACAGCAGCAATGAGATTAATTGTATTTATAATAATAATAATAATAATAATAATAATAGGTAACACTTTAGAAAAATGGTCCATTAGTTGTATTTTGTAGTTGTAATGTATTTACTAACATGTATTTACTAACTAAGTATGAATAATCTTGTATATTTATTATAAGCATTTATTATTAATCATAGTTCAACATTAACTAATGCATTATTAAAATCCAAAGTTGCGCTTGCGTTAATGCACAGGGAGTTAACTTGAACTACTATGAAATAATGTTATTTAACTTAAATAACATTAACTAACGTTAACAAACATGAATTAATATCATAATAAATGTATTACTGTTTGTAAATACATTAACTAATATTACCTAATGGACCATTATTTTAAAGTGTTACCATAAATTTGATAATACAATATATTATTTAAAAAATTGTAATGTAACTATTGCATATTATATAAACTATATAAATATATGAAATGTTTTTTACAACAACAGCAATGAGATTAAATGTATTTAAAATACAATAATAATATTATAAATAAATATACAATATAATATAAATTTTATAATTAACTATATTACTAAAATAGTAATATAACTATTGCATATTAAATAGAAAATTATTGGAAAAAAAAAAAAAAAAGTTGTCTCTAATTTGTTTCAAATATCCACATTAATTTTATATTCCTTCCATCTTTATTAGCCTTTTTATTTCTCTAATTTGTTCATAAGAAACATCCGAGGCAAACATCTTTGAATCTGAAAGAGGAAAAAAAATACAGAGCAAATAAAAGCCTCTAAAGAGCCACAGTGTACCATTACTTCAGACTGCTAGAGTACATGATAAATAATAAAGGGTTGCAACAGCAATAATTATTAGTCTGCGCGGTTGGTATTCAAGATGTGTCTTCAGGGCATAAAGGACTGGTGCGCATTTTCATTAGCTCATCTGTATGCAAATTCAAGATCAAACACAGGCCCCTCCCCTTTAGCGGCATGAGTCAAACCTATGACTGATTATGCATTACAGAAATGTGCAAAATATTCACGAGAAGTGCTTTGAAACAATAGTCCTTTTTACGATATCTTGCCTAATATGCATTTTATGTAACACTAAAGGGTATTATTATTATTCCTAAAAAATATTTGTGGTTTAAATATTAGGATTTTTTTTTAAAGTCTCTTTTCACCATCTTTGTTTGTGTAATTAAAACAAATTTAATGACATAAAAACAGTAATATTGTGGATTTCTTTCACATCAAAACTAACTTTTTTCTGTTTTGTTCATGTGTTTTATATGGCTGCTGAATAATTGTGATTCAAAACTAATTGTAATAGCCTCCAGAGTCACATGATCCTTCAGAAATCATTGTGAAATGCTGATTTACTGTACCATTATGATGAATTATTAGTTTTAATTATAAGGATTCTTATAATTATCAATGTTGAAAGCATATTTAGTATTTTAATATTGTCTAATATTATTATCAGAAAGTTCAAAATAACATTTATTTGAAATAAAATATCTTAACAGCTTAATGTGTCCTTGAATAATTTATTATTGACTATTTATTTATTTTAGTTGTTTATTTATTTATTTTATTTATTAATTTATAAAAATGGTACTTTTGAATGGTACTGCATCACAATATGAAGCAGCTCAATAGTTTTCAGCATAATAATATAATGTAATATTAGTAATAATAATAATAATAATTGCTATTATTATTGTTGTTGTTTTTGTAGTTATTAGTTATTATAGTTATGACTCTTATCGTTAATAATAATAATAATAATTATTATTATTATTATTATTATTATTACTGTTGTTGTTATTTTTATCAATAATATGAAGCAGCTCAACAGTTTTCAGCATAATAATATAATTATAATAATAATAATATAATATAATAATAATTATTATTGTTGTTGTTGTTGTTGTTGTTGTTTATAGTTATTATTCTTATAGTTAATAATAATATTAATAATAATAACAACAATTATTACTATTATTATTATTATTATTATTATTAATAACTATTAGAGTCATAACTATAATAATTACTATTAATAACTACAAAAACAGCACCAATAATAATAGTTATTATTATTATTATTATTATTATTATTATTATTATTATTATTATTATTATTATTATTATTATTATCAATAATATGAAGCAGCTCAACAGTTTTCAGCATAATATAATAATAATACTATAATTATTATAATAATAAATATTATTGTTGTTGTTGTTATTTTTTATAGTTATTATTCTTATAGTTAATAATAATAATAATAATAATAATAATAATAATAATAATAATAATTATTATTATCATTATATTTTTATTTATTATTATTGTTGTTGTTGTTGTTTTATAGTTATTAATAGTTATTATTATTATAGTTATACTTATAGTTAATAACAACAATAATTAATATTATAATTTTTATTTCTCTTGTTAATATTTTTAGTATTATCATTAATACTACTACTACTACTACTAATAATAATAATAATAATAACAATAATAATAATAACAAGAGTAACAATAATAATAATTATTATTATTGTTATTGTTGTTGTTGCTCTTGTTGTTATTATTATCAGTATTATTAATAATAACAAGAGTAATAATATTATTAAATGTAATAATAATAGTTATTATTAATATTACTCTTATTATTAATATTATTATCAGTATTATTATTATTATTATTTTTATTGAATATTGGAGTAATAATGCTAATATCTCAGCTTTAAATCACAAGAAAAAATGCTAATTTTAACCTACATTCATTAGGTAAAAATAGATAATACGAAATAAAAAGAAATAGTTGTTTCATTTATTTTGTGTGTTTGTGTGCGCGCAATTTTACAGTTTCGCCTGTATTTTCGACTAAACAAATACAGCCTCAGTTAGCAGAGTAGGTTTGTTTTAAAAATCACTTTTAGAAATCTCACAGATCCCAACCCTTTGGCCAGTAGTGTATACCTTTAGAGGATTCTCGAAAGCACTTTCCTGAATCTCAGATGTTGTCAGGTCATCTGCTGTGAATCTCGGCTTGTCAAATGTCTCTCAATGTCTCTGTCGGCTGTGGACAGGAGCCATATTACACTGTCCATCTTACTGCTGCTATCCCACCATTGAGTCTCCATGACCCCAAATCATTTCTTTTCCAATTACCTTTCATGCTACTGTGAAATGAAATGTCATCCGGTTTGGTGGTGTTGTGCTCTCTGAAAACTCTCATGTGGAGACTGACTGTGTTGCTGCTGATCCACATTTGACAAGAGACCAGCTGATTTAATGCAAACCGATGTTGCTTATAAATAAATGTCATCTCAGTTGACCATAACCCGTATGGTAACAGTTTGGCGCTGCAATTCTGGATTATATTATGTATATTTTCTGTTTCAAATAGATATTCTGCCTTATTTATGAATGCAAAACAAAACAAATATACACTAATTCTGATAAAATGTTGATTGCTAGATGAAGTAAAGGGATAGTTCACCAAAAAATGTAAATTTCCTCTTCATTTAGTGGTTCTAAACTTTTAGGAATTTCTTTCTTCTGTTAAACACAAAATAAGACATGCTGAAGAATGCTGGAAAAAAACAGCCATTGACATCCATAGTAGGAACAAAATAATTATATTGGAGTCAATAGCCCCTCACACATGAAGACCTTTCCAGAAAATTACCGGCAATTTTCTGGAAAAAGAAGTTGTAACATTACCGGTAATTTGCCGGAATGCTGCGCTGTGTGAACGCAAAAGGAAAATACTTTGTGAGCGCGTTCACGATTAGAACGTGTTGACGTGAGACGTCTACTCCAGCCAATCAGAACATTCAGACACATTCACAGCCGCGCTGTTTATGAAAATAAAAGCCTTTCAATATTTTACAGACACATTTAGCTGCTAGATGTTAGTCAGATAACGTTTCTATGTTCCCTCTTAATGCTTTTTCCAAAACTGTGGAAAAAATTATCGTTAAAATGCTTATGATAAGCCGTTGTTTGTTTACCTTCAACCTCTGGTTCCTTTAGTTGCTTGACGCGTGTGCACATGAAGCAGCCGGTGAGCGCTAGCACACACACATATTATGTACATCTCGACATGTGAAAGTGTTTCTCCATATGTTTTCATCAAAGTTGTTCACAATATTTATCCATCCACAGAGTTTGTAATGTAGTCAAATGTTTACAAATACAAGTGCAGCCGTATAGAGGTCATTTCTGGTTGTGTTGTGTAAACGGTCTTTTCTGGAAAAATTCCGGAATGTCCGTGCCTCTGTGAACAGCACTTTTTTTAATTTACCGGAAAAGTTGTTTCAGAAATTTCCCGCATATTTACCGGTATCACTGTGTGAAAGAGGCTAATAGCTATGTTTCCATCCACCTTTTTTTATGCACATTTTGGAGATGAAAAAACGGTTGATGGAAACACCAAGATGTGCATACATTTTGAAAATGCGCATAAAAACGTATGCGCATAACTGAGAAGGATAAACTTTTCATTTGATAAGAAAAGATGCGCATAAACTACGATGGAAACACTTTTACCGAAAAAATTTCAGTATGCGCATTAAAAAAGGTCATGTGATTTTCTTATAAGAGATCATGTGATGATTAAAATGTGTAAATGGACAAACCAGCAGGCTGAGCACATTGTAAAACATCGGAAATTATTGTTTTGGTCATTCTAAAACACCTTAACCGTTTCAGTATTAGTGTTATATTATTAATGACCTCCAGAATCAAGAGCATCTGTGCTCCACGTCTCACACCTTCAAACACCACCGCATGATCACTACGTGTCAGAATTGCCTTCTGAGGGACAAGTCATTTATTAAATAAAGAAAAGATTCACGCAGCCTCTTTTATCGCTGCAAATTCTATTTTTACTGTTGATATTTGGCGCCGGTTAATCAGGAAGTGACGATTTTGTTCGATTTGACTCATTGGATGGAAACGCTGCTTTATTCGCACGTCTTTTATGCGATTATTCGGTTTTGCGCTTAAATTTAATTCACATTTTTGGATGGAAACATAGCTAATGGCTGTGTTTTGTGTGTGTGTGTTCAACAGAAGAAAAAACTTGAGGAGGTTTAGAACAACTATAGGGTGAGTAAATGATGGCAGAACTTGACTGAACTATCCCTTTCAATATATTTAATTTGATTAGATTTTTCAAAAGTCAAGGAATGATCCAGTAGGTCACATATAAAGACTATGGGGCCTATTTTAACGATCTAGGCACAAAGTCCAAAGCGCAGGGCTCAAAGTCATTAAGGGCGTGTCAGAATCCACTTTTTGCTATTTTAAGGATGGAAAATTCCGCTTTGCGCTGCGGCGCATGGTCTAACAGGGTTGAGCTTGTTATATACCAAAACATTGTTTTTATAAAATTAATGATGAAAGGGACCTCGCACCCGGGCTTGCCACCGCCCGGTGGCCTTAGGATGACAGAGAACAGTGGACAAGAATAATTGCTGATAAATGTTTAAAAAACCTGAGAAAATCACAGATTTCTGTCAGCAGGTGGCGCTATGACTGTAAAATATCTAATTTTCTGTTCGGTTTCGGATTTTGCTGCAAATAACTTTTTTGTAGGTATTGGCATGTTTGATGTGTGTGCCAATTTTAGCTCAAAGACCATTCCATCAAACATGCATAGGTGGCACTGTTGAGTCATTTTGCCACACCCACTTCCGAAACCTTTATCAAACATAAGTTTTCACCACTTCTGGTTACTCCCTCAAAAATGCGATTCATTCTAGAGAAGAAGAAACGGAGCAATTCCAACAGGGCCTACACACCACACCGGTGCTCGGTCCCTAATAAGAAATAGCTTTAATGGTTGAAATTAGCTTGAGAGTGACAGATGATGTCAATATTTCATAATGTAACTGTTTCTGAATGTTTCTGCTTCAGTTGCTGATTTTCTCTCCATTTCTTTATCTCTGGCTTTTTCGATTTCATCTTCAATCAGGTATTATGTTACAGGCAATTGGGCTTTACAGTTACACTTAAAAAGATTGTCTAGTTTCTTTCTGTTAGTATTTGAATGCAGGCAGTTTACAGTCAGAGTTTGACCTCGGTGTGAACCTGGCGTTTGGTGATGGTTTTGGGTTTCAGTCGGTGGAAGCAGACGTCAGTGTGCGCTCCTGATATCTCGCATTGATGCAGTGCTAATGTATCAGAGTGGGAAGAGAAGTTTTATTGTGTTAGACTTCTGATGAGGAAGCCTCATGGGAAAAACGCCGCTCGTCCGCTAATGTGTGTGTCCGTCAGCAGCTCAGCGCTTCTGGGAAAGCAGATCAGACTATTGCACACATACAGTTGAAGTCAGAATTATTAGCCGTCCTGAATTTTTAGCCTCGCTGTATATTTTGATCCCTGATTTCTGTTTAACGGATATAAGATTTTTTTCAAACACATTTCTAAACATAATAGTTTTAATAATACATCTATAATAACTGATTTAGTTTATCTTTGCCATGATGACAGTACATAATATTTTACTAGATATTTTTCAAAATACTAGTGTTCAGCTTAAAGTGACATTTAAAGACTAAACCCTTTGACTGCCCGCTCTACCAAATGCTTGACCATGTTTGAACTGTTTTAAATAATGACTGTTAAAGTCATTTAAAGAAGGACTGTTTTAAATAATGGTTTACACACACAGCATTGTTGGTTGACAAAGAAATCAAACAAACATAATCCTGTTGCACTACTACACTTGATATTGTTATTGTAAAAAAACAAAAACAAAAAAAAAGTTAAATGAGAATCTGAAATATTGTATGGCATACTTCAAAAAATTAAGATGGTTTAGTATTCAAAAATGTTTTATTTTGATTTACTTTTTTAAAATAAATTAGTCTTACACTTCTTATTTTCTGATTTTCATAGTATGTGTATTAATTCCAGTACTTTTACCATAAACCGACATATCAACTATTTGGTAGAGGCTGATATTTTAGAAATTATGGGATGTGTTGAAAAAAAAATGCATTGAGTGTGTTAACTAGCGACATTAGGAGTTAAGAAATGCAGTCCAAAATTGTTTTTCTTGGTGGGGTAGTTAAAGGGTTAACTAGGTTAATTATGTTAATTAGGCAAATCATTGTATAACGGTGGTTTGTTCTGTAGACAATTGAAAAAATATAATAATATTGACCTTAAAATGGTTTTTAAAAAATTGAAAACTGCTTTTATTCTAGCTGAAATAAAACAAATAAGACTTTCTCCAGAAGAAAAATATATGATAGGAAATACTGTGAAAATTTCCTTGCTCTGTTAAACATCATTTGGGAAATATTTAAAAAAGAAAAAAGGGGGGGTCATCAATATAAGTTACAAAGGGCTCAATAATTATGGCAAACCCACATGATTTCAACAGATAAATATCTTTATTCTCACTGTCTCTGTTGGTAATTAGTAGTGATGCCCAATTTCTTGTTTAAAAAAATATTTGTTTGTAGGGCGGCAAATTGGAAAAAATGTTGTCATTATATATTGTTATTGTGATTTTCATGAACTTTTGTCAGTAATCTGGTTCTGTATTCAGTAGCGCCACAACCTCTACGATTCAATTCTTTCTTCGAAAAATCTTTAATTATCACAGACAAATTTTATTGTGGAACAATGAAATCGAGTAAAATCATTGTAATCATGTACATCATGTACAGTTAAAGTTAGAATTATTATGCTGTGTTCACACCAGACGCGGAACGCGTAGATAAATCGCGATATTCATGCGTAAATAGTTAAAATGGTTTAATATGAAAAATTCTACATAAAAACTATATAATTTTTTGTTTCATTGTAAATATATAAAAATAATAATATAGTAAACTTTTCATTTTACATTTACAAGTGTAAAACTGTGAGCATAATATTTCTTACCCTTGCAATTTCATATATTTGATTGAGTTTTATTATGATCAATTGGTCATGGTTTCTAAATGGTAATTTGAAACTGCTAAATCATTGGATTAGGATCAAACAATGGTGAAATATCTGCTTGGTTCATTTAAACTAATATGATTCATTCCAATAATGAATGGCGAGTAAAGATGAAAACATGATTTCCAACAAAGCATCTGTCATGTATTAAAAGCATTTTCATGTATCATTGACTTGAGGAAGTTAGATGAATGTTTCCTTAAACATTCATGATTGATAACATGCCACATTCATCACTATAAATGATGCGTACCAAATGCAATCACACTTAAAGGGATAGTTCACCCCAAAATGTAAAATTATGTCATCATTTACTCATACAGTATTTTGCTTGTTCCAAACTGGTTTGAGCTTATTTCTTCTGTTAATCACAAAAGAAGATATTTAGTTTTTTAGTAAATAGTGAGTTGATTATCATTTTGGGGTGAACTATCCCTTTAAAACTGATTACAAGTCAGTTTTTTTTGTCCTCTTATCAGATTAAGCTGATGTTTTTGCACTCTAGCTGATTTAATTTAACCCTCATCTTAACCTATGTTGACTGAAGAATCTGATCTTGGTTCTTCGGTTGTGTGTATTTAACCAAACACAGAGGAGGTCTGGTTTGTTTTGG